>JASANG010003337.1:0-406200 GCA_030248215.1 Enoplolaimus lenunculus
CACTGTAAATTTTAGTGTGTTGATTTTAACTCAGAATGAGTTGAATCACTCAATCTGAGTTAGGACTATCAGAACTCAGAATTTTGAGTTGATTCAATTCATTCTGAGTGAATTAATCAACTCACCCAGAGTCAACTCAACTCACAGTGAGTTAAAGTGTTCTGTTATTAACTCAGAAATAATTAACTTTCCGTCTGAGTTAACTAATTAACTCATTGGAATTTACAGTGTGGTACTACTGCCTCATTGGTAGATACTCAAAACATTGCTGGAGAACAATGACCCCGCCGACATATTAGGTTGCAGTCTATGGCATACGAGTAGGGTGTTTTAACAAGACGTATTATACGTGACAGTTGACACTGCCAGTATCAAGCGACATCCGTAGGAGCTGAATTGCACCCCCTTGCAAGCTTAAACGGGCCCGTAGCGAAAGAGGGGTCAGTGGGTTCTTCCCTCTGAAAATGTTCCCCCCTCCCGTAGAAAATATTTAACCTTACTGGTAAGTCAGCAAAAAGCCTTGTATACCCCCTCTTAAAAGATTTTTAGCCACTCCCCCCCCCAAGCAAAGGGAGCTGGCTACGGGCCTGAACTGGCATAAAGTAGCCGACGCCCATATTGGTGAATAAATACACGGTCAAGTTAACAGTTGAATGCATTTTTCTCGCCGTTTTCTATTCGTTATTCAGTCTACACCGCTCTTTCGTCCAACCTGCATAAAATATAATATATTTTTACTCAAAGTGTACCCTGTATCAGCCGTACAATACGCGTGTACTCGTGTATGTCGAGTCTTTGTGTTCCTGTACATATTGTACGGACACACAACAGAGTTGTTAAGGTATACAGTAGTTTATTTTAGTTTAGATTTTGTTGTACTTAGTCAAGCTCTAAAAATAACTCTACGCCGGAGATGGCTGAGGTGAAAGTTAAGACAACGAGGGTGTCGTGCAGACCCGTAGTCAGCTGAAAAGGCTCAGGGCCAAGGGTACCAAAAATGTCAAAAAATGCGTCCGGGGACTTTACATGACTTATAAGCAGGACTAATACTATTATTCAAGGGTGGGTGGACCATGTGTATTTGCTAGAACCTCATTGACGGGCTCTGTGGTACAGGCTATGTGCTCGTTGCCATGGTAGGTTCAAATTAGTAAACTGGGTATTTTGTGACGTTGTATTGAAATACTTCTGTTGACGGGCGTTTAATAGTACGTGCGAAAGTGGCGTTGAATCTAAGTTTGAACCGGAGCTGTGTGGGTTCGATCAATCACAGTTTTCTGCATCGAGTATTATCCGACGTCCCTGGAGCTAACCCTGTGTATTGGATGTTCAAATTAAGGGTTGCGCTATACTCGACGTCCGGCGTCGTCCGTCTCCCTGTGTCATCCGTACGGCGCCGTCCGGTACCGTCCGTCATCCGTACGGCGCCGTCCGGTACCGTCCGTCATCCGTACGGCGCCGTCCGGTACCGTCCGTCATCCGTACGGCGCCGTCCGGTACCGTCCGTCATCCGTACGGCGCCGTCCGGTACCGTCCGTCATCCGTACGGCGCCGTCCGATACCGTCCGTCACCCGTACGGCGCCGTCCGGTAGCATTCGTGCCATACGTTATCGTACGTGAGTTATTTCCGTTCGATACCGCACGGTGACGAACGGCGCCTGCATGTGAAAAAAAGTATTGCGCAACCCAAAGGTTTTGTGATTTGGAATTTCACAATTTCACCGCTGATTAAATTAGCGGCAGGTAATACATTTCTGATCGGCTTTTGGATGCTTTTACAACATTGCCTCTACAGAAGGTACCCAACTCACTAGTCGGGAAACAGACTTCTATTGATTGAGACCAAAAATAATTTATCCTCTTCTATACCTGCCGTACCAACAGGGGTGATCCAGAGGTGCCGACGGGACATCAGAATTTATCATGTTAAAATGGCAAGATATATCTTCCATTTTTGCAGATTTTTTACTTTTCTCAAACAAAATCTGCGTTTGGTTTACCGCTGGTTTTACTCTCGAAGCTTATTTCACTCGATGCTGTTCGAAGCCCTGTCTGAAAATGTTTTAATAATAAAATGGTTAAGTAAGATTTCTAAATTATAAATTTTAAACTTTTCTTCGGCGGAAATTGCGTTTAGCTTCTCGCTAGCTTGCGTTCACATGTGTTTACGCAATGTATAATGAACGTCCTACACGCCAGAAATTTCTAGAAATGCCACAGCCTGCCGGTTGAAGTATATTCCATCTACTTCGACTCTTGATTATGACTGATGACTGTTCACAATGACCGCAATACCTTAATGTAAACGCTACGTAATATACAGATGGTTGCTACGCGACTTAGTTATACAATTATTCGAGGGTACTTGCAGTAAAATGTTGATTGCTAGAAAGTTATTAAGAAATTTGTAAGCTTTAACCGAAGAATCCTACTTGTAGCGGTAAATTCCGTGTTAATCGTAGATGCCATTTCGTTCCCAAGTGAAAACTTGTTTAAAATATTGCAATGCATTTTAATCACTAACAATTGTGTTTTTTGAAATTTTGAAAAATCGACACATTTTGCTAAATTTCATTTTAGAAATTGTAAAACTTCAAATCACGAAAAATTATCTTCTCAAAAATCATAGAATGTCCTAAACGTCACGGAAAACATTTTGGTTGAGTAACTAACCAGTTTGTTAATTTGGTGCGGTATGAGCGAAAAGTAAACATTACAACATTTTGATACCTTACTATTAATGTATTTTTATAGTAAATTTTAAATTATTTAACTATTGGAAGGTTATTTTGCACTTTGAGATTGCAATAGGTTAATTCATTGATTCAAATCGCACAACGATTCAGTGTCGTATCGAGGAATTTGGATTGGAAATGACTGGCTTAAATAATGACCTAACGCATTGTTTCTATCTGGCAACTCATGAGTTTATGTAAAACAGGGGTGGGACCGCCCAATAGAAACGAAAAAATTCTCGAGCGAAGTGAACCAAAAGCCAAATAAGCATAAATAACGTATTATTGGCCCTGAGAACACCCAGGTATCCAGTTTTCTTGAGGAGTTAGTAGCCAGTCACCCCAGCACTTGTCTAACGAAAAACTTAGCTAATTATTAACGATAAATTATTGAAAAAATATTCTATTATTTAACAAAATTAAACTAATGAAATCGGTTTGACAAAACCGTGAAATTCGATGTTTACGTCCCGGCCAAAGTAGTTTACTATTGATTATTTACCTGTAACGTTTATGTTATTTTTATTGAATTTATATGTGAAATTTTTTTACAGCCAATTTAAGCAGATAAATGTCAGTGAATCAGCGTCAAAAATTGTTATTAAAAATTTTCAAATTTTGTAACAAATGCATTTGACTCATTGATTGTTGAAAAAAGATCAAAGAGATGTGTCGGCAAATTTGAAACAAATTCACAAGATCAGACGGCAATAAGCATATGTTAGCAAAATATATACCTCCCGTTCAAAAACGCTTAAAAACGTAAACCGACAGAAGATTTTGTCAATTGAAATGCGTATAATGTATTAATTAAATTTAATAGCACAAATTTCGGTGGATAATTTGTAGCTGTTCAGTGGATAATTTGTAGCTGCTAGAACTTCAAATCTATTTTGTGGCTAAATGCAAATTACATGTGCAATATTTGCTGCAACAACTTGCACACGTGAATACGGCTTAAGACAAAATAGTTACTTATAGTTTGCTGTATCGCATATCTGTGTTTAATGGTCATTAGTAAACGCCGCCTTTGTGTAGCCATTCTCGCTACGGTCTCTCAGTTCCGCGTCAAACTTTCGCCTTTCATGAAAAAGTTCACGGTTAAATACACCCAGTCAAGTATAAAATGGTTCCTATGGGAATTTGGTGTACGACAATGCAACTGGTCAACGCGACGTTCATTTTTCAAAATAGCCACAAACTTAAATGTGGTTCCGCTTCAAACCAGTCAAACTCAACTCACTGCTCACTTGCTAATTTGGTTCTGCCATATGGATGCACTCAAGGGTGATTCAACGAAACCAATACCGAGCCAAAGTTTCCTAACCTAATAAAGCGAAGCGAGCGAAAACCCAAACACAATTTTATTATCATATATACAAAGATTTAGTTCGGATATTCTGGCACAACCATCACCTCTTCTTGCAGTTCCCCTGTTCCGCGTATTGATTCCTTATAAACCGCAGTGCCAGCCAGACACACAACCGAATGGTTCAATGAGCATGAAAAGCCGTCTGAAACGACATACGGAGACATACCAGCAACACAACCCGCGAGCCAGTATTCGTATTGAATGTTGATCAAGGGCCGTAGCCGTGTCGTTGGAATCCCAGCTCTTCTACACTTCCGGTATATTTGCGCATAGGCTTTGCCTCTGGCTTAGATTAAGGGCTTCGATGAGCCTGCGCCTTTGCCTATGTTTAATCATATAATGTGGAGTAAGTGTACAGGAACCACCGTTTCATTATACCCCCAAGTATATGCAACTGCACTAATATTATATTCCCTGATAGGTCTCTATTTGGGGCCAGCATTAAGCTAACTTCATAGATATCAACCAAATCGTATTTTGCCTACCAGCTCATTGTATCGATAGGTTTGGTTTCAGTCTGCGTCGGCTGGTAGCCCAGTGGCTGGTAAACCAAGCAAATTTGCTTTTTTTCAACGTATACTGTTTCGCAGCAAAATAATGTGTTTTTTGGTTAAATGTTCGGCATATTTATTTCCTAATGCTATTGTGGCTCCTGTTATGGTGCCTTTATACGCGTTCGATGGACGTATAGACGGGTATCAATGTATTGTAAGTTGAAGCGGTAAGCTGTAATTTTTGCAAATAAAACAGTCATTACGATTATCTACAGAATGAAATATCTCACAGGTTTACATAATGTTCATTGAGCTGAATTTGTGATTCTGATCGGATAAAATTTCAACATTTTTTGAATAAAAGTGATTTTCGAATACATTTCAGTACATTTTTGGCCGTCTGGCGTCTCGTTCTGTTGATAATTCCATGACCAAATTTGAAATTTTGAAAAATTACTAATCAAATTTTTATAAAATTTGAGGTTTTGAAAAATTCCTGTCAAGTTTTTTTTGATAGTTTGAGTAGTTGAATTAAGTTTCAAAATTGACAGCCCACTCTTGACCATGGCTGAACCTTCGCTGTCTGACGCCGCAGTCCACTGAGATTAATCCACTGAATATTTAGACATGCAAGTATCGATAGACGATGTTGAAGTCATTTCAGATCGTGAAATTCATTTTGGCACCAACTGATATATTTGTCAACCATTTTAGTAACATTTATGACTATGTTTACATAGCTGATTGCTTATACTTATGCAAAATCGCTACTTGCAGTAGTTAATTTTAAAATTATGCAACAAACTACGACGAACCGTATGCCGACAATGATTAGATAGCGTAATTTCAACCCGGGCCATCGATTCCAGTATATTTTGCCAATTGTTATTGATAATTTAATTTGTCATTATGACGGTCACATACGCGGATGCATCGTTTCTTCGCCTATTATTTCGTTGGCGTGGCAGTATTTGGAAAAGCGTTTGGAAAGAGTTGTTGATTTATTTGGTAAACCAATTACGTTCTTGACTCTTGAACTCTTTTGTCGCCGATGAAATGGCAACATGACTACGCATACGATGAGCATTCGGCAGTTGTCTATATTCGCTGTATTTATGATTAGCGTGAAAATAGATCCTGGTATAGAATAAATAGAAAATACGTTTTTGGGGTAGTTTGATTCGCATATACTGCTTGGTGGTGTTAGTATTGTTTTAATATTAATACTCCAGTTGATTCAACATTATCCAACAAACGCTAATCATGGATACAGCGAATTTGTTGACAAGAGACGAATGCTCATCGTTGGCGTACACATGGTTCCGTAGTTTTGGCTTGTAAGCTTCCACTAAGGCCGAGGTTTAGTCGGACCAAGACTACAAGCACATCTTTGTCACCTTAGGCAGTTAAATTTTCTGTGTTAACGAGCTAAATATAAAGCAAAACTTGATTCATATTAACAATTATGCATTCAAACATATTTTGGTACTAATTTTTTTCAAATAGAACCTTTGCTCGCAAACACGGCGAATTCTGTTGTAATCTTTACAGCATGGATTTTTGCTACTTAGAAATCGTGTCAAAAATATCCGCTGCCTTTATGACTTTACTGTGATGCGATAAAATTTAGCAGCGTTTGATTCAAACAACATACGCCCGGCATGCGGCGTCTGTCCCCGTACGTTTGTCACACGAAGCCGCACGGTGCCGTACGTCGCCATCTGTTACCGTACGTCACCGTGAGGTATCGTACGTCAATTACTCACGTGCAATACCGTATGGTAACGGAGATAGACGTCGCAGGACGGCACCGGACCGCGCCGTACGACAAGTATAGCGCAACCATTACGGTTATTTGCGGCAGAAATTTGAATGTAGTTCCAGTATACAAGCGTGGGCGTGACAATCTCTTACTGGGCTGTTTCCAGGCGGTATATTTCACAATCAATCTCAGTTATCGTTTGGCACTTGACGAACAGCAAACAAAGAATTTTAACAATGTTGTCAAAATGGTCCGTGAATGGATCAAATACATTCCGTTGCAGTTTTTACTTAGTTTCTTTGTCAATTACATCGTTGGCCGATGGTGGGATCAGCTAATGAATATTGGATGGCCGGATAAATTTTTACTATTTCTTACTGCAAATTTGCCAGGTTGGTTTTTGAAATTTAAATTAACAAAATTTTCAATATTTCGTGACAAAATATTCTTTTACATAAATAATATATTTTTATCGTTCGGTGCTAAAAAAGATAATTATGGAAACTTTTTTTGGAAACATTTTCTTCGCCATTTTGTGTATTGTTTTTAAGGATCAGACCGAGAAACAGTGGTGATCCGGCGAACTCTGTGCCGTTGGGCGTTGCTGCACGCAGTTTTGGTTTGGAAAGAAATTTCGCTCAAAATTAAAAAACGATTTCCGTCAGACGATCACATTTTGAAAGCAAAATTAATAACAAACAGCGAATACGAAATTTTTCAGGTAGACATTACTCATTCGTGGATATGGAAAGTACTGTAGTAACCCGAATAAGAGGGGATTTAATAAGAGGGGGTCCCCATTTTGAGTCCCAATCAATAGTAGTCCGTATCCCTAATAAGAGTCCGTAAGCCGATAGCGTCCCTAAACCCTAATTAGAGTTCATAAATGTTAATTATTCCTAATTGCAGTGCATAAATGAGTCCAGGACCATATAAAGTTGATTTCGAAAGTTTAAAGTATACTTAAGTTTTGAAAGTAACATTCCAACGTATAACCTTGCATTATCGCTTAAGCTTTCGATGCAATGCAAAAAACGTTTAATTCAACAGATAGTTGCAATACTGGATATATATCAGTACAGAAGGCAGCGGAGAGCGGGTTGAAAATAAATAACAGTCCGTAACCGAATAACAGGGGGGTGCCATCTAGAGCTACCAAATAAATATCAGTCCTCCTTATTCGGGTCACAACAGTAGTGTAAGAGGCCTGAGAGGAGGACGTTGTCAAAATAAAATTAACCATTCCTTGAATATTTTGATATTGCAAAACTAGAGAGTGGTCTACCACCAGATGAATAGCATTATTTTTACATAAAGTCGTAATTTATCTCGCTCTGATCGCCGAAAACTTACGTTCATGAATTTCAAACTTCAATATTATTATTTGATAATTTCAGAACACAACGAGCACTCATGGACGGTGGTTTGTTCCAATTTCATGGATCGTCAATTGCTTATCGAAATGTAACAAAAAAGGAATGATATCGGACATTGGTTTACAGGTAACCGGTTCATAGGTTTCATTTAGTTTGTTTCAAACCTAAATTGTGGTTAATGGCAGCGTATCAAAAACTACCGGAACCGGATACGTCACTATTTTTGCGGATACGGAGCTGAGTATTATGCGAATATTTCGGCAAAAAAAGTAGAACTTAACCCTTTCTCACATTGAGTTGCCTGTAGGCAACTCAGCGCAGTGTATGTACGGTAAATAATATATATCGCACCGTGTTTAACAATTGCAACTCGTATACATAGTACTAAATCACCACAAGAAGTGAGAGCCCCTTCGGGCTCGAGCGTCAAGCTCCTACAGCTGAGTGGTGATGGTATAACGCCTCCCACTCCAGTCACTGGAGTTCGAATCTTAGCATAAATGTATGTCTCAGGGGAAATAGAAAATAATCATGTGAGAAAGGGTTAATCACGCTAATGTAGCATTAATTACTTAACGTCGATTTTAAGTTTATTTCTGCTTTTTTTTAATTAATTTCAGCAAATTGTTACCGAACTATACAGTTTTCGTGGTGCTAACGGAATGTTGACTATTTACGACTGGATAAACGCCCCATTACGCTACACTCAAGTGGCTACGTTTGGCACATACGCGTAAGTAAAATAGTGACCATCATATATTTTACGGTTTCACGGCAATTCGTCACCCGACAACTCGTCCACCGACAACTTGTAAATCGATATTTTATCGACTGGACAATTCTTCGCCCATTATTATACTTCGACTTTGGTTTAGGATATGGATTGCGCTTAGGATTATGCTTGGATTTGTTAATAGGCTTTAGGATGCTGTTGAACGACAAGTTATTGGACGACGAATTGTCGTAGACTTTCTGCGTTATAAACAAAAAGTAAAAAAGCCTTCAGAGTAGGTACAGGATTACTGACGAAATTATAACGAATTGATTTGTGTTCGATTGAAGCAAGTTATTTACTTTAAAGGTGCAAACTCGCGTCTTGAGAAAGGATGACTCGAGTCCCTGGAGCCGTTATTGGGTTGCTGATTACCAATATAAGGCATATTTTTGATTTTCTACCACATTGGTTATCATTGGAATTATTGCAGTTCAAATTGTAAAGATAATTTCAACCCGATCATGGGGGCGCCATCATACTGTGATAAGGTGTACAGCTTGGGTTTTTAAGCATTTCGTTCAATGGGTGACGACAAAACACTAAATTAATATTTCTGTTTCATATACTTACCACGACACTAATTAACAAAACTAGTCTGCCAGCTTTGCGCAATGCGCAAAAACGAAAGCACAAAAATTTCTCAGCAATTTTTTCTTTCGTGGAACAATCACGTGTATTTCCTTTAGAAATTATTGTTGTAAACAAAGTAATTCTGGAAGGTTGCCCAAAATACGTATGTGAGGCGTTCCAGCTTTATCGTCTTAATTTTATTGTAATTTTTGTTTCAGTTACTTTGCGTTGTGTCTTGTGGGCAGACAAGCACTTGAAGTAGTTGAGCCAGAAGATCCAACGTTGCATAAACCAAACGAAGTGATTGATATATATTTTCCACTTGTCACAGTGTTAGAATTTTTATTCTACGTTGGTTGGTTGAAGGTTGCTGAAGAATACAGGTATTTCTTATTTTTTATTGGTCGATTGTTCTGGTTTAAACTATGCCAATCTTACAATTAGTACTCCAAATCCATAGCTCGTATTCTCAAATGAGTGTAGCATCTATTACCAGATGGTGATAGGTCCTGTAACTTGTGAAACAGTGCATAGTGAGGTTCGAAATTGAGCACATTGTTCGCGTATGATTTGCCCTACTTTTGTACCAATATTGTGATCTGCAATTGTAGATGTTCTTTAGTTTGAAAATATATCACTAACTGATGATAGGTGCTATACGGATTTGAGAATATGGGCCAAGGTTTAATCGATTTATGGAGGTTTTTAAAAATAAAATTTCATAACATTTGATTTACCTTCGTGCACGTGTCTAGAATTTGACTGCGTTTTTGTGCGAAATAAAAATAGACCCATTGTGCGCCACGGGTAATAACGTTTGGCATAATGCAATCAGACATAAAAAATATCAGAGCAACCTAAAGTGCAGGCCTGTAACCAGGTCACATTGCACGGGGGTTAACCACTTTGCAGTGGGGGCATAGAAGTGTTTTCGATGACTTATCAACAAGGCTGAAAATTTTTTAAGAAGGTGGGAAAATTTTTCTAGGAGGGGAGACTAATCTCCTCTGGCTACGGACCCGGAAAAGTGAGTTAAAATAGTCCAGTTCAAATGATATTAAAATTACTAATATTTGAAACAGTCTATGCGCATTTGTTCGAAATTAGCTAAACTTCAAGTAAAAGATTTGATCGCAGGAAGAAGTCAATTGTTGCGGGAACCGCGGACAGGCGTCAAACCTGGTCCAGTGATTTTTTAGCGTTTATTTGATTGCTTTCTATTTATAGAGTACCGTTTGGAGAAGATGATGACGATTTTGATATGAATTATATTCTCGATCGTAATGTTCACGTTGGATTTATGTTAGTTGATGAATTGGCAAAACAGGTACAAAATATTGTATTTGCATAGCGACTGAGTTTAACCAAGAGTGAATGATCACTTTAACAAGAGTGTGCAACTACCGAAATTTGTGTGGTACAAAATTTACAACCGGGTGTTTCATTTTTGGCCGACAACCGCTTTACACGAAACAGTGCTTTTATGTTAATGATCTCAGTAGTCATGGTTGTATTAAAAGTATTAGGAGTCCATATATTTTTTAATTTAATTTCAGAATCCGGATCCGTGCGAAGACTTCTACTTCAACAACCGTTACCCACTTTTACCGCATACAAAAGCATCGATTTGTGTCGCTGATAAAATACCCAATTGGCGACTGTATAAATATCGAGTTCCACCGGATGTATCAGCATTTTTGGATCAAAAAATGCGCGAGCACAACGTCGAGATCCCGTCTGATTCTGGAGCGAAAGGTGGTGTATCCGTGCGGGCTCCGTCACCGGCGAAACGGTCTGCTCCAATGGTAACTCAAGACGATTTGTGTTTGGTGTCAGAAAAACCGTCCGGCGAAGGGGATTTAGAAAATCTCATCGATGCTGCAAGTCCACGTCCTCATGCAGTTGTGATCGATCCTGAACGAGTTCCATTACAAACTATGAAAAGTGCCGATGCTTAATTTTTGATCAATTTTTGAAAATAAAATGTGAACAAAAAAGTGGAAATCATTTATTTTTGTGTCGATTTTTGGATACAAAAATACCAGCGATGCAAATGTTATACGTTTTTTATATGAATTTGTAATCACAACTTTTTGGAGCAACGATGAAACGTACAATACTTTAATCTTTTAGGACGCAAGCGAAGGATTGATCCTTTATATCGTTTGTGGCTTTTTTCGTTCTAAGTTCACAGTTTAAGAAAGATACTATTATGCGTTTTAAGATTGGCAATAAATGCAATATGTGCATCGGTCAATTTAAAAATAAAAACCTAAAACGTAAGAAATTATAAAAAACTGAGACTTTTCAAAATTCTTAAAGTTCGCTATATCAATTTTTAATGTTTTTCAACAGGTAATAAACTAAAATTTTGCTGGAACGATGCTCAAAATACGTATGCTGCGCTTTTCGGCTTTATTTATTTAAATAGCGTCTATCTCGATGTTAACGCTTTTGTTTGTGCTGATTTTTAATCCTTTTGCATTGTTGTGTTGGTAAACCAGTGCTATTAGTGCATTATTGTCACTGAAGGCTGTATTTGTTAATAATTATTAAACTTACGTTTTCCAGCTCACCCTAAAGCCTCTCTTAATTAACACATAAGAATGATCAAGGAAAGGTTGCACAAAGACAACAAAAATACAATGCAAACACGTGAACAGTCTCAACGCAATAATTTTACAGTGAACTGATGTTAGTCGCCCTGACTTACTTTACGAAAGACTTTATTAGTGACTTTCAAAACAAACCATTAAGTAAAAAATGCAACTCCGGACAATATTGCAGATTACACTTACCATCGTTAAAACTAGGTTGTTTGCCGATGTGAGATCAGTGAATCAAAACATGCTTGTCAGTACAAAATCATTGTAGTTAAGAGTGAATAAATCACGTCATTTGCATTCAAATATACTGTCAACACCGTTAAAATATAAACTAAAACTGTAATATTAAAAGCTGTACTCCGAAAATTTCTGTTGACATGTAAAGTTACAAGTATTCCGCGTGCATCGGCCTGAGCGTTGCGTACATATTTGCTGACAAAATAGGTTTCAATGAAATGGTTGCTGTAATAAGGTAAACTAAGGCATAACTTCGGTAAAGCCTCTGTTCCAGAACCATAATCTTAACAACCTGCGTTATTTGTGAGGAATACTAGCTATGTACTTTGAACCGCACTTTGCCGTTTCTTATGAAAATTTTAGGTATCGTTAAAGATTAACAAATTTTTACCCGCACTTTGCAATTTTTTACTCCCGGGTATGTACCCGCATCAAAATTTTCATACCCGGCCCACGTATGCCCGCGGGTAGCGCGCAACTCTCGTGAAGTCCACTGAATTTCATCAGTTACAAAGGAACAAAACGAATCGTAGCAACAGTGGAAATTTGCCACAAAACAGCTTAGAAGTTCTTGCAGCTGCAAATTATTCACTAGAATTCGTGATTTTAAATTTAATTCGCACGTATGAACGCAGTTGCAAGTCGCTTCTTTTTCTTGAACGTGAATGTTGATTGGCCAATCTGAAAAAATGTTGTTGAGTGCTTCTGAATGAATTCAGACTTTTTGAATTTACTCAAGAAGCTTGAATAATTCAAATATCAAAGCTGTTTGTTGTTTTGCGGTCTACGGCGATAGCGACGGGACTTGTTTTTTATTTTCTTTCATTAAAATAATTCAGTTTTTATTGGTATGAAAGCCTTTTCAGATAAAGAAATATTAAGTGGAACATTGTTTACGCGTGAATGTTTCATCTGAAACTTGCAGGTGCAAGTTTTTTCAAAAATTCATTTGAAGAACTTGCAGCTGCAATTTATTTATGATGAATATGCAACAAGAATTAATTCATAGGCATAAATTATCTTGCAAATCGAATTAATTTATCATCATTGGCTGAACTGATAATTCATAGCTTTATGCTTGGTATTTATTGCAGTCATCTTCAAATAAATTTGTTTAAATTTATATGTCAAAGTCTCAGAATGAAAATGATGTTTGTTTGCAAATACCAACAGCTGCAAGAAACTCGTGCATGTTGCTGCTGCACATTCTCACTTCAAAAACATGAACGTCTCGATAGGGATTAACGATAAATTTGCACATTATCTTAACTCTGTGATTTGTCTCCCAGCAACCTCCGGTTCCGGCCTTCTGCGACGCTTGTTGACAATCGGAAACGGTATTTTTCTCCTTAGGTTACATCATTTCAGTTAAAGTTTATTGTGGCGCACACAAAGGTCAAACGATAATGTGCATATTATTAATATCAAAATACTGGAAAATTTCATGTGGGTTAAAGTGTTCTAAATTAAAAATTGTAGTGGAATGAATAGGTTACATAAAACCAAAGGAACTCAACATAAAAATCGCTGAAATGCTGTTTTTGTTATATAGCGTGGCTCATGTAAAGATCAGGGGCGGAATGTTTTTCTGTGGGACTGCAATAGAGTAAGCTTAAGATTTAGATTATTTTTTGCATGGCTTAGGCTTAGGAATATGCTCATTGCTACGATTAGGCTACGAATGTGGTTATAACACTGTTCCGCCCCTGTTTTTTACATTGGCCTATGGCGTTTGTCAGAAATATTTCATTGACCGGGGCTGTTTGGTACCGCCACACGCCGCCGCACTATCATTTCCGGTTTGTCCTCAGATATGTCCACGTCCGTGTTTACAGGTGCGGGTTTGTCGTTGTTTTATCAACGGTGTTCGTTTCAGGCAAAACTTGCTCGCTGCCAGGCGATACCTGGTAGCGAAAACTGCAATTTAATCGGTTAAAAATAGCTACCAGCAGCAAAGTCTTGTTTACTAGAATCGCAAGAGACCAAAGTTTCGTCTTGCTTATGTTTCCATGCTTTCATTGATGTTTAGCCATATACGCCGTGTAACCTAAAGTGCCACCAGCAAATATTAGCGTTTTCAAAATTGAAAACCATTCGAAAACAAGGGTTGATAGAGAGAAGTAGTAGAATATACAACAGGCATTGAGTCTTAAACATAATATTGACTCAGTGTTGACTGCTAGCTGGGCTGGTTTAACCAGACCTAAATAATAGGTCTGGTTAAGCCCAGCAAGACAATGCCTGTTGTATATTCTACTACTTCTCTCTATCAACCCTTGTTTTCAAAATTGAAAACCATTCGAAAACAAGGGTTGATAGAGAGAAGTAGTAGAATATACAACAGGCATTGAGTCTTAAACATAATATTGACTCAGTGTTGACTGCTAGCTGGGTTGGTTTAACCAGACCTATTATTTTGCCAGGCCCATAGCCAACTCACCTAGGTAAACAGGGCTAAACATTTTTCAGGAGGGGCATACAACGGTTTTCGATGACTTACAAGAGCAACGTAGAAAATTCTCTAGGGTTTGGCCAAAGTTCTTCAGGGGGGAACTCCACAGGCCCTCTTCGTCACTCATTTTGCGTTGTTTGTTTTAACCATCGGCGAGAATAATACTCTTGATGCATAGGAAACAACGAAATGTTCCCGGTATCTAAACTGCTAACCTAACAACCATTGTATTTTATGTATTACATACTGCCATGTGCTATTTTACTAAGAGTTCGACGCAGTTCCGGAAGTTTGAGTTATATTTTATACGGAGATCAAGTCATGCGAAAATGATTTCATGTATAAGTAATAAAACATCGTAGGATTAACGTGTTAGAAACAGCTATATTTAGCTTTAAAATAGGTTGCGTTCTTTACTGTTTCTTGGTTGTGTTTCAAGCATTTTCTTTAACTCTGCGAGTTGGTTTGATATGTACCAGCGGGGCTTTTGAGTAAAACGTTTAGTTGGTGACAACGTGGTGCCCATTAAGCTAAGTTTTTAACTTTAAATACTTACTTACCAGGGTACAACCGGAGGTGAAAATACTGGAGCCGGAGCCGGAGACGGAGGTACACGAAACTTGCCGGAGCCGGAGCCGGAGGTGAGGCGAAATCATGTAGTAAAAATAATGGTTAATTAGTTAATTTTAGCCAATATCTGTAATATGTTGTTAACTTGTTTGGTTTTACGCTAATTTTCTGCAATATTTCAGACATTCTTTCCTAAAAATTGTAACAAAAGCGAAACAAAACGCGCTAAATAGATGAATTTTGCAAAATTATGCAAAATTTTACTACCGAAATTGCCGGATCTTCCGGCAAAAATTCTACCGGAGCCGGAGCCGGAGGCCGATATTCTGCCGGAGCCGGAGGCCGATATTCTGCTTAGCCGGAACTGGAGTCAGTCCTCCGGTTGTACCCTGTTACTTACTTATGCAAAAATTGGCCAGTGGTATGGGGTACAACCCTAGTCGTACATGCGTAGGGACGGTCGACCATACAAGCTATAGTGAATGGTTTCCAAAATCGGCCAATGTAATGAACAGGGGTGGAACAGTATTATAATCCTATTCCTAAGCCTAAGGCTAAGCCAAGCGAAAAAATTACTGTAAAGCTTGAGCTTACTCTGTTGCAGTCCCACATAAAAACGCTCCGCCCCTGATGTTTATATGGGCCCCAAAATGGAAATTGTTATTTTATTTCTTATATCAAGTTATACGCAATTTTTTTTAAGTATGTTATTCTTGAACTCTTTTATGTTTTGGAATAAAGTTATTATGATTTGCGATTCATATTTATAAAACCTTAATCCGATGTGGTACAAAATGTAACAGCTTAAAGAACAGGGGCAAAACAGTATTGTAAGCATATTCTTAAGCCTAAGCCTAAGCCATGCAAAAAATTAGTCTAAAGCTTAAGCTTACTTTATTCGAGTCCCACAGAAAAACGTTACGGCCCTGACCTTTACATGGGACGGAAGCAAAAACACTTTGTCTATTTTTGGTTACAACAGCCGAGCCAATAATTGCAGTTAGGAGCTACAGCTTTACCCATTAGCTACAATGTTTAACATTATTTTACTCTTTGAACTTGATCGAGCGAAACCCGCTATTTTATGTATATTTCAAAAACATCATATTAACGTTCTCCTATGTGGACGGGTAGCAGACTTTAACCCGTTCTCACATTGAGTTGCCTATAGGCAACTCAGCGCAGTGCATATATGCTAAATAGAATATATCGCACCGTGTTTAACAATTGCAACACGTATACATAGTACTAAATCACCACAAGACGTGAGAGCCCCCTCGGGCTCGAGCGTCAAGCTCCTATCTCTGAGTGGTGATGGTATACGCCTCCGAATCCAGTCACTGGAGTTCGAATCCTAGCATAAAAGTAGGTCTCAGGGGAAATAGAAAATATTCATGTGAGAAAGGGTTAATTCTGCCAGCTTCAATAACTTTTAACTCTATATTGCATTCCCACAGAAAAACGTTTTACCCCTGATCTTTACATAGTTCTAAACCCATCGTGTTAGGGCTACAGCTGGACCAAGGCTAGGCGGAATTTAGCTCGTTTGATGTGTGCTTAACCCCACTCAAAAGTTACCTGGTGTACACATGATATTGTAAAAGTTGCATACAGTGTAGTTATTCGCTGTTTCTAATCTATCACATCTGTCGACTGTGCTCAATTAATAATTACCCTCATATCAGCCGATAAACGTACCATTTTTTACTGCAACAGGTAATTCAATGCGTTGTTTGCATTCAATTACCATGTCTAAAACCATTAAAATATTGCAAAAAAAGCAAAATGTTCTTAGTTCACAATCACACTTCGATTCTATGCGTATTTTGGTCCCACGAGTGCTTGTACAGTTAACTTTCTTCACATGGCATAACCCAACGCCCAAGCCTAATAATCCTCAAGCCAAATGTACACATAAAAATGGTGAGTCAAATTGACTTCATCCGAAATGGACTCTATGGACTACACAAATTGAGTCGAATTCGACTCCGGCAGAGTCAAATTTGACTCACTTAGTCGCACGTTTGACTCTGATGGAGTCGAATTTGACTCAGTTTGAGAGTCAAATTCGACTCACTTAGTCGCACGTTTGACTCTGGTGGAGTCGAATTTGACTCAGTTTGTGTAGTCCCGTAGAGTCTATTCCAAAGGGAGTAAATTAGAATTACCATTTTTTGTAGTGTAAGCCTAATTTATGGCAAAATCTAAAAAAATTTGAAAAGTCGGTGTGAACTCTTACAATAACTGAAGTATTACCGTTTGTTTGCTTCAAATATTACATAAAATATTCTGAGATGTGTATCCGCTATAATTTCTTAATAATTACAGACATTTTATGCAAGAAATTTAGTTTTTCTAAAATTCAAATAATTTATTTTTAGGAAAAATAAATTGCAGAATTGCAAATCCACAGCGTTGACGTGCGTTAATAATTAATTTGTATAAAACCATGACTGTGACGTATTCCGACGCGTCATTTTTGCGTTTATTATTCCGATGGAGAGGCAGCCTTTGGAAAAGTGTATGGAAAGAATTGCTTGTGTATCTGGTAAAAAAATTAATTTTATTTACTTTTGAAAACATTTTTTGAGATTATTGGAAAAATTAGCATTCGGACATTCAGAGTGAATAGTTGGAATAATTACTATACGTTTGTCCGTCTGAACGTGTATATTTACCTTACTAGTCGTATATAATACACATATGTATATATAACCCGGAATAATGCCGGTTCCGCTAGAAAAATCTGTGTTTTTCTCTGTCCGGTTCCGGTATTAAACCCGGCCTTTTTTCACCGGGATTTTTTTGTATTTTGATGTTGAAAATTGATTAATTTGATAATTTTCAAAAAAACAGGGTATATCTTAAAATTATTGGTCCTGGAGGCAAACATTTCTGTGAGAACACGGCGTCTCCCCATACCAACGTAGTTGTGCGTCTTTGTTAGTGTAACAAGTTTATTAATTAAGGTTTCTGCTAATTGCTAGTTTGTTAGTTCAATGTTTAATTTAATATAATAATTTTATTTGATATTCAAAGTTTTAGGGAGCCTATTTTATAATCAATTTTGTTTACCGATTTGGATTGAACGAAACGGAACAGAAACATTTCGCCAGAGTTGTCATTTTTGCCAAACGCTGGATCTCGTTTATTCCGTTACAATTCATTCTTGGATTCTTTGTTAATTATATTGTCAGCCGATGGTGGGATCAATTGATGAATATTGCGTGGCCGGATAAATTTCTGTTATTTCTGACGGCTAATTTGCCAGGTATATTTTCATATAAAAAGATCACGAGTATTTTTTCAGTTCTTCATAAATTCTGTAACGCAAACTATTAACGCTTACGATCTTATTAATTTCCGCAAGGGCGTAGCATTAAAAACTGGGCCAAAAAGTGCTTACGTTATTTTACCCCATGTTACTTTTAGGGCCGTCCCAGTTTCTGGTGGGTCTGTAAAAGAGCAGGCTTACATTCTACACTGGCTTAGGCTTAGGCTTAAGCTTACGAATACGCTTTTGCAAAACGCTTAGGCTTAGGCATTAGGCTTAGGAATACGCTTAATCTACTGATACGGCCCTAAAAGTAACATTGGCCAAAATTTAATTGGTTTCCGATCGGAATTTTCTAAAAATTGTTGTCTAAAACACATACGGTTTCAATGTTTCAGCAAAACTGCGTTCTTAGCTCATATTCTCAAATGTGTATAGCACATTACCAGGAATATGGCACGTTTTGAACCAGACGACCGACAGAAATCGCTGATCTCAAAATTGATACAGAAGTAGGGCAAACAAAATTCAAAAAAGTGTGCGGAATTTCGAACTTCATAAATTCTGTTGTTTGAAACCTACAAGACCTATTACCAGCTGATGATAGCTGCAATACACGTTTCCGAATACAGGCCCTAACCACTGCTTTACTTGGCGTATGCGCGCTTTTCCCTACACTTGCGGAAAAAGGCTTAGGTTCAGGCATAGGTAAAGCCTTAAGCTTAAGCATATGCAAGTTTTTCCTAAACGTAAGCCTTTGTTTAACTGTAACCCTACGGTTTAATCTTGAATGTGGCAAAAAAGCGTTCAAAAGCCCTTAAAACAATAAGTTTATTTTGTCCATTGTCATAATATTGCAATTTTGGATAAGGAACCGATGTGGAAACGCTCAAAATTCGCCGAACAATTTGTCGCTGGATACTGCTGCATACAACGCTTGTTTGGAAAGAAATTGCAATCAAAATCAAAAAGCGATTCCCGTCCGATGACCATTTATTCCAAGCAAATTTGTTTACGCCGTCAGAATATGATCTTTTTCAAGTAAATCTTGAAAATTTTGACTTTAAAACAAACTTTCGTCACATTTTAAGTTAAGTTTCACGCTTGGATAATTGCTAAGACAAATTTTGGCCTTTGTGCACTTTCCCACAGATTTAAAGTTAAGACTTTAGCGTCAGACATAAAATTGCCGACAAATTTTTACTCTTGTGCCTTTTATAACATATTTAATGTTAAGGCTTAGGCTAAACGCTTAAATATTAGCCAATATAACGTTGGTTCTGGTGCGTTTTTTTTACATATTTAAAGTTAAGGCTTAAGCTCAGGCTTAAATAATTGCCAAGAATATTTTGGTTCGCGTGCAATTTCCCACAAATTTAAAGTTAACACTTAGGCGTTAGGCGTTGTCAAACCATTACTGGTGTCCACTTTGTTGTCACCACAATTTAACGTTTAGGTTTAGGCACAGGCTTAAGTAGGCTTATAGGCACAAGTAAGGTTTTGCTTAAATCTAGGCCTAAACTTAAGACTGAGCAGAATCAAATGAAATGCTTTGTCATGAGTAGTTAGGCCCAGAACAACTATGTTATTTCAGGGTTTCAACGGTATTTTAACGTCACTATGATGATTTGAATTCAACCTGCAAAAACGAATCAGGGCTTTTATGCGACCTTAGCCTTACTCAAGGGCTTGGTTTAAGCTTAGGTTAAGGTAAAGATTTCGGCAAAATTTTAGGCTTAGGCTCAGATATGGTAAGTCATCCTTTTCAAAAAACCTAAAACCTACGCTTCAAAGCATAAAGTTCAAGTTAGTGAAGAGAAGTGTACAAGAACCCAAAATTGCTATATCATTTTATTATTTTTCAGTTTACTGCAGCCTGTGAATGATATTAATTGTAACTTTCATGTTTTATTCAAAATAAGGCTTTTAATTGTAATGTTTTTGTTTTAATTGCAGAATACAACGAGCAACTTTGGACGATGGTTTGTTCCAGTATCGTGGATCGTAAATTTGCTGACAAAATGCAATAAGAAAGGTTTGATATCAGATATTGGACTCCAGGTACTTAAAAATAATCATAACCCAGATCATAGAATTTCACTTAAAAACAGACGTGTAAATGTGTAAAGACTTTTTTATTCGCGTTTCGCTTTACCCGCGGGAATTTTATTTTTTTACCCGCGGGTACCCGCGGTTAGCGTTCAGGTTTGGCTTGACTTAGCACAAAAACCGTTTTAACCAATGTTTGGTTTAATTTTTTTGCACAGAATTACAATTTTCACAACGCGAGTTTTACTGCGGTCACAAATTCTGGCCAATGTAAAGAACAGGGGCGGAACAGTATTATAAGCATATTCCTAAAGCCTAAGCCTAAGCCTGAACCTAAGCGAGCGTAAGAATGAGCATATTCCTAAGCCTAAGCCTAAGCTTAAGCCTAAGCCAATCAAAACAATAGTCTAAAGTGTTAAGCTTACTCTATTGCAGTCCCACAGAAAAACGCTCCGCCCCTGATCTTTACATGAGCCCAAATTCTAGAAGACAACCTTTATTATCAAGCTGCATACAGCTTTGATTTGATTACTGTATCAGTTTGTATAAGAAGTTGAAAGTAGACACGTCATATAGACAATTGAAAGTCCAGAACCTTATTATATTCGTTATTTATTTCCAAATATTAATATTTTATTAAATTTCAAGGAATTATTGCATGAATTGTACAAAGTTCGAGGTTCACATGGCATGCTAACGCTGTATGATTGGATCAACGCTCCACTGCGTTATACTCAAGTCGCCACAATTGCTACATACGGGTAAGAAACGTAATTTTGTCAAAGAATATTTACACCTCCTGTTGTTTTTGTCTCATGATATCTAATTTTCACACAAAACAGTTAAACCATGTGGCTGGCTTTGTTGGTATTTCTCAACCTTAAACATTAAAAGATATTATTTCCAGCGGCATTTTTGAACCTTTAGGCTTGAAAGCACAGTTTGAATTTTAGATGAACCATATCTGTTTCACAAAATTTTCACCACAACAGGGCTGGTGGGAATGCAGTTCCCCGTTCCTCATGGGGTCCGTAATTGTTACTTAATTGACAAAGAGAAATTAGTAAAACATTAATGAAAATAATCACAAGACAATTAGGTTCCTAGCCTAGCTATGTAATCATACACTCACCAAGTGTTTGTTTATAGTCAAACCTTCATCAGAAGCGGAAATTTTCATGTTGAAATATAAGAATATACTGTGATTCTTCCTGTTTGCGCAGCAGGAAACTGAATTTAACAAAATGTTTCAATTTCTCTTTAATCTATGGATTTTATTTGTTCAAAAAGTAAGTTCAAGTTGAGAAAGCATTATCAATTTACCGCCCGATTTTAGAAAATCGACGGCCAAGTGAAATTTGAAAAGTTTTCAAATTCAATTTCCCGCTGCTGCCCTGTTTCCGGACTCAAGTTGGAAAATGACATTTTTGATTTCTAGTGCAAATTAAAGTGGATGACACGTTAAACATGTATTGTGTATCCGATAATGCTTATGTAACGTATTTTACTTAAGCTATTTTGCGATGTGTCTGATCGGAAGACAAGCGCTTGAAGGAACTGAAGATGCCATTGATATTTATTTTCCAGTTGTTACTGTACTCGAGTTTTTGTTTTATGTTGGTTGGGTCAAAGTTGCTGAGGAATACAGGTTAATTCCAAAACGACATTCGTTGAAAACGAAATGATGCAATATTTAACACAAATGCTACACTTCTCAAATAAATACCACGAGTTAGGGTTGCGCTATGCTTGACGTCCGGAATCGTCACCGCACGGTGACGGACGGCGTGGTCCAAGTGGCGGACAGCGCCGTACTGGTGACGGATTATACATCTCCGCATCGCCTTGCTTCTTGCTTTCACCTTGTTATCCTGCGATCAGGGAGTTGGTTTAAAACACAAAATAATATTTATCACATCGCTACGGCGCGTTATAGTCGTTTTCGCAAATTTAAATTTACAAGTTTGTTTAGCAAAAGTTTTCCACTCCAACTGATTGTTTAAGAAATTCAAAAAACAACAACAGTGGTTGCATATTTATTGTTCGCGAACAACTGTACTTATATCTTATTTAGCAACAGAAACATGCTAAACAATAATTATTGATGCAGTACAAACAACTGCAAGAACGCAAAACTAATTTTCAATCACAAGATTTAAGAACTATGAGAAAATTCGTTCGAGTTAAGAAATACGAGAAAATTTGCAAATAATTGAAATCCAAAGTTAGATTTTTGTTTATGGAATCCATCAGATACGGCATTTTAGTTACCCGTTTGGAGAAGATGATGACGATTTTGATATGAATTATATTCTCGATCGCAATGTTCACGTTGCGAATATGTTAATCGATGAACTCGTACACCAAGTAACCCAAAGCATTGAAGCCCCATTCAAATGTGCCAAGTTTTTTGACTGAGAGAACTTGAAGCTGCAATTTTAATGTGCAAGTTTTTTGCAGTAAAAACTACAGCTGCAACTTACAGCTTCAAGTTGCACTGCAGTTACAAGTTTTCGATGCAAAAAGTTGTAATAAATCAAATTACAACTGCGAGTTTAAGCATCAAAGTTCGAATGGGGTTTCAAACTTATGCGAAAAAGAGGGTATTAAATGTAAAGTCGCTAAGCGAAAGGGCTTAGTGTAAAAAACTTGAAACAAATCAAAATGTCCATATAAACAAAATCCACTGCGTCCGAAACAATCCGATTAAAATACTTGCCATTTTGTGGTCAGGAGCGCAGTTGTCGAAAAACTATAGGTCGGCAGACCCTGTAGTGTTTTTGCAAGAATTACATAAAACAATGGAGATATATCGGGTTGTACTCTCTAAAAGCTTAAACTGACTTGATGTAAGCTTAAGGCAATCCAGCAGTATTAAAGTAACTTTCCAGATTAAGTAAGCTAATCGGTAGGTTACGCTTAAACTCACTGCAATTTTGAAGTATTTTTTTAATCTAAACTTAATGAATTATAGAAACTACATAAGTAGTTTGTGAACGGCATTTATGCTTAGACCAAAAATAAGTCTAGCTTAAACTCGCCCTAAACGTTAAACTACGTTAGTTCAACTTTAGACTCCAAATTCTGTTCAGCCATTTCAATTTTACTTAAACTCGTTAAACTGTAGTTAAGCTATAATTTAAGTTTATGTTTTAAGAGGGTAAAACATTACTTAAACCAGAAACAAACACATAAAGACGATGTGTTATATTTTATGGTGCGTCGGGATGTGCTTAGTTCGTTACAGAACCCAGAACCTTGCGAAGGCTGCTTTTGGAACGTCCGTTGCCCGTCGATCCCGCAAACCAAAGCATCAGCGTTGATTCCTGACACTCGTCCCCGTTGGCGATTGCATAATTACAAAGTGCCCAAAGAATTGGCACATTTTGTTGAAGGTGACCTCGAACCGTCGCTTCCACTTCACAAAGACACCATCCCACAACGATCAGATGGATCAGTTACAATTCAAATTGATCCGACTCCAGTGTCAAAGCCAACGTTTACCGGAATATCATCAGCTCAACGAAGGATCAATAACGGTTTGGGTGGCGGTGATTTAGAATCTTTACTTGACAATTTGACTCCAAGACCTCATGCTGTGATTCGGGATTCTAAACAAACAACTCTTTGATGACAAGTGTTAGAAGATATGACTGGAGTAACATTCATTTATTGTGCGTACACTCAAAATAATATTTCTGATATTTAAGAAAAAATTTCTTACATTTGAGAAACATGATTAGCAAGGTGCACTTGAAAAGTATTTCTGTTATAATAGAAATGTTTTCAAAAAACGTTTTGAAATAAATTCTGAAAATAAACGTTTCCAGTTATTTTTAGAAAAATTGTCTTAAATAGCAGCAAACTTTTCAGATTTGCCACAGAAGACACTTTTCTGAATAAATTCAGAAATACTTTTTTGTGTGTAGAGGTAATAACGTTTGAAGTAGTGCCTCTTTTCTACCAGGTGGTTTTTGCGTTATTTTGTACGTTTTGGCGAATCACATTTTAAAAGGCACAGACAACGCAGCAAATCACGGTTACCCTGCATTCACCTTCAAAACGTAGGTTAATCTGTACCTACAGGCCACCAAACCGCAGCCACGAGTACTGTCAATTAATGATCGCTTCAATCAAATATCTGACCGAAGCACCGCGACCGGAAACATTTGTTGGCGGCTAGAATTCGATAACCTTAGGTATAATTTAATAGAATATAAGTTACTCAGTCAAAAATGTTTCAGCGCAGTTTTAAAATTTCACCAAAATCAGGAGTAAAAGGTATTAAATTCCGACAGACCGAAATATACTTATCAAACACTTAAGTAACAAATGTTTTGCTCGTAGCGATGTTAGTGTATTAAAATGAAGCAAGGACGACGTGGTTACTGTGTCGTGCGTGCTAATTTTTTTGGTAAATGCCTTAGCTAATTTTTTTGGTAAATGCCTTAGCTAATTTTTTTGGTAAATGCCTTAGCTAATTTTTTGGTAAATGCCTTAGCTAATTTTTTTGGTAAATGCCTTAGCTAATTTTTTTGGTAAATGCCTTTGCTAATTTTTTTGGTAAATGCCTTAGCTAATTTTTTTGGTAAATGCCTTAGCTAATTTTTTTGGTAAATGCCTTAGCTAATTTTTTTGGTAAATGCCTTAGGTAACTTTTTTCTAATGACAATGGTAAATTGTATCGTAACACTAGATTATCCTGGATTGCATGTATTTTGACCGTTGTGCATAAAGTTATGGGTGATCTAAGCATAGTCACTCACTCGATGGGTTTTTGCGAATTTTGCTAAAACAAAAGTTATCCTTAAGTGATTGGTGATTTTAACTTTTGGTCCCGTGTTAATGTAGAAGCTATTTTTAAGAAAAGAAAACAGTATTAAGCGATGCATTGAATTATTGGCCAATGACAACAAACGGTTGCAAACTTATCGAACCTATTGCCAACGATGAATTACTTCGATATTTGGTTTAATAATTGAATATCAAACAGTCAACATGGGTTTCTGGCAAACCTTGCGACCAAGTTTAGAATGTTTTGATGACAAAACTGCACCGTATAATTTAACAAATTAAGTCGATGTTGTGTATATTGATTTTGCTAACGCGTTTGACTCAGTTTCGTGTAAAGAAATTTAAATACAAAAGTTCGCCTCTTTTCGTATAAAAACTGTTTGGATCGAATGGATTTTGACAGATAGAAACTTTCATGTGGATGATAATGGATGATTTTCAAATTACTGCTCAGTTTCTTTTGATGTCCATCACCGTAGCGTATTTGGACCCCGCTGGATTCTCTTTGTATATCAATGATATTTTTGATGACTTCATAATGGTTAATTACAAAAGTTTTGCTGATGACGACAAAAATGTTACTTTAAGGGGCGTACCAGTAGATTACGTTTACTCGTAAGCCTAAGCAAAAAATGTTATCTAGAATCTAAACTTACTTTTTTATAGGCCTACCAGAAACCTAGACGTCCATCAAAGTAACATGGACCATAAAAATTATGTTTATTAAAGATATTCATACGCAATTATTATACAAATTGGAACTCTTAAATTGTACAGATTACACGCCAATCTTATTATAGTACATAAGATACTGAATAAGGAGTTCGATACATATCCAGAGTTATTTAGGTTATCTAACGCATCGCGAACCAGGAGTCATCCAGTGAAACTCGGAAGTATTGAGTAGTAAATGTCTGGAACTTGCTTTCATAGTTGGTGTCAGATGCGCATCTCGCGGCGGTTCGGAGCTCAAGATCGTTTAAATATATCAAATATGCAGACCTAACCATATACCTTCATCATAATAGATAATGGTAACTTATAATATTTGAATTAACGGCCACCTTAAGCACTCATGTTTTATGCCTAATATATGCAACCTTAGTGCAGTCACTCTCTTCACAGTAGAGCTGAGCGTGGAACTTTAAAAATTAGATATTTGTGGGTTATGGCAGTCTTCGATATTTACTTTTATTTGGACGTATTGCATACCTTCAGTGGTCATGATAACTTGGCATTAACGTTAGCATTAAATGTACATTTCCTTGTACTTTCGATCCAAATAAAGCTCATGTTTTGTCTTAAAACGTTTTTGTGAACGAGCAATGTTGCAATCATTTTGCTGTTGAGATAACAATTTGTTTAACTGTAAGCACGAGTCATAAACGGGGCTGTATATGCTTCAGTCATAGCAACTCATTAAATATACGTCACATTGAAAAATATAGACAATCGCTGTGGAAGCCATTCAGGCCGATGTAAAGAACAGGGGCGAAACAGTATTATAAGCATATTCCTAAGCCTAAGAGTAAGCCTAAATCGGGCAGAAAAACGGTTTTCTCTAACGTCCTTCGGGCGGGACCGAGGTCTCGGCCTTCGACCTCGAGTTTGTTCCTAAAAATCTGGCAATCTGATCTGCATAATTTAACCCACAACACTGTATTTACGCTTAATATCGAACAGGTAACGGTAAAGATGTTTATTTCTTGCATACTCTAAAAAACACTACATTTTTTGTAATCAACACCAAACGCTCGTTATCAAACCGCCGGAGTATCATGTTTTGTTTATGGTAACCAAGAAGTTGTCGCTGACATTAAATTTTTAGCTGATTTGAAAAGATTTTGTTACGTAAAACAAAAGCGATCTCAAGACATTGGGTTAACTACAGTTAAACTACATATCGGGCTTTGTTAACTGTTGTGGCCAATGTAAACAACAGGGGCGGAACTGTATTATACGCTTATTCCCAAGCCTAAGCCTAAGCCTAAGCATAAGAATGAACATATTCCTAAACCTGAGCCCAGTGCCAGAGCAGGCAGGGGTGGAGGCTCCCCCCAAATGCCAGGGCGGGGGCCCTCTAACTCGCGAGCGAAGCGTGCGAAAAGCCAGACGCATTTTAAAACTTAAGCGGTTTTTGTTTCAACTGGTTAGGGTGGGGCCCCTTATGGGGTGGGGGCTCCCCAAATGGAGGTATGGGGGTTGCTGCCTCGGCCCTGTTTAAATCTAAGCCTAAACCGAAGCCCGGCAAAAAATTAGTCTGAAGAGTTGGCCTATGCAAAGAACAGGGTCAGAACAGTATTATAAACATATTAATAAGCCTAAGCCTAAGTCGAAGCCTAAGCCAAGAAAAAAATTAGTCTAAAGCTCAAGCTTACTCTATTCTAGTCCACAGAAAAACGTTCCGCCCCTGATCTTTACATGGGCCACTGTTGTTAAACTACATATCTGGTTTTGTTATTCAATAGCCTTATCCCAAGTCTCAGTGTAGAAATGCGCCTAAGCAAAGCCTACGCGTAAAGCCGAAACCTCAACCAAAAATAAGTCTAAAGCTTAAGCTTGCTCTATTTCAATCCTGTGGAAAATGGACCAACTCTCAATTTACATAGGCCCATTGCTCTCATAAGACAATGCGTCTACGTATAACATTGACATTTGTACACTCCCCAGCTAGCTTAATCCTAAGCAGTTACCTAAGCTTAATACTATAGCATCGAAAATATACACTTTACTTGACCCTACCATTTAAAAAAATGCACCCTGGTCGAACACGAAGTTTATATTCTGTACAATACCTTTAGAGCCATTATGACGGCGGAAGTGCCCTTATGAGCGGTTTGAATGCCGCTTGCCGGCTTTATAATTAACTCATGTTTTTCAAATTTTAAGCTACAACGTCTTTAGTCGACTGTTTTGTAATTAGTAAACTATATTAATCGATACAGTCTTGCACTATTCGCCATGTTATTAATTATATTAGCATTAATAATATTGCCCAGCTTAACGTTCGCTGTACAGAATGCGGACACAGAACCGACCTTGGAGCCTTGGCATCCACATGATCAACTGGTTAATGACATTTTGCGTAATTACAATGCGTCTAGTTTACCTCAGCGTTCACAGCCAATTGCAATAAACGTTTCAATATTTGCTACTCAAATTATAATTGCAGAAGAAAACAATGATAAATGTAAAAAATCAGCTGTTTGATTTTTGACATAAACCTATTTTAGCTACTGAAGCTTTTGAAATTCGTACATTTGGCTATCACAAGAATAATTTTAGAAATCCAAATCTTTCAGTATAATAAGAGCAGTCAAACAATTGTAAGACAGAGTTGAAATAGATATGCTGTTTACCAGGTAAAACGGCAAATATTATCTCATTGGTACCAAGTAGGGTCAAAAGGGTAAAAGATAGAGCTTGGAATAATACTCCTGTGAAATTAGTTGACACAATGCTACAAATTTCGCTCTTAGATGTTGGCTGGGTTTCTTAAATCTTACTTAAGTATTCATCTACGTTATACTTATGTAATTTAGTTAAATCGCCGACTTAAGTAAATACTTAAATATTCGAGCAAAACAAATAGTTGCCAAATGGCTGCTATTGTTACGAGAGAGTAACAGCTTTGCTTTATATTAAGGAAACACCAAGGTTGTATAATTGTAATTAGACCAAGGTTAATATGCCTGCACCGTTAGTCTGTAATGTATCAAAATTAATCAACGACATAAGTATTTATTTAACATAAATACGCTTATAAAAACAACAAAATGGTTAAGTAATTGTTCAGCGCGTACTTAACGTACTAAAGTCGTACTTAAGTAGGGTTTCAAAAACCCAGTCAGTGTTTGTTAAAATTTGAAATCATCAGGATGTTTAGAAGGACCCAAGAAAAAGTAAACAGGTACTCAAATCGACACTGGTTTCAATAAAAAAATTTCAGTTCTGTTCCGTGTTTTGTTTCAAGTTATATTTCATTTTTCTCAAAGACAAAGAATGAGATGTCTTTAGCGCGAACTCCGTATATGATTGTAACGATGAGATACAAAGAAGAATGGACGGATCCGCGTTTAGCATTCGAAAACAATACAATTTACAAACAGTCGCCAGACTCAATTCCGTATGTAATTATACCGAATCAAAAACGGATATGGTTTCCTGATACATATTTCGCAAACGAAGTGTTTGGTAGGGCAATTGCAAGGAGCGGCTACGATCGTTTGATTTATGTGAAACCATCCGGTGCAGTTTTTGAACGGTAAATAAAATAATTTTTACTTGAAAAAGCTTTTTTAAAACTAGGGATGTGCCGGTTAATCGGCATTGGCATCGGCATCGGTAATAATCGGCACTTTTTGTGAGTATCGGCATCGGCATCGGCTCTGCAAAAAAAACTGCCCATTCTTTGCCGATACTTTTTGCACATAACAGTTAGATAGATTACTATCAATTTCATTTCTGGGCGCATATGAGTGTATCAGGTCAAGGAAACTGTTATCTCTTTTGCGTTTGTGTTTGAAGAAATTAACTGAAACGAACCGTTCTTATACAATTGTAATCGTTTATGATGGTTAGGGTTTAAATCTTAATATAATGATGCAATGTAGTACCCTATCTGTTAATTAAGCATGGTGTAGGCTCATAAATGCTACATAAAAACGCTGGCGATGGTTGATCAAAGACCTGAGCCATCCTGGTCAATATTTTCTGGCAAAGAATCTATTTATAACCCAGAAAATTTATACTTTTAAGTATAATTGAAAACGTCACATGAATGTTTAAAAGTTGGAAACTATCTGCTAATTTGATTATCTGGATATCAATTTTCAGCGAGTACTTGAAAATTTGACTAAAATTATTCTGAATTCAGTTCACAACTCATGCAGAACATACGAAAATGTTTTTAGTCGAACGTAAATTATTGCCAAGCTGGTTCATTTTTTAAGCAAGTTATGCATGAACCACAATAAAAACTGTGGCGTTGTTGAATGTTATGGTTTCAATTGCATGACGAAAATTAATGAATTAACTCAGTTTCAAAAGTCCTTATTGGAACTCTATTAAGTATTTAAAAATTGAAATCTAATAGAAATTCCTGTTTTGAAACTTCATCTGCAACAAAATTTAAACATAAATTTAACAAGTTCAATTGTTAAATACGCTATTCAACGCAAAATTATTCGTTAAAATAGAAGATTGTTTTCTTAATTAATTTCATGCAAAAGTAAAACTTGTAAACCAATTCAAATATTGAATTTTAATTGGATTCGAATACACATTTATTGTTAAAAAATTTAATACGTAAAATCCCGTTTAGATTTAATCTGTAGAAAAATTAAATTCCGCAAATCCTACTTATCTCTTTAATAAGACTTTGTGTTACGTTGAACTTTCACTGATAAACACTTGTTTTTGTAACTCGGCAAATGGGAATGTTCTAGTCGAATGTAGTTGTTTAGTCAACAACTTTAAAGTACAATAGGAAGAAGGTTAATCTCATTAAATTTGTGACATGTGTTGTCAGCATGACTTGAATAAGTATAACGGCTGAATCTCATACCAATATAGCGCTTCTTTTGAATTTTATTAATTCAATGTGTTATTCAGTCTCATTCTCAAAAATTGCAGTTTTCTAAATTTTGAATTTTTCTAAAATTGTATTTACAGCTTTTATTACGTATGATACTTTGTTATAAAGACAGCAACTGAAAATTTTTCCATTACAAAATTTAAGACTGCAAATTCGTCACCGATTTGCTTGTCCAATCGATTTGTACAATTATCCGTACGAGAAACCGGTCTGCCGAATTATCATTATGTCAAACGGGTATCCTGCTAACAGGATAATGCTTCACTGGCGTGAACATTATTCAGTCGTAGCGCACGACCAAATGCTAATTCCAAGCTTTACTCTGGTTAACATATCACAGAAGTCATGCCCTGAAACCACTTTTCATACAGCGAAAGGCATTTACTGTCATCTCGAAGTAAGAGTCTTTGATTCAGTTAATTACACTGTAAATTCTAATGAGTTAATTAATCAACTCAGACGGAAAGTTAGCTATTTCTCAGTTAATAACAGTAAACTTTAACTCACTCTGAGTTGACTTGATTCTCACTGTGAGTTGAGAGGACTCCGGGTAAGTTGTTTAATTAACTCAGAACGAATTGAATCAGCTCAAAATTCTGAGTTCTGATAGTCCTAACTCAGACTGAGTGATTCAACTCATTCTGAGTTAAAATCAGCTCATTGGAAGTTACAGTGTATATGAATTTGCATACATTATGCCACGAGTTATTACAAGCTGATTAGTAATAGTTCAGTTCAATAGAATAATTTTGCCGTTTTTAGAGAATTTTTGTTCTCGCTGGCAAATGAGGTTAATTCTAGCCTATTCTGAACGTTTGAGGCATACCATAGCATATTGACCTGGGTCCAAGCACGAATAGGAAACAGGTTTGGATCGAAAATTTAAACTTTTTAAAAAATTTGAAAATTCCTATACTAAACTTTGATTTGGAGCAACGTATCTTAGAAGTCATCCCCAGAAACTATAGGTTCCGCGCATCAAAAGTCATTTGTTGTACACATGAACCTTTGATACGCGTTCCTTTATGTAAGTACATAGTACGGCGTGTACATCTTCTTGCTCGCTACCAATGAAGTATGAGGTTTGCACTTAACCTCAAAATTTCTGAGATGGCTTGAAAATTTTACGACTTCCTTTCAAAATCTATACTACCGGGAACTTCAAAAAATACTCAATTTTTTGGGCAAATTCCCTGTTTGGCCTAAATTTGGCAAAGGTTTCAAGTACACACCGTTAGCGCATGATTGTTGTATGCTATTGTTATCACCAAAATTGTCTAAATTACTTATACTACTGGTATGGATTATATTCGCTTGCAAGAGTAAACTAATTGTACAAATTAAGCAGTACCATATAGAGCCCTTTACAAAAATTTTGCTACGGATGCGGTGGGACTCGAACGCGACGTACGGATTACCATCCAGAAAAACTATCACATATACAGATATAATTTGTGTCTTGGCAGCGTTATACAACACGAGATTTGTAATCTAACGCCCAAGCGCCCTTTATATGGAATAAAGGATAATGTTTGATAATTATAATTTACACCAATGTTGAAACAAAGTTTTATTTGCCCTTCGTAATTTCAGGTAACATTTTCGTTCTCAAGATCAACAGGATCACGAAACGCGTTTGAACTGTTTTTCTGTCCCGGAGCGTTAGTGGCGATGTCATGGTTGGGATTCGTGTTCACCAACTGGAAACGATTTGGAATTGGATTTATTTTTGTCGTTAGCATTCTGTTTACCGTCTATACGCCATTAGTAAAAATCATTTAATTGTATTTTTAATTTGTATCTTAAACCGCAGGCCCATATTCTGAAATAGCATCTATCACCAGTTTAGTAACAGGTTTTCAAACGAACCAACTGCTGCAATTGCGGATCTCAAAATTTGCGCAGAAGTAAAGAAAATCGAATGCAATAAATGTGCTTAATTTCAAACTTCACCATTTGCTGGTTTGAAAGTTACAATACCTATCACAAACTGGTAATAGGTGCTACACACATATGAAAATACGGGCTCAAGATTTAAACATGAAATTAAACCCATGTTTACTGAAGCATTTAGGCTGCTAATTGTGGACCCGTGGTACAATTTGGTGCAAATTTGATTATCTCAAATGACATTAAATTACACATCGTAACGTTCAGCTCGCTATAATCCAGCACTCGAGTTTTCAAAGTAAGTAGAACCAAGAGTGAATGATGCATACTTCAACAACAGTACGCAACTCGGTCGATTCTATGTAGAAATGAATGTACTCGGCACGCGTTGTGTATTGGCCCCCCCTTTTTATTTAGAGGGCGGGTACAACCTATGCAAACCATGCCACTTTATGTATCCGGCAACAAATTGCTCCACTTATAATTTAATTTAGGGTTATTGCATGTGATAGCGACCCTTCCCCTCTAAAAAGGGGGGCCGGCCAAAACGCAAAGATCAGTGGTACATTTTGTATTATGCTGAACTCAAAAAGTTGCACACTCTTGTATCATGAACTCTTGGTAGAACACATTTGATGCAGTTTAATTTTTCACAAATTTGCCATTATAGCTAGAAATGCATCTTACAGTCTGATAATCATCTCATTATTTAATTACAGAAGCTCATACTCTTAATATATGATATTGAAGTCAATATTAGTGCCTATCTCTGCCGCCCAATGTCTTTGGTTATTAACCAAAATACCGGGAGCTCGTCAGAATTACTTGTTGAATAATGAGCAGAAGAGTTTCATACCTATTTTGCTATTGGCTTTACAGGTATATTCAAACTTTCCTCTTGCTCGGAGCTCTGTAGTGCATACTTGGATCTCCGGATGCGGATATTTGATATATATCGAATTAATGTGTTTAATATTGTTCAGACTGATTCTGGATTTGCTGGACGCAAGAGGTAGTGCTTTAGAATTCTGAAAATTAAGACAAAGATCTAAGGGTCGTGATTTTAAAACTAAAGCCCTATTCACACATGCAAGTTTTTGCTGCGAGAACTTGCAGCTACGAATTGCGCGCAGAACTGACATTTTTCATCAGCCAATGAGAAAGCGGATGCAATAAATTCATTGAACTTGCATGGTTATTTACACATGTGAACTAAATTGCCAGCTTTGATTTTTAATGAATTATTTGCAGCTGCAAGTTTTTCGAACGGGATTTCTCACACAACTTGCAGGTGCAAGTTGCAGCTACAAGTTCTCGCAGCAAAAACTTGCACGTGTGAATAGGGCGTAAAACTTTTTGTGAATTCAATATTTTTATATTGTATTCAACTTCAGGCTTTTGTAAAGATGTAGAGACCACGGTGCAACCGGAGGTGAAAAAACCCCGGAACCGAAAATACCGGTGCCAAAAATCCGGAGCAGAAGACGAAACAAAATAGAGTGGCTCAAATTTAACATTAATTAGCAAAAATTTTGTAATAACCAAGAAAATGTCGTCAAATAAATAGGCTTGATCGCGTTTTTAAGAAATTTTAACAATTTAAACTTTGAAAACTGCGCAACATTTAGTAATAAACTCACTGAAAACGAAACAATTTTTGTAAAAATGCATAAAACATTTCACTACCAAAGTTGACAAAGCTCCAGCGATCAATTCTGCGAGAGCTGAAGGTCAATTTTCAGAGCAGACCTCTTATTATACTCTGATAGCGGCGTTTCATCTTCCCAAAGGTTTCATGGAAGCAAACTTAGGCTTCAGACTGTTTTGCTTAAAGACTTATTTGTTGACTTGTCATGCGAATTTTAGGATTAGGTATAATCTTACTAACTAAGCGTATGACACAACGTAATGATGTACAAATGATTTAATTTTATTTTGGTAAGCATGTTTTACTGAACCGATTGGCCTGACTTTAAACTGCAAACTGTTTCTTTGTTTTAAACCCCCAAAACATAATTATTACAATTTGACTAAATTAGGATATATATTTGTTTACTAATTCAACATATATTCCGACTCGTATAATAGGATAAGCTTAGAATTAGCGTTATGGTTAGGCTTAAGAAAAGTAACAAAATCTAATTTGGGTTTGTAAAATTATATTAAACCCTTTCACTCATAGAGTATACAATGAGCAACTAAATACAAATAAAAATATATGAGCAATACAGACACTGTGAGCAGTGTTTAACAATTCTAACTTGTATGCGCAGTGCAACATCTCTACAAGACGTAAGAGCTCCCGCGGGCATGAGCGTCAAATTCCTATGGTCATTCCTGAGATTGGGAATCGAATGTTACCTTAAAATTACATCTCATATGAAATTGAAAATATTCATGTGAGAAAGAGTTAAAATGGAAATTATATTTTCAGGGTATTTCAAATCAGATGTTGAAAGATCGCAACTGGTTAATGATAGCTATTTGACTGAAACTGATAGAACAATTATAGAAGGGCGACAAAGTCGACATTCACTAATTGCGTCCTCAAGAGTTGTTACTTTAATACGGTACAGCGTATTAGCGGCATTTGTTGCAAGTTACTTTATATTGATAATAGTTGTGCAATCCGCTTTTGCGTAAACAGCTTCTACAACTTTACTAGATATGTTTGGGAAATTTTTTAATGTTCTAAAACTATAGAAAGGCTAATATTTGAATTATAGATGGGCACCGGATATCCGGATAATGAAAAACATTCGAATATGTATCCGAGAAAATATGTATCCCGATATCTCACGAATATCTGGAATGCTACTGTGCAAAAATTTTTTTAAGTAATTTGCATTGTTTCACCACTAAAGCAGCTGGAGTTGACTAAAAGATATATTCTACTTAATCCAGAGGCGATCCATGATTATTTAAAATCTTGATTTTGGAAAACTTGTCAGAATTAAAAAACTTCAGTTTTGCTTGGTATTTATCGGTAGAATGATTTCGTGTTTTTTAAATAAAATCTTTAAATTAGCCCAGTGAAAAATTTGCGTCAAACACCCGTCATTAAGTACTAAATTTATTACCTTTACAAGAATCAAAAACAAATTTTTACTTGCACTCAACTCCTTGCGGTTTGCCTTAGATTTAGGCTGAGGCTCAGGCTTAGGCTTTATGAGTCTCGGTAGACGTCATGAGGTGTCGGTAAAATATAAGGGGTCCGTGAGGATCACATGGGTTTAGTTTGATTGTATTGTAGCCATGTGATCAACACGATGGCCCTCGCGAGACGTTGCCTCGGCCCTGCCATATCTCAAAGTCATAAATACCACGTGCGACTGCATCCCAAAATTTCGAATTTCCGAAATCCTACCTTCGGTCATATCTCAGAATCCCACAATCCTACGCCATATATGTCCCGAAATCACAAAATTCCAAAATTCCGTCAGTTACCTCAAATTTTCATTAGGCGACGGTGGGATTTTGAGATAGCAGAAAGGTTAACATGAACCATAGTCTTTGTTTTTATTTCAATCAAAAGTAATTAAAAAATTAATTGTAAATTAGATAGGTACGCTGAAGCAATCATCGAACGCAAAAAATAACACATTTCAACTCAGCTACCCGCTTCCACACGTACATGAATAAATTAGTCTTCTGAACTGCTGAAAATACATTTTGGTTCCGTAGTGGTCCATATAAGACCATAAAAAGTGAATACTCAAGTCTTAATTAAACTTTAATTAAAATCATCAGGGGAGGTTGTAAGGAGTGAATTCGGCATTGTGTTCTGATATATTAAGACCAGAGCGGATCCAGAAGATCTGAACCAATATTAGTTTTAGGTTTAGCAATGTAACAACCAAAACATTTTAACAAGTTGAAGCCTCCTCAACGTAATAAACACAAGACTAAACCAAACACAAGCAAAAAGTAGTCAAATACTTAAGCCTACTCTATTGCTGTTTACTGAGAAGTCGGGGCACCACTAAAAGTAACCATGCTGTTGTTTGTACGATTACGCTTAAGCGTCAGTATATTTCAGTGCGGTTCTTCTTGGAACGCACTTAAAACGATTCATGCATATATAGAACGAGGGAAGGGTGACATTTTATAGAATCTCTATTGTAGTGGTTTGAATCAGACGGAGAGAAAACAAATCAACTTAATTTCAGGTGGCCAGCACATGTATTTATAGTCACAGCACCAATCTTCTAAACCGAGTACCCAACACTATTGAGGCAGTTGCAAGGTTCAGAAGGTGAGCGCTGCACTAAACCCCTCAGGTATGGTTAAAATGAATCATTATATTGCCGAATATTCGTAAATTTGAGACAATTACATTGCGCTCCTGTTTTGCTGGATAATAAACACAGTTTCATCAGGTATTAATAACTGTCAGTTCTGACTTATCGATTTCCATCGGATGTTGAGTTGACCAGTCAAGCTTGCTGAATAGCGTTTTTAAATCTTCAAACATTGTAAATAAAGAATATAAGTAGTTTCGAACTAAAACACTGGTAAAAATATGTTTGAGCTAAATAAAAACAAGGATAACGAAAACTTAGCCTAAACTTAATCTTGTAAACCTAATCCAAATCTTAAACGTATAAAACCTGAGATTACTCCTGAGCTCAGAAGAACAAAATACAATGTTTGATATATTTTAAGAAACGATTTGTCTTCAAATTTTAATCCATCATTGATTTGAATTAAGACCAGCCTGGGATGCGAAGGCATGACTGAACTCAGATATTGACTCAGATATGACATATTAGCTACGGCTAAAGTTGTAGTTATGACTTAAAACTTTGTGCTAAAAAGTTTTTTTGCATTTCAAATGTTAAAAATACAGAAAATCATCAATTCCAGACACCAGTACAAATGAGAAAGAAACAGATGAATTAAAATTTGTAGTGAACTGAAACCGTCAAATGGCATGTATTTTGAATTCTAATAATGGGTCATCCGCGTAATAACACGCACACTATTGTAAAAAATTGTCCTGGTCTGGGTAAGAACCTAAGTCACTTTCAGGAACTCTAAAGTTAAAGGATGTTATATTTAGACCTACTCTGCAGTGTCCAAAGACAACGCAAATATCCTGCTTACAGGGTCTCTATTATGACGCTACACTCATAGAACACAGTGCATAATGTCCTTACACTGTAACAAGACACTGTTCGAAGGGACTATTCTTGTATATCTATTTTAGCAGTTGCTATGTATAAAATATTAAAATTTATTACGCAGAAACAAAGATGCAGCGAGATACGTTTTGTCAGCAGCTCTCCAAGACAAAACCGGCTTTCTAAATACAGGGTGTGTTGCCATCAGGCCTTCGTTGTAGCATGGTTTTTGACACTAGTACTAAGGGTGGGTGATCCATAAAATGTAAACCAAAAGTGAGAAATGAATCAAAATGAAAGTAATGTTTTTAAAATCAGCGACATCGGTAAATTGAGTTGTAACTTGTTGTCAATTTGCCCCCGTCTATAAAATCGAGTTGATAATTGTTAAGATCCGATAAAATCATATACCAACTACTCGTATTAAAATTGTTAGATATTGAAAATTCCGTTAGTCATTTTCCAGATTCAATTTCCACTGTAAGTTACAAATTTTGAGGCAAGTAGTGAATGGAAGAAATAAGTTCAATTTTGTCCATTTTGCAACATTTGTCTTCATTGATTTGAAGAACTAATTTAAGTTTTAAACTGTGATATCTTCCCTCACCTAAAGATTAAGTATTCGAATGACAAGAATTATTTGTGTAAAAATATAGGTCAAGTTGAGTTCATCTATTTTTGAGACGGCATGGTGGCCGTCTCTATTATCAGAAGTTTATGGATATCCAGATATCCGGTAAGTATCCGGCTTGAATTTCTAATTTCTATGGACAAGTGAGAAACATGATCTCCACAGCTTCGCAGCCGTCGCAAAATGATTGATCTGCCTTTATGTATTACATTGCAATAAACGGAAATACGCGAAATTTTATATTTGTGCCTGAATTCGCACTTTGTTCGATCCCCGCAGAATCAAAATTCATTAACAGAAGTTAAATTGTCCGACACTGCTGAGAGCAAATTCTAAGGATTATTAAGCTTTTGGTTATGCCTCAGCGTAAAGCCTTAAGAAAAATAATTTAATGAGCAGTTAAAAACTTTATGATCATACCTTGGATTGTTAAATTAGGACATTTGGTTTGCTAGGTTTAATACAAAATGGGAACTCGATATAGCGGCAAATCTAATTTAATGCGTTAGCTAGGGTAGAGGCCGTTCGAGGAGAAGTGGCTGCGATGCTAGAATGTAGAAAATATTAAATGTGGAGAATATTTTATTTGGATTAGTTTAAGCTATTGTGCGTTTTAACAATTTTCTTAAAACAATGAAAAAATGAAATTGAGAGTCTGTAAATAGTAGGTCGACACTTCTTGCAGACGTAAATCATAGGAAAATGCGCAAAATCATTCGACGGGTTAATTGACAAAATATTTTTTCTGAAGCACGTTCTGAAGCGTTGGATAAACAGGTTTGGTCTCAGATTTACTGACATATAATTCGAAATCAAAGTGTCAACAGATGCTCGGATTTGGAGTGAAATTTGATAAAAATTTTGAAGGTCAAATTTGTCTTCGGTTTTGAGAAGCCGAATCGACGAGAGTGCAACATATTGTTTTTGTTTTTTTTTTCCAAATTGAGTTGGAGCCGACTGAATCATTTTTGGAAACGCTTTAGCACTCGTGTATGACCTTCACCCATATTTCAATGAATTATAGATTCATTCTTTCAAACGGGAGCAGTACGTAAATAAATTACCGTAAGGATATGCCCTCAGGTAGTGGGATGTCGGGATAATAGCCCATGATCGCCCCGCCTCTCAGACAAAGACTGTTCATATACACTGCTCGATTTTTGTACCTTAGAAGCAGACCCAATAGCCGGCCACGTCGAACCTGGTGTGGTAAGCAGCCACCACAGTGCACTATTCTGCCAACATAGCCAGCTTTTACCATAGGAGACTACCACGTCGTGCGCCACTATGACACACATCCCTGTTTATAACCAACTTATATAGCGCTTTGCAACTGTGGCTGAAAAATATTGCACCAACCGGGGATCGAGCCCGGACCCTCCGTTTACAAGACAGACATGCTACCCACTGCACCACTTGCCCTTTATACCACAAGGCCAATTGCACCACCATGTTACAGGTGGCATTATAACTGTAAGCGGAATTAACCGAAGGCTGGAAAGTTAAAAATAGAGAAATATGAGACATCACATATGTACAGTTTATCTTTATATATACGTAATTAATCATCAATTATGATTTTTTCACTGCGCAATCATGCAATAATACCCTATTCAATTCAGTAATACACAATGATAAAATATTTTGTAGACACTTATCAAGCAGGGTACGACCGGAGGTCTGAGTCCGGCCTGCTGGAGATTCCAGCAATCTCGCTAGTGAAATTTTTCTTGATTTTCCAATATCTATTTGTTTGGTGCGTTTTGTTTTAACTTTTGGTATAATTTTGAGGAAAAATTAGCCAAGATTTTCTAAAAATCAATCGTAATGTCAGTCTACGTATCAACCGGGTATCCTTAAATCGGTGGCATTAACTCAAATATTATTGCGAGCGGCGCATTTACGTTTTCCACTACTTTTAACTTTTATGTAAATGGGCGCGAGTTATATAATCTCATTTCTGCATTAAATAATTTCAGTTTATCAGCAGCAGTTATGAACATTACAGGGTGCAACCGGAATTACAATTTACCGGAACCGGAACCGGAATTTGAAAATTTTACCGGAACCGGAACCGGAACCGTAAAATGAAAAATGCATTTCACCAAAAATTTCATTTTAATCTTATTTTTTGCTCTATTATTTGTGAAATAACCTTAGTCGAACATAGGTATTTATTTTATTTGCTGTATTTTAGATTTTCATCATCGACTGAAGTGAAATCCACCATCAATGGCTTATATTCGGAGTACAAGTGGCTGTCAAAAGAGATTCTTAAAAATTAGCAAAGTTAAGAAAACGGCCAAATTATAATACCGGAATTTTTAAATCCGGTAAAAATTTACCGGAACCGGAACCGGAAGGTGAAAAATTGCCGGAACCGGAACCGGAACCGGAATTCCGGTTGCACCCTGGAACATTATAACAGACGAATACCTTGAGCACGCTAAACATACAGCGAAAAAATTATTTAACGTATACAATATCCGGTGATTCCTGTTTCGGTAAAAAAATTAGTATCCGGTTCCAGTATCCGGTAATTTAATTTAATATCCGATCGCATACTAATATCGAGTTAAGTTATGTTATCAGGCGCACATCACTGGTTAGAATTTGTATAAAGGTCAGCACTAAACACATGAACATGTATAATTATATTTTTTACAGATTTCGTAATATTATATAAAGGGTTTTATATACAAATATTTACTATTTATGTGACTATATACGTATCTGTTGGTTTTCTACGTATGCATGTCTTGCAGCCGGAGCAAAAAACCGCGGATTGCCGATTGGATTAGCTCATCGTTTAGTCCAGAGAATGGTGGGACTGTTTGGGGTACTGAATCTAATCGGCTAAGTTGTGGGAAAAATTCCAGAAGTTTCACATACACACGTACAGAACACCGGTTCTGTTGTTTGGTTAGCACCGGGCATGGTTTGGCTTCCTAAACTTTGTCTTGCTAAAGAATATAGTAAAGTTCTGTTTTGGAGTGTTAGTTAACTACCACATACGCGTATGTTTGTTTAAAAGTAGCTATTAGGCTTACAGCGATGCCGGCCAGCTCATTCCTTAATTTTGTCTTGCTGGTTAGACATCCCTCATGTGTATGGATGGGCGGTATCGGGATTCGGCAGGTCTCGGCATCGCTTTTTTGAGTCGCGCTACTGGCCATTTCTGTTTTTATATTTGAACGAGACTGAGATCCGCAGTCTCTGTTTGTCGGGTACTCTGGTCAACCGCCCGTTTCTACACATATATATGTGTGTTTCGTATCAGTGGCTCGGTTCAGACTAACTCTTAATGGCAGTGGACACAACTAGTGAGCGTTTTGCTGCGATTCTAGTGCATTCTTTTATAAACGAGTTCCTGCTGTAGCAGCAAAAATCAACGTTATTTCTTTGGCTGCATGTTACCTATTTAAGGTAGAAACGCCACACAAAGTGAAACTGACAAGCTAACGTATGAACTTTCACAAACTGAGCAACGCGTGTTCAAAAACTCCAAGCAAAAGTCACATCAGATGTCGTTGCTGGAAAAATATATTCCGAAATCGATGTGCGATTTAGCTGTGCACAGAAGAAAAGTTAGTATTTATTTATGTATTAATGAAGTTTGTCTGTCATTTGTTTTAAGGCATGCCAGATAATCAGATTCATACGTTTTAGAGTTCTGGTTTTTTGGTGTTGTGTAATGTTTTCAGTCAAGTGTGTGGACTATATATCGAAGTGCTAGTCAATTTTTATCTTTAATCGCTTTACTCGAAAGGAAATCATTATTGTAAAGCAAACTAATTTTCAGTATAGCCTAAGTAAACAACATGAACATAAAATTACCACGTTTTCCACTTGCCGGCCGGCCGGCTAACATTCAAATTTCAAATTTTATCGAACATTTGCTTAAAATTGCATATTTCGTTCATTCCTTATGTTTCTAGAAACAGTACCGATGCAGTAGGCAAACGCGAACAACGTAAGATGGCAGTGTTTAAAAATTAATGCATAATTTTCAGGTTGAAGAGATTCAATGTTGGCTGGGTTCTGTATCTGAACAGATATACAGCAATCAAAGCACACAAGCTGCTGCATCTACAAGCAACATTTTACTTTTAACTGGACCTGCTGGATGTTGCAAACGTACTGCGCTCAAAATTGTTGCAACTGAAAACAACTGCGACGTGATCGAATGGGTAAACCCAGTGGCTGTTACTTGTGAAGATACGCTATCCGCTGGAAGCAGTATGTTCAATTCGCAGTCTTGGAGCAGATCTGATATGTCAGCGCTGTACCGTAGCCAGGTTAGTGCGAAAATTGTTTACATGTCTCTATCACTGTATATAAAACGTTGTTTCTGCGAAATATTCTGTTAGGTAATTTAGAGTTAAATAACGTTATTGACTTGATTAGGCGTTAGCTGCCAAAATTTACACACCGTCTTTATTATATGAGTAATGCGTGTTATGTATGTTATCTTTTGATTTTTTATTGTGTTGAAGTAGACCGGTCTGACCGTTTTATATGCAAGAATGTTATAGCAAATTATTCAGATGAATATCACAATAAATTAACAGACGACATTGAACAAAGCAGGATGCATGACAACTAAGAAAATTAACAATGTGTTACTGCAACACACTCTGCTGCTTCGTTATTGTTTAAATATGTATTTTGATGCTTATAGCAGAAACTGGGATTTGTGTAATAGTAGAACATGGGTCTCCGTGTGTCACTAGGTTGTTAATTTCATTACCTCTCGATTGTTGGTGTTATTAAGTTTTTTGTTCTAACGGTTAACCAACATTTCATCTGGAAAGGTAATTTTAGGTTGTGCAGTTTCGGAACTTTCTAATATGTGCGGATCATTACAACTCAGTCGTTCGAAGTGCAATAAGTCCAGCTGCGCCTGACATAAAAAGAAACCATCAACGAAAACCGAAATTGTTAATGGTAAAAGACTTTCCCAACGCGTTCTATCGTGATCCGGCCGCGTTGCATTCCGTTCTTCTGGACTTTGTGTCAGCATCACACTCTAGTAATTTGAGCGCAAACATAAGACAGAAACGATATCCGTTGGCTTTTATCATTACTGACACACCAACGTCAAGCGAGCATAATTCGCGCCATTTGCTGCCGTTGTGGTTTCAACATAAATTAGGTATTGATTGGCACATTTTTTGTGGAGTTACAGTACGTACTGCTTTGTGTCTAAATTTCAATAGAACAAATTTGACATACGTCTGTGAATCTGGTATGGTCGCCAAATATTAAAACGTGTTGCTTTTAAAGGAAACAAAATGATATAATCAATATCGGTACGTTACCCATTCGGCAGAATCCTGATATCGCTGCTAGAGGTTTAGCGTTGACCGTTTATTTTGCAAAAATTGGTGAAACAAATAAACTTACACGGATTATCTAAATAAATTATACATAGGTGCACTTGAATCCGCATTATTGAAGTAGCAGAATGACAGGTTTCGCTAAAGTTTTGAATAGCTGCAAGTGCAAGTTTTTCTGTGACACGCTGAAAATAATATATATGCTGCTGACAGTGGACGAACAAAATACAGCTTCGTCTGTTCTGTATCCGAACCTATTTATTTTCAGAATGTCTTCTGTGTCAATAAATTTGTTGCGCAATGTTTGTTTGCTTGCTTTACTGGGAAAGATTGCTTGGTTTATAATAATTTAAGGTAATTCGTTGCGCGTAATCAATTTGAATCCTGTTTCAAACACTGCTATAACTAAGGTACTTAAAAAGATCTTAGATGGGGAACAAATTCTTCAAGGATCAAAATGTGTACAGCAACGCTCAAAATTAATCGCCGACGTGATGTCGCTAGCACCTGATGGTGATCTGCGTCTTGCTATCAATGAGTATGAATGTTTTATTGTTCTGATTTGTGATGTATTTTATTCTTTAGCTTTTTTAAATTCACACTGAGTTTCTATAAGTATATTCTTTTTGTACATGTGTTTATGCGTTGCTACTCGCTTATTAACATGGCGTTCTTTAGGGATTTTGCAGTCTGATTATTAGAAGTTCTGTCAAATGTTTTACAGCCAAACATTTTGTTGCAGTACTGCAGATTCGTAGTTTTTGGCGAAATTTACGATAATCGTCCTACAACAATAAACGCAGCAAATGCTGTATATAACATACATCAATGGAACCATAAAAATTCAGTTTTATACAAGCTTCGTAGCACATAGGTATAGACTTCAGTATAAATTTGGCTATATTCGACGGGGGAAGATAACATTGTATCAAAATACATGGTCTAAGATAGCTCCCTATCTGAATATGAAATTGATGTCTATTTAATGTTTTCCAGACTAGAGTTTCGTATTCGCACTTCTAAAGCGTGTTTGGGTTCATCTTCAACTGCCCATGGAGTTGTACAAAATGACAGTTCGTTGGATTTGTTCCATGCGCTGGGCAAGATTCTTTATGCGAAACGGGACATTGAAAACGTATCGCCATTTGTGCAAATCACTGTCAAGACAAACTTAAGCAGTGGTTAGCGAACAGTTGTTAGTAGTTAAAATGTAAACGAAGTTTTTCCCCATGAAATATATAGTATATACCGTCGCTCATTAAACTGAGGTTAGAATACGCAATGATTTACATCTTATTAAGACATCATTATTCGCTGCATTGTTGTAAAAGTTTTGGTTTGTGATGCTATGTTGAACCCAAACTGTGTAACATCTTGATGACAACTCTGTCATGACGTATTTTGCTAAGTCTAAGAATAATGAAAACACCATTGTATTTGTCGGGATCCCCAAATGGTTGTGTTACTATAGTTGTTTAGTCGATCGGATGGAATGTATATTTTTAGAAGCAATGGTGTTGTAGTGAGCTCGAAATATGGTACAACATATATTACAGTGTCTTCTTGAAAATGCAAAGTTATACTTTTGTGCAACCTCGATCTGTGGATTATTGTTAAACATACTGTTTCGTATATTTAGATTTTTCAAGAAGCAATCGATTAATTGAAGATCCCGAATTGATTTTTGAACGTACACACACATCGCCAGACATATTTGTTGACTTTTTGCACCACAATTATATACCGTTTATGAACGATTCGATTGATCATCTCCGACTTGTCAGCGAGTACATGAGCATTGGAGACGCCATATATGGTCGATGGGAAACACGCAGTACAGCGTCCAATTACTCCGTGAGGTATGCTAACTAAGAATCAAAACTATGCGGATTTTAATAATCGGTTTTGTTTGCAATGATAGATCAAATATAATTTAACCGGATAGCGAAACAGGATAGGACATATCCTACTGGGACCGGATGTTAGCCGGACAGCATTGTAATTTGCGCATTGCGGATAGTATTTGAGTTATACAAAAGTGTTTGTTCACTACATGTAAGTTAATTTAAATCTGAGTTTTTTAGTTTACTTAAATGCTGAAAAATTAAACTATATACTTGAATTGCCATGAAATGCATTTGAAGCATATTGTCTGGTAGCTGCATGTATATAAGGCAGGTTTGTGTTCTTCGGCCCCCAAAACGCAAATATCCGCAAGGTTTTTACCGACACCGGACAGCGACTGGCTTTTTACCTGATATTATTGAATAGAGTACTTAATTCACAGTTAATGAAACCAAAAGCATCCAATTTGAAAACCAAAGATAAAATTAAGTTTAATATTTAGTTCAGACAGGTCAGGTCCACTATAATTTGTCAGGTTCCGTGCTTTTCAAAGTCTGTAAATGCTTAATTTGTTGCTCCAGGTTACGAATTTGGGTAGCCAAGAGTATTTGTTGTCTTACGTTCTCGTGTACACATGAGCAGAGCTCATTTTCGCGGGATATAAGAATTTTTTATTTAATTTTGACGGGACCCTGCGGATGTAAGCTCATGCTATCTTAACTTCCATAGCCACATTTGTTGTTATGAATCAGTTCTACGAAAATCTCTGTTGCATTAAAATGGAACCGGATATTTGGTCGACGTTTGTTTCTTTGAGCTTAATACTGTTATAGGATGACGTTATAAGCTCGCTGTGGAGTTAAAAATTGAAAGCTGTTGTTTAGCTTTAGCGGTTTTTCATACAGTATGGATCATCTAAGAAAAGTTTTCACTAACATACAACACTAATCATATATTTAGTGTACAAGCTGTCTGATTTCACCATTCCACGACTGATCTGTGAGTAGTGGAAAATCAAATCATTTTTCAGCCTTACTTGTCGTGCGTTAATGTGGACAAATGTTTGTGAACGGAAAATGACAACATTTCGAGCGATGTCAAAACCGCTATTTTGGGCGATTAAAAAGGGTTTTGAAGCGAAACTTCATTCAGTAAAACAAACTTTCCTGCATTTGTTGCTAATTCACTCAGCTGATACTGTGTTCTGTGATATCCTGCCCAGTTTAGCACGTTTACGTCGTCTGGGTTTGAGTGTGGGTCAGCAAGAAACGATCAATGTAATCTGTACGCCGTTCACGAACAGTTTCCAGTTCGAAAGGTAATTTTTAGATAATCATTTTTGTCTTAACAAAGTCTTACACTGTCTCTGATTGGGTTTTGTGTGTCATGTAGGGCATGTCTGAATTGGCTGCTTTGTAGCAATGAAATCGGTAGTTCCAGAATGCAGTTTGGATGACCTTGTTTTTTGGTGTTGTGTCTGTACACTCGTTAAGCGCGAGTATGCACAACTTGCTGAATTCGCTGGTAGAAAATGTAGATTTTGCGTCCAGAAATAAACATAAACACGATGCCATTTAAGTGTTGAAGCTCTGACTACGATTTTGCTGTACAGTTACAGGCAAAATTAAGTGCGCAGTAATCCCGATTGCATAATTATGTGTTTTTATAATCGTGTCGTGTTGAACTTTACTTGCTTGTGAACAATACTCTCTTCTAATATACAACACTGTATTCGTGTGGGGTACTATGCAATCGCGGTTATGGTCGTTGAGTTGATTCAGTTTGTGACTGTAATTGTCGACCATTCAGATATCGTCATATCAATCCTTCGGAGGCATTGCTGGCGACTGACTTTGTACCGGTTAATTCCGCTGCGTCGAATAGCACCGAGGCTGCTCCAAGAAGCTGTGATCAACAAAGTGAAGGTTTCACTGGTAATGATTACATTGATCCTGCCAGTATAGAAATTGAAGACTTTTGATACGTGGACGTTACCATGGTATGGGGTTGAAGACCGAAAATAAGAAGTGGCTGCTAAAGCTATGTGTGAAAGCGCATTATACATTAAATGTATACTATGAACTTATTGCTTTCCGCTCCACGACTCGAAGTTTTTCTCACTGTTATACAGGGTTGCTGGCCGATTTTCTGTAATAATTTTTTCCGGAAAAAAGCAACCCTGCTGTTATAAAAGACTTGGGATTTCACTTGTTTAAAATTATAACCAGGAAATGCGTAAATATTCGAGCTGAGACTTTTGGTAGTTAGGACGGCACTAATTTCATTTACTTAAACTCTCGTAGGGTAGCAAAGAGAACTGAGTGTAAATTACAATACAAGTGTTTTGATATCTATCCTATTATTTATTTAAGTACTTTGTTAAGAAAGTATTTTTGTGTGCGCCGAAATGCTCAAATAAACAGTATGTCTTCGGATACATGGGATTTTGTGTCATTTGGTATACTCAGAAATGGTATTTTCATAAATTCGGATATATCTTGAGGATTGGGATTTTAACTAATTGGATGATTGACTGACGATTTTATGACAATTATTGACATTCGGGTTATGCAACAGTTCTGATGCGACCGGAAAGTTGGACAGTGTTTGCGCGTAATTCTGCATTGAAAAAGATCTTTGCATAACATATATTTCAAATCATGATTCGTTAATGTTTATTTGTTATCGCTTGTACCAACAGAATCGCGGCTGTTAACAGTTTTGCATGCACTCGACAAGCAATCTCTGTGTTTGAAGAGTATTCTTCCTTTGATTTCAAATGCTCCCGTTGTGTAATCACAACGTCTAAAACAGAACACAGTTTAAAAATTTCGATAGGGATGTGCGTCGATTAATCGGCATCGGTGATAACAAGCACTGTTCGTGAGTACTGTGGGGACCTGAAAAAGAGGGGGTACTGATATTTATTTGGCCTCTCCAAAGGTACCCCTGTTATTCGGTTACAGACTGTTATTTATTTTACCCCGCCGCCCTTCGTTACTGACATATATCCGGTGTTGCAACTATGCGTTAAATTAAACGTTTATTGGTCTTGAATCAAAAGCATGATCGATAGTGCAAGGTTATACTTATGCGGAGTTCATGTTATAACCGGGGCAGCTTGGGAAACGTTTTGTCTATTAGACTATTGGGTAACGTTTTGTGTGCATATAGACCCTATATCGCATTCAAAAATTCGTATTTGTCTTCTATTAACATATGTGGATCACCTTTTGTTCTTCAATATCATATGATATTCGAGGTGTTGTCTGCGAATATCATATGACATATTTTCAAATGTCTGCATACTTGAGGTAACAGACCCAAATTGTCCTGTGCGGCTACCGCCCAACTTTTTATTCATTTATTAGTACCCAAATGCGGGGTTCACGTTATAACAGGGGCAGGCGGGACACGGTTTGTCCCATGTTGATTCGACGTCAACGTTAAAATTTGGGCATTTATATCGGGTCAACAGACAAAACTCGAATGTCATATGACATTAGCATACAACCCACCGCTCTCAAACGACCAATGTGTACAAGGGACGGTATGTCATGTGACACTGTCGGACATTTATGCGAATATCATATGATATTCCAAAATTTCAACGAATATCATATGATATTCAGCGGGACAGTGTAACCTTAGGGTGCTAATAAATAAATGAAAAGTTGGATAGCAGAGGCACAAACGTGCTTTAAATACCAAATACATGCCTGCAAATCGTTTCCGACACAAAATCGCTTAAAACCACAGCTTCATAATTCAAAAATTCAAATTTCAAATACTAGTATAGTAGATACGCTCAAAGTGCGACAACAATTTACCCTTAATTTTTAAGGAAATTAACTGACTCAAAGATGTTATCATAAAATGACAACAAAACAATGGATGAGCGCAAAATTTTCAGGCCGTCTAGATGAATGAATTGAGTGGAATACTGCGAAATTTTGGCAGTTTCAGTGCACAATGTTGCTGGAAAATTTAGATCCATCTTTAGAAACCTCGTATGTCTCACTTAAGGATATCTGTTTCAAACTGCGACAGGAAGTGCATAATCTGCGACAGGGGCTGCTTAAAGTGCGACGATTGTCACCTAGTTCACTGTAGGCAATCAAAACTAATATACGCCTGAATTCTATTAGTAATAAGAATCTAAACAATTAATTGTTTCGTTCAATTCGCTTGAGAGCACTCATCACAAAAGAAATAGCGCTTTGTAGCTGTGCCACCACACTGCTCGTGTTGCCACGAGTCGCAATCGCTACACTGAATCCAGTCTAAAACATCGTCTTTTCTATAAAAAGATTTACAGACTTTGCAAACAAAATCAAGCTTTTTTCTTTTAATCCCTTCTTTTTGCCTTGCACAGACTGCAATCCAGACGTGCTTGGAATTTCTGTACTTTGACCGCAGCCTTTTTTTCTTTAACTTTCTGTATATGTGTTCGGCTTGTTAAATGCGCAGGGGTTGGCTTGCGTTTTCCGATATCTAATGCTGAACGTTTAATAGAATTTGAAATCTGCGGAACCATTGACTGAAAGCTAACCGGTCTTTTGCTGCTCACCGGCGTTTCCGGTATCTCTGACGGTTGATTTTTTCGGCACTCTGTTGTAAAGCGTCAGACACCGGGACAGCATTAAATGGGCACAGTTCTTCCGAATAGATGCTGTCTGAAGCGCACTGTGACATAGCATCAATGAGTTGTGAGCGATTTACAGCATTGGTAGCAGTCGGAGTTGCCGCCTCAAGTAATTGTGGAACAGCATTCTGGATTACATTGTCACATCCCAAATCATACCCAATTTCCTGGCTGTAAGATTCCATAGCAGTTGAAACACAGTTCAGAAGCTGACCAGAATAAGGTGAACTTTGAATTGGGCAACCAGATAGATCATTAAAAATCAACATTTCCTAGCTACGCACTGTTATTTTAACATTAAATACATTTTATTAACGGCAACTTACCTTCAAAACGCGGACTTATTTAAAGAGCAGCGGCAGTATAAAAAGGAACCAAAGTAGTACATAAAAAACACCACAATGTGCGCCAAATTGTAAGCTATCAAATGACGTCAAAAATGTCGATCAATCTTGGTAGACTAAATATTTACACTGGAATAACTAGCTCAGTGTGGCACATTAGGGTTGTCGTACTTTGAGCGTATCTACTATATCATATGATATTCAACTGGACAATTTGAGTATGTTACCTCAACTACGCAGACATTTGAAAATATATCATATGATATTCGCAGACAATACATCGAATATCATATGATATTGAAGAACAAAAGGTGACTTACACATGATATTAGCAGACAAATACGAATTTTTGAATACGATATGGGGTCTACAAGCAGACAAAATCTGACCCAATAGTCTAATAGGGACAAAACGTGTCCCAAGCTGCCCCGGTTATAACGTGAACCCCGCAAAATGTTCTATTGTCCCGCTGAATATCATATGATATTCGTTGAAATGTTGGAATATCATATGATATTCCCATAAATGTCCCACAGCATCATGTGACATAGCGTCCCTTGTACACATTGACGATTTGAGAGCGGTGCTTTGTAAGCTAATGTCATGACATTCGAGTTTTGTCTGTTTACCCAATATAAGAGCCTGAATTTTAACGTTGACGTCGAACCAACATGGGACAACCGTGTCCCTCCTGCCCCGGATATAACGTGAACCCCGCATTAGGAATATACCTTCAAAGCTTAAGTAAAAGTTTTGAACTCAACTTTATTTGATCCTGGAGTCATTTATACACTACAATTAGGGATAATTGACATTTGTGGACTCCTAACTAGGGTTTGGGAACTTAATCCGCTCACGGACTCTGATATATTCTAATATACAGGGGTAGAAGCGGAGGTCACCTTCCGCCTCTGTACAGCAGAGAATCGACCTTCGACTCCGGCAGAATTTTTGCCGGAGGTGGATCCTTTAACTGTCCCGATTTCTCAAAAAAGATGCTTAAAACCGAACTTTTGGCAGCACTTCAGGGTATTAGGTATAGTGGCCGTAAAGAAATAGCAAAATTAGCATAATTTTTATTACATTTTGCTTCACTTCCTGCTCCGGCACAATTTGACGGCCTCTGGCTCTGCTTTTTTTACCTCCGTTTATACCCTGTAGTTTACACTATTTTCTCTCGCCTGCTGCTGATATGGTACAGTGATGCGCAGGTTCTGGATCCTCGTATACCTGCTTATAGCAATACGGAACATCTTTCAATGCATCTTTGTTAACTGAAATAGAAATTTTAGGCTGTAACCAAATTTAAAACTACGGAAGCGGATATAGTGACTACATATAGATAATAAGCAACTGAAATCATGAGCATATTTGAAAGTGTCTCTTGCTCATATATACGATGACGATCCAAGTTACCGTAATTTCAGGAGGTTAACACAAATACGTAAGTATTGATTATTAGGCAGCTTTTGGCACTGCGATGGATCAAATGGTAAACCTCCAGCTCCGGTAGAAAATTGACCTCTAAGTTGCGGTAGAATTTTTGCCGGAAATTCCTAAAATTTCAACAAAATTCATACAAATGTGGAACTTACTGTGACACAACTTGTTGCTGCATACACCTTTGCAATGCGTACAGTTTGAATTGCTTTCAATTTCAAATGCGTTGAACGTGTTTATCGGCAATGTACCGCTAAGCATTTTGGTATAAAAATATGATTTAACACTGAAAAAATTCAGGTATACACCTGAAGCACTGTATGGGTTACGTTTGGTTGAAATGGTTTGAAAATTTCCAAAGGCATTCATAAAGCTGAATGTGCTATTAAAAGTACCACAAAGGTTAACGCTGGAATTGAAGCCGGAAATGAAGCGAGTTTAAGTAGAGTTGAAATGATGTTTAATTTGTTAATTTTAGCAAATACATGAAGATTAAGACACCGGGTGGTCTCTTAATGCGACTTAATATATTTTAATGAGCGATATTCGTGGATTTTTGAAATTTCAAAACATACATAACGTTGGTCGAAAACTTATTTGTATGTGTTGTAGGCCAATGTCCTACTAACGCTTGTTACTAATAATGGCTCATAATCAAGCCTACTCTTGTCTACACTGCGATTTGAGTAAAACGGTCTATAGTTGATTTACTCATATTCAGGGCTCTTGTACACTCATACACATGCTTACGATTAGGCTTAAGTTTACATAACGGTTTACGTATGCCTAAGTCTAAGCTTACATCTTAACCTTTAACCCTTTCTCACATGAATATTTGCAATTTCAAGGTGAGATTAGAACTCCAGTCTCAAGGGTGGGAGGTGTTTACGATGACCATTGAGCTATAGGAGCTTGACGCTCGAGCCCGAGGGGGCTCTCACGTCTTGTGGAGATTTTACACTGCGCAGATATGTTATAAATGTTAAACACTGCTCACAGTGTGTGCATTGCTCGTACATTGTATTTAGTTGCTCATAGCATACTCTATGACTGAAGGGGTTAAATGTGATTCGATAGTACACTAGAACCCTTTATTGCCTTATGAAAATAAGATACATTAAACAGGTAAGTGCGGTTAATTGGATATTGCTGTCAAACTTTGTACAAACAATGTCTGGGTTTCTGAAATCTTTACTTGAGTATTTAATTAAGGTACACTGCAAAGAATGGTGAGTCAAATTGACCCTCTTCAAAATAGGCTTCGTGGGTTTACACAAACTGAGAAAAATTTGACTCTGCCAGAGTCGAACGAGACTCAGTTCGTGGAGCTTATTTCGGAGAGAGTCAATTTGACTCACCATTTTCTGCAGTGTATACTGAAGTAATTACTTAAGTCGCCGACTTAAACTTAAATTGTCGAGCAAAAAGAATTAATTGCCGAATGTCAGACATTGTCATATCAAGAAAGTCATAGTTTTTTTATATCAAGCAGCTACCATGACTCTACAATTTCAATTAGACCAAGGTTAGTATATCTGAACTGTTAATCCGTATCATACCAAATCTAGTCATCGACTTAAGTAATTACTTAACCTAAGTAAGCTTTTAAAATCGAAAACGCGGTTAAGTAAATACTTAGTACGTACTTACTGCACTTAAGTAGGGTTTCAGAAACCCAGCCATTACCTGTAGAATATAGGAGTAAACTATGAACTTACTATTGATCGAAAAAACAAACAAATTTCAGAAACGTATTGTTGTATGGCATATGCGAAATTGCACAAAAAGCAGTCGCACAACCAATTTTCGATGTTTCTCTGTTGAGGAGCTGAGTACAAAAAGTTTAATCAATTTGTTAATCCATCATTTCCGTTTTAGCAGCAAACGCTATGAGCGATATTCGTTTATTATGTTTATTAGCCATGTGGACCGGACCAAACCGGTCAGGAATTGCTCAACGGATTAGTCCGCTAAAGTACTGCGGTCCGGTCCACAATGGCCCAGTGTGGTTCGGTCCGATCGACGCGTACCATAAGGCGGCTGAGAAAAATATGCTGATAAATATGTTAAAAAATTTTACTGAAATGGTTTCCATGGATAATGTAAAAAATTAGTATACGTAAACTCGCTGAAAATAATGGTTATCTGTTTCCTGAGAAATTTGGAGCAGTTACGCACCATAACGGTGGTTAGGATCGCTGATTAAAACTGTAAAATTACAAAAGTTCAGTAATTAAGCGATTGATGAGAGCCTGGTCGGCTTCTGATCCGAGCGGATGGTTCGCCATATACTGGGCCCGGTTCGGCCTAAACTTCAAGCAGTCCGATCCAGCGCAACATGCTGGCAATGAATGTTTAAGTACATACAAACGAAAATTGCAACAAATTTTTATGAAGGATTTAATTGATGATTCAGTTCCGACACACAAAATAAGTTGTCTTATATTCAAGTAAAATTATCTGAAATTTAAGACAATGTCTTAAAACAAACTCCAGACATATATGTCTTGAATTCTAGATTTTTATTTCTTAAATTTTTCACAAAAATGGGTGTGAAATTTTTCAGACTTAAAGGTCTGAAATTTAACACTTTGTTTCATGAACAATCAAGACAAATGTTTCTTTAACATTAAACAAATATATCTGAAATAAAAGGCAATTATTTTCCAGGCAAACGAGTCCAAAATCGGGGGCTAAAGCTCAACCAAATACCCTAATTTTACAACCTAAGATACGTCCAAGACGTAAACTTTGGTTCGGGGGAGCCTGAGCTCAACACGAAATATTCTTGAAATCTGACTATTTTTATACACTCCTAAGAATGTAAGCGGAGCAACTTTTTACATACATTAAAGTCAGAAAAATAGCCTTGAATATAAGACAACTCATTTCTTGAAACGAAGAAATTTATGTCTTATAAATTGGCAGTAGGAATTTCTTAAATATACGACATTTATGTTTTAACGATTTCAGACACGAATTTCTGAGCTGTTTAAGGCTATTAATGTCTGAAATACCAGACATTTATGTCTTGAAAATTTAAGAAAATAGGAGTCTTGAAATTTCAAGACAATTTTATTCTGTGCGTACATTGATACAAACGTGTGGGTTTGTATTGACTTCATGAAATTTTGTGTAAAGGCGCAAAATTGTGTAGCAAGAAATCGAACCTTGAACGCCACCTAACCTAAATTTCTTCTTGATCTGTCACCAAATTAATTGTAGCTTAGTATACGTTTGTTGAGTATTGACAAACTAACTTGGCCACATCCCAGGCAATTTTTTATTGTTGTTGTTGTTGGTTGTTGCGATTGAAGAACCAAACTATTTCTACAACTTGGATGACACCAAATGTTTATTGCTAATTGTAAAAAAGCTTTGTGAAACTGTTTCTCAACGCGACCTCGTGGTGACGTCCAACTGATTATTCCGTGATATTCGCCGGTTGATATATCGAAAGCTTCGCCATAGCGTGGAAGACGTTTGTCGCATGTGCGTAAATTGTAACGTGAATTTTTCTCTAGAATATTGTCCCATACCTGCAATAGATGAAATGATTTTAGACGTTGCGAATTAATGGCTGGGTTTCTGAAATCTTTACTTAAGTATTTAGCTATGCTTAAGTAATTACGTACGTCAATGACTTCAGTAAATACTTAACTTTTCAAACAAAACAGGTAAACGCCAAATGCGACCCACTGTCATTACAAAACAGTAACAGTTTTGCTTTATATTAACGAGGCACCACGAGTTTACAATTTCAGGTAAACCAATGTTTGCATACCTAACGTTAATTTGTAATGTATCAGATTCGTCAGCGACTTAAGTGTTTACTTGAGTTAAGTAGGCTATTGAAAACCACAAAATGGCTCGGTAATTAATTAGCACGTACTTAAGTACCAAATTAATACTTAAGTAGGGTTTCAGAAACCGAGCCAATGAAACGTTTGTTTATATTACAAATGTTTGCAACAACGTATAGATTGAGGGTCGCATTAATATAAAACAATGCACAATGTTTAATCTTAAGGTACGTTGTTTGAAACAGCATATTTACAAGTGAACACCTTTTGTACGGTCCATATTGTTTGAACAATTAAAAAATTATAAAATCAAATACATCCCCTTGAACTGAAAACGTCAGTCGAAATACAAAAAATATTTCTTTGACTTCATTGAGGAGGGTACACAATTTGAAATGGCCTTGTAGACTTTACTACAGCGCAAAATTTATGGTATTGAGAAAAGCTTAATGCAAACAGCGTACGTCAATTGCATTTGTCCCTTTAATTCCAGCAGAACGTCGAACAGAATTAAATTCGTCCATAATGAAACACTTATCCATTTCGTTAAATTCTATCATCTGTATCAAAGTGGTTTCTGAAAATATGCACGTATACGCACCAGAGTACAACCGGAGGTCTGTCTCCGGTTCCGGCAGAAATTCGATCCTCCGGTTCCGGCTGCATAATTTTTGCTAGAGACTCAGGCAATTTCGGTAGTGAACTTTTGCACAGTGTTAAAAAATTTATCTTTTTGGCACGTATCGTTTTAACTTTTGACACAATTTTAAGGAAAAAATTGCCAAAATTTCGCGAAAAATGAGCGTAAACCCAAACGATTTAGCATCACATTACATATATTTGCTAAAATTAACAAATTCAACGTTTTATCTACCTAATTTCTCAATCATCTCGGCTTCACTTTCGAGCCAGGCTCAGGATCCGGAATTTTTTATCTCCGGCTGCATCCTGGTATGAACCAAGACCCGTAATTTCAAAATGTGTGCAGTACCTATCACCAATTAGCAGTTGGTTGTCAAACAACCACCAATCAAACTCGGCTCAGAAAAAGGACCAGTCAAATGAGGCCTGAAAATGTGGTAAATGTTGAAGCCCATTCATTGGTTGGTTTGAAATGTTTAGAGCCTAGCATCCACTAGTGATAGGTGCTACATATATTTGAGACTATGCGCACTGTTTTGCATAGCAGCAGTTCAGTTAGCCTTTCTCGCATAGAGTATACTATGAACAACTAATTGCAACTTATATACGTGCAAGCAACACACAGTGCAGTATGCAGTAGTCAACATATCCGCTAGACATGGATGGGTGTCTCGGTTTCGGTCTCGGTCTATAGTCAACATGTACCCTTTAATATCCGTATAACGAAAGTATGTCCAGGATTGGATTCGCCGATCGTCGACTTCTGATCTCGTTCCAAACCACCGAGGCTCAAAAAAACCGAGACCGAGACCTGCCTAATATTGAGACTTGCCAAGCACTTAAACACTAAGCCTAAACAAAAGCCTAAGCGTAAGTCTAAACCTTTCTCGTCTCTGCCCATATAAAGATCAAGGGCGGAACGTTTTTCTGCGGGACTAGAAAAAAGTAAGCTTAAGCTTTAGACTATTTTTTATTTGGCTTAGGCTTAGGCTTAAGCTTAGGTTTAGGAAGAAACACATTCTTACGCTTAGGCTTAGGCTTAGGTTTAGGCTTTAGCTTGCGAATATGCTTATAATGCTGTTCCGTCCGTGTTATTTACATTGGCCCAAGTCTCTAAGTTTCAAAATTTCACTGTACTCCAACGGGCAGGTCCTTTTATTATGGACCGACATACAGTTTAACCGTACGCTGTGTACGCGTCGCTGAATAATGCACCATATGCTGGCCAATGCTTAAAAATGTCTCTCCATTGACTTTAAAATTATGTTGAAACCAATAATTTAAATCTATTTAACATATCAAGTCGCATCCAGATTTGAAAAAATAAACTAACTCACCTTAAATTCAAGTCTTTTTTTCATGAAACATACGAGAAACAGCGATAACGTTTGTAAATAATTATCAAAATCTAACGATTTGCATTGAGACAGTTATATACTTTATTGCATAATTAAATTATTTAAAAATGCAGCAGACGAACAACAGATACTAAATTTTAAGGCACCAAAATACATGCTTCTACACTGCAAAAAATGCTGTCGGTCAAATTGAGTCTTTCCAAAATAGGCTTTTCCGGACTACAAAAGCTGAGTCAGATTCGACTCCGCCAGAGTCACATTCGATTCATCCGAGTCGCACAGTGAGTCGAATTTGACTCTGGCGGAGTCGAATTTGACTTAGTTTATGTAGTCTCGAAAAGCCAATTTCGGAGAGAGTCAATTTGACTGACAATTTTTTTGCAGTGTATGGCTTACTGGAGTCAAAATCTGGTCGAATAGAACAAACGGACAGCTCACAGTTACTTCCAGAATCTGCAAAATTTAATTTAACTAAAACGGTGATTTGATAAGTTTACACTAAACGCAACAAACTTGGAAGCAAAGGTGAGTAAAAATCAATTCAATTAAGCTAAATGTAATGACGTGTAATTATTCAAATACATTAATCTTGAAATTAAGCTTTGATTTTATCGAAACTTTGATATTTAAATGCTTTTTACTGGCTTCAAAAAACATTTTAGCCACAAACATACCATAGCAAAGTTTTTTACTATTACAGCATACGCGTTCATTCATACAGCTGGAACATTCGAGAGATTTGTTCAATGGAGGATTGAACGGTCGACGCAGAGTTGTTCGTTGGGCATTGTCGTATGGACTGAAAATTACGTAATATGCTAAATTAACCCTGATCTATGAAGAATCGGTTAACGAAAAATAAAATTAATTAATTGGTTTTGAGTAACAATAGGCAAAGTAACTGTAAGATTTATTATGCATTTATCGGCCCATGTTACTTTAAGGGGCGTCCAGGTTTGTGGTGGGTCTACACTGTAAATTCCAATGAGTTGATTAATCAATTCAGCTAGCGAGTTGGTTATTTCTGAATTATCAGTAAACATTAACTTACTCTGAGTTGATTTGATTCTCACTCTGAGTTGAGTTGACACTGGGTGAGTTGATTAATTAACTCAGAATGAATTGAATCAACTCAAAATTCTGAGTTCTGAAAGTCCTAACTCAGACTGAGTGATTCAACTCATTCTGAGTTAAAATCAACTCACTGAAATTTACAGTGTATAAAAGAGTAGGTTTAGATGTAACATTACATTTTGTTGCTTAGGCTTAGGAATACGGTTAATCTACTGTTACACCCTAAAAGTAACATTGACCCATTTATCTATAAAAGCTTATTCGTTTTCACAGTTGATATTTTCTATTTCATCTGCAGATCATATGTCCAAGCTATAGGAATCAAACCAAGTACTCTTGAGCTGTTAGGCGCCTCCTGTTTATCATGCAGCATTAGGAGTGGGACGCTCTCGCTCGACGGGTTTCCACGGCTTATGGAGACTTTATACTGTGTATACGCCATATCGTAAACCAAGGTGAAGAGTTGGCAATGAGTTGTTCATAGTATACTCTATGTGAGAAAGGGTTAATAATCATGGCGTACCTTTTATCAAAAACGCAAGCGAAATGTAGTTTTGGTTTCTGTGAACGACAATCACATTCCGATACAGCGCATGCAAAACCGGATGCATCAGATTGCATTTCCTAAAATGAATGTTCAACTGGTTTTAACACTGAATTTAGGAGTAAAATTACGTATAAATTCTTGCTCGGTTCGCTTATTTCAAAATTGGCCACAGGCTTAAATTAACAATAACGATGTTTTTTAAAAAGGTTTTATATTTTAAGAAAATGACCAGTTTGTTAAGAATTTATAGGTTTTTCAGATCAAAATTTCTGTCGGCTCATGCAGTATCTGGCATATGTTTAGGAATAGTCACTTAAACGCCGCTTTGTGCAACAGCTTGCTCGTTTATGTGCTATTTGGTTGTCAATGATTCGAATTTCATTGCAATTTAAGCAGACCGACCCATGTATATAAAGATCAGGGGTGGAGAGTTTTTCTGTGATCTAGAATGGAGTAAGCTTAAGCTTTAGACTAATTTTTTTGATGGCTTCGTAGGCTTAGACTTTACGCTTGGGTTTAGGTTTAGGTTTAGGAATATGCTTATAATAATGTTCATCTTCGATTGAAAATTTAGTGCGTTTGATTGTAGCGTCAGCTGTTGGTCCTATATTTCAGAATTATTTGTTTTTAAACGTTTGTGAAAGAAGTAATGAAATTTTGAATTTGCAAAGTGCAATTAACATCAATTGGAAACTTATATATTTGGAAATTTTTTTGAAAATAAAGTTTCGAATTTTGGAAATACATGGCAAGTTCTATGACATGACATAATTTTTTATATTTCAGACATTGTTTGTTAAATACATGTCAATATGTTTGTGGTGTGTCTAATCCATTAATTGGGAAGTTAAGTTAGCGTTGGAAAAATATATAATTAATATGCTTCAGCCTAACATGGTTCGTAATATGATCCGCTGCATAACGCACTACGGTAGTGAATGTATGATGACTGACTAATGCAACCCATAAGCCACGATCCAAGTTAACATTTTGTATCTGTTCTATTGAGATTTGTCAAAAATAAGTTTAAACAAACTTTAAAATTTTCCGTCCGTTTATCAAAATTTAGGACATTTTAGCTGTCTTTAATATTAAAATTATGTTTCGGCAAGTTTAGATTAAAAATACACTAAGAGTTTTGGTATTTCGAATCCAATTGGTATCCATAACCAAACACAGATCCTATGATTTTCAACGATGGCGAGCGCACCTGAACATATTGCAAACACGCATTATCGTTCGAGTTACAAGTATCAGTTGATTTGCATTCGTTGTTCTCAGAATCATAACACGGCTTTCCGTGCATGTACCATTTTCTAACTTGACTCGTTAGCAGCAGACTATCATAGACAACCGTTTCAACGGACCACGTTATCGATCCCAAATCAGCCGAAAACTCAACTCTGTCCGCGGTCGAGTCATTGTTGTTGCAACTGCAGTTTGAAACTGAATTAATCGCAACTTTCTCAAGTGTGTTACTCCAGTCCTGAAAAGTTTAGATTTTCTCGAACAAGAAACAAAATGACAAAATTATCCTAATCGCCTAATTTAAAAAATATGGCCAAATCGATTCTGTAAATTGAAAAATGGTTGCCTAAAGTTCCGTTCGCATACTTCAAATAAATCAAGTTTTAAGCTTATACATAGTCATAACCAAACACTGAGCCACAGAAAACAACCTAAACCCATTTCAATCGAATCTTTCAGTCTTTCAGTTTGATTTTGTCGTCAAAACATTTTTTGTGATAATTTCACGGGTGTATTAAGTTATCGCTTACCAAGGCGTTCATATCATAGGCATGTGCAAGTTTTCGGTATGTGTTGATACTTAAAGCCAGTTTACATTTCACGTCGTGCGATATTTCAATAATATTCGGCTCAGCGTATGGTACCGAAAATGATAGATACACAAAACCAATAATTACTGAAGGGTTAATAACAATTTTTGCCATATTTGATTGCGAAAATGCTATAAATTAGAAATAAAATGAATTTTTTAGGCTCATGTTACTTTAAGGGGCGTCGAGGTTTCTGGTGTCTCTATAACAAAGTAGGTTTAGCTTCTAGATTACATTTTTTGCTTACGTTTAGGCTTAGGAATAAGCTTAATCTACTGTTCCGCTTCTTAAAGTAACATTGAACATTTTTAAGTATATCGCTGATGCGGCACAAGGTACGGATAAAATACTTTACCAAATTTTGCACAAAAAAAGTTGCTAAGGCTTAAAATTTGAATTTGCGTAGCATAAAGTGTGTTCGACGTGTAAATCTAAAGATCGATGTGGAGACAGTGGGAACAGAGGCGGATCCAGGATCTCACAATGGGGGTCCCCAAAATTTCACAGGTAATAAACTTATTTTTGACCGACACACAAACCATGAACTAATGCCATAAAATTGACTTCTTTACGTTCGTTCAATTGAGATGAATCGCAAATAAAACTAACGCATCAACGCAATTTAGATGTAAACAAAATGGTGGCAACATAGGTTCAGATTTGGTTTCAAACAGGCACAAATTTAAAGGCTCGGATTCGGAAGCCAATTGAGTTTTGAAAAAGCAAAATCCAGTCAGCTTCAGCAACATCTGTTTCTTTTAATGAATGAGTTAGAAGAGCCTGAAGCTTCAGACTAATTTTTTGCATGGCTCAGGCTCGGCTTATGCTTAGAAATATGCATATAATAATACTGTTCCACCCCTGTTATTTACATTGGCCATGAAATGCTTTCGTTTACATGTTCGCATTTTGAAATTTTGCATTTGAAACTGTAAAATATTTTCATAAAACTCGATGTGTCATCTGGTTTGTAAAGTTTTACGATTAAAACTAAAAAATACTAAAAAGAAACCATTAAAAGGTTTTGTTTGCCATATGACGGTTCGACAACATATTTCGAACGGTTAAAAAAACTAAAAAACGCTAAAAACATTGCAACAGCGGCGCCAATAAATTTTCAGGGTTAAACCCATTTTATGATTTTTGCTCACGGGATTTTGAGTAAATTAATACTAGTTAACTAACACAGGAACAACCTTTGAAATTTTGACCAATCTAAACAACAGAGGCGGAACAGTATTAAACATATTTCTAAGCCTATGCCTAAGCCTAAGCCAAGCAAAAATTAATCTAAAGCTTAAGCTTACTCTATTGCAGTCCCACAGAACAACGTTCCACCTCTGATCTTTACATGGGTCGAAATTATCGTAGATCTTTTACTCCACTGTTCCCAAACTTTTGGCTACGACCCTGAAATGTGTTAAAACGAAACCTATAAACTGCATTTTGTTAGATTTTAATACCAGAAATAAAACTATGCACAAAAGACTAAAAATTTTCGAAATTTTCAAAAATATCAAGCGAATATTGTTTCGCAATTTATGATTTGAAGCCAAAATTATTTTTGTGTAAGATTTTGCAAAAAATTTTAGCTCAAATTTATTCAGATGTGCTGAAATAGTTTAATTCATTGTAAATACCGTTCCGGTAGCCAAACATGCATTGCTGACGTCGCAGTTCGTGAAGCTGAAGCAGAGCCGTTCCGACATAAACATTAGCAGTTACGCGTAAAAGTAGCAGAAAATGCACGCGACTTGTAATCACAAAATCATTGGCCAATGTTACGTTAAGGCCCGTAACAGTTGATTAAGCGTATTGCTAAGCCTAAGCGTTGCAAAAATGAGTTCCTAAGCCAAAAGCCTAAGCTTTCCAAAAATGAGTTCATAAGCCTATGTCTAAGCGTTGCAAAAATGAGTTCCTAAGCCAAAAACCTAAGCTTTCCAAAAATGAGTTCATAAGCCTATGTCTAAGCGTTGCAAAAATGAGTTCCTAAGCCAAAAGCCTAAGCTTTCCAAAAATGAGTTCATAAGCCTAAGCGTTCCAAAAATGAGTTCATAAGCCTATGTCTAAGCGTTGCAAAAATGAGTTCCTAAGCCAAAAACCTAAGCTTTCCAAAAATGAGTTCATAAGCCTAAGCTTTCCAAAAATGAGTTCATAAGCCTATGTCTAAGCGTTGCAAAAATGAGTTCCTAAGCCAAAAGCCTAAGCTTTCCAAAAATGAGTTCATAAGCCTATGTCTAAGCGTTGCAAAAATGAGTTCCTAAGCCAAAAGCCTAAGCTTTCCAAAAATGAGTTCATAAGCCTATGTCTAAGCGTTGCAAAAATGAGTTCCTAAGCCAAAAACCTAAGCTTTCCAAAAATGAGTTCATAAGCCTATGTCTAAGCGTTGCAAAAATGAGTTCCTAAGCCAAAAGCCTAAGCTTTCCAAAAATGAGTTCATAAGCCTATGTCTAAGCGTTGCAAAAATGAGTTCCTAAGCCAAAAACCTAAGCTTTCCAAAAATGAGTTCATAAGCCTATGTCTAAGCGTTGCAAAAATGAGTTCCTAAGCCAAAAACCTAAGCTTTCCAAAAATGAGTTCATAAGCCTAAGCGTTCCAAAAATGAGTTCTTAAGCCTAAGCCTAAGCAAAAAATGTAATCTAGAATCTAAACCTACTTATTTATAGAACCACCAGAAACCTGGACGCCCCTTAACGTAACATGGGCCAAATCATTTGGATTGGCCTACGTTTCACGGTGTAAATATTGACTCATGTAATTTGGTCCAAAGTTGGCAACGTGGACAAAAATTCCTTATGAATCTACAATGTCCGAACACCTGTACCTGTTCAGCATAAAGTTAACACCCCTTACAAATTAAATAGCCGAATGACAACGACTTAACGTGGTAGAGAATGAGTGTATATTCAATAAGCTTAACGCATGCAGAATCCCCGGACGATAAGCTTATTCTCATGGTGGCGCAGGTCTGCGAGAAATATCATCATGAAAAACATGTGTCGCAGGTCTGCGGAAATATTTCGTGAGAAACAGGTGTCGCTGGTCTGCTGCAAAATATCACCGTGAGAAACAGGTGTCGCTGGTCTGCTGCAAAATATCACCGTGAGAAACAGGTGTGGCAAGTATTCGAAAAAATATCATCATGAGAGACGAGTCGCATGTCTGCAAAAAAATATCTTGAGACTCAAGTGTCACAAGTTGACGTAAAATATGACCGTGAGAAACAAGTGCCAGACGGCAGTGCGATAAATACAAACATCGTGGAAACGGATGTCAGAAGTCTGCTGGATAAAAATCGTGTTTACAGCTATAATCAGGGAGTTAATATATAATATTGACTGGGGAAGTCAAAATCGTATATTTAATAATGATTGGCGAGTTAATTTGCCTGGGTAATTAAAATTATCTGCAACTCAGGCATTAGGTTGCACTTGGTTTAGACGTAATGCTTACAAAACATTAATGTTGCATTAACCCTCAATGGCCCGACAGTCTACATATGTAGACATAACCAGTTCGACAATTGATTGTTCGGCAGGTGCTATAGTTAAGAATCTATTGTTTAATTTCCATCGATAATTATTCTGTTATAGTAGTATAAAAAACTTATAGCATTGTGGGAACAAAAGTTTAGTGTACAGTGAGTCATATACCTATATAACCCGACCGTCTACATATGTAGACAGATGTTGATTTGATCATAGTTTGAGTTTTGACAAGAATTGGAACGTTTTGTTCTTACACACGGTTTTGTATGGTGAGGTAAAGTCAGGGAAATGTCAGGTTTGCATAAATTATCTTTGACTGAGGTCGTACGACGTGTATTAGAAGCAATTGATTAGAGACAGAAGATGACAAACCGGACGACAATAGTTCAAATGACGACTCAGAATCAGTTGAGTTAGGTCAATGCAGTAGTGAAGAGGCCGCTATTTATGAGCAAGATAGTGATGGTGAATTACAAAAACAATCGGACGCATCTAGTAGTGAGTTGAGCGATATGGACGAGACTTCTAGTGGAAGTAATGTGTTTTTGTCAGCGACGGGTGTTGAGTGGCATTCTACAACACCGCCTGTCCGTGTGTTAGCTAGAAATATTATTCGCTTTCGCGAAGGCACTGCAGTAAACCCTACAACAGAGTCACAAGCATTTTATCTTTATATAAACGAGCCCATTTTACATACAATTCAGCGACTCACTAGTAGGCGACTGCGGGCGCGCAATTTTTCAACGCTACCAATGTGCGAGCTGAAAGCTTGGCTTGGGGTGGTAATCAGAGCTGGTGCAGATCGCGATAACATGTCTCCAGTGGCTTCACTATTCACCAAAAACGACAGCAGGCCCTTTTACCGCTGCGCGCTGTCAAAAAACAGAATGAAACAGTTGCTGGAAAATGTAACATTCGACAACAAACTGACTCGCCGGGAGCGTCAAAAAAGTGACAAAATGGCTGCTATACGAGATGTTTGGGACCTATTTCAGTCCAACTTACGTCTTCATTATATACCGTCCGAATCACTTACAGTAGATGAACAGCTCTACGGGTATAGAGGATATGCACCGGGGCGAGCGTACATGCCGGCGAAACCTGCTAAGTACCGTTGCACAACGCATTCATTGTCATGAAACTGAACGGATATCAAAAGTCACGCAATGTTTTCATGAAAAAAGTAGCCGAACAACTAGCGCAAGACAATATGACCAAACGTTACAGTAGTGAAAAAATTTACGCAAAATCAAAGGATTCATTTATGGCTTACGGGCTGCCTCAAAAGCGAAACGAACCTTCTACATCTGGTAAACCGGCCAAATGTCAGGTCACAAGTTGTCGCAAATCTACGAGATTGAGCAGTTCGTCATGTGGAAAACGAGTGTGCAAGGACCACATGAATCGCACCATAACGTGCAACGACTGTGCTTAACTGGACAACGCGCCCGCAGTGGGAGGCTGAACGGGGAGCGGGTGGAACTCCGCCAGAACACTAGTTCTGACTGTCTCAAGCCAGTTAAAGGAGGAGAGCACCCTGAGATAAGCCAAAACTAACGCTAGTTGTGTTGTCTACATATGTAGACCGTTGGACTGATTAAGGTGAAAATTTTGCCGGGCCGTTGAGGGTTAAAGCAAAAACTGGTAGAAAATAACACACTTTCAAGCGGAACAAAGACAGTCGTATGAAGCAACGAAACAGGTGGAATCGATTTTAACAAACGTAGAATTCCCATCATACGTAATTTGTTCTTTACGACTGGTTTAATAGGTTTAAATTTGCTTTGGAACAAACCTGATGAACTTATGCTAAACCTGTCAGATTATGAAAGTTTACACATGAATGCAACTACGGAGACCAGTGTTTTTAATTAGCAAAGTATTAAGAACACAAAAGCTGTACGCAAAAATATAAACAAAACAACAAATACGTAAAGCCCTATTCACACGTGCAAGTGCAACAAAAACTTGCAAATGCAATTTGCATGCGCAAGTTTGGTCTCAAAGCATCTTTGAAGTTCTTGCAGCTGCAAATAATTCACTGGAAGTCATGTGATTTAAGTTAGTTCGCACCTGTGAACGCAGTTGCAAGTCGCTTGAATTTCTTGCACCTGCAGTTTGCTTGGTCAATCGAAATGTTCCTTTGAAAATAGTTGCAGCTGCAAGTATTTCGTGCAAATGCGCAGTTCTCGCTGCAAACACTTGCACATGTGAATAGAGTTTAATGAACATTAACTTATATACAAAACAAATTCGCAAAACATGAATTTAATGCATTAACAAGAGATAATTTGCTAAGCAATGCCCAAAGATTCATAAATTAATAGCGATGCAGCAAAAATTCATGCTTATATAGTTGCTCGTGTGCCTGAAAGCTTATGAAAAAGAACTTTAAGCCCTGAAACATTTACAAATATGACTTATCGAACACCACTATAAATTTGGTCAATTTTTGCAAAAATTGCCTAAAACAATAATGCAGGCTGCTACCACATACCATCGACTTTGAACCAACAACAAACGCTTACCTAAACCGGCCCATGTAAAGATCAGGGGCGAAACGTTATTGTGTGGGACTGCAAAAGCTTAAGCTTTAGACTATTTTTTGCTTGGCTTTGGCTGACACTTACTTAGGTTTAGACTTAGGAATATGCTTATAATACTGTTCTGTTCTTGTTCTTTACACTGGCTCCTAAACTTGGGCCTAGGATTCTGAAAATTCGTAGAAGTGGCATAGAACGGTTTTCGATAACATACAAGCAAGTTTGAAACTTTTATCGGGGGGGTGGGCCAAAATTTTAGTGTGGGAGCTAAATTTTTCTCGGTTTCCATCTGGTCACGGGCTGTGCCACTGGGTACATTCTGTGTAGAAAAGAATGTACTCAGATCACGTTGCATCTTTGTCCCACACCTCCCTTATTTAGATGGAGGTACAACTTGTGCGAACCATGTCACTTTACGTATACGGCATCAAAAATGTTACGCTTAGTTTAATTTATAGTGACCCCCGTAATATGGGTGAGTTGGCCAAAAACGCAACACCCGGTGACACATTTTGTACCATGTGGAACTCCAAGAGTTGCATTCACTTGTATTATGCAGTGCCGGAGCATACAGGGTCCCCCAAATTTCAGGGTGGTGCTCCAATGTAGATGTGAAAATAGAATTTATCAATGTTTGAACTGCGGTTGTCCGACTCATGCTCCTGTATAATATCGGTTAGGATTGGGGCTCCTTTAGAGGTGGGCCCCCAAACGGGGCGGGGGTGGCTGCTCCGGCTGTGGTATCACACACTCTTGGTTTTGATAAATATATTAATTAGCGAAACTTTACTAAATTATCATCACCATAACATTTTAGACGTAACCATTTTCTGGTAATACAACTCGTCCATTCATCCTGTTTCGTGTAATCTCATCTCTTGGCCCATTTACGTTCGCAGAGCCAATCGTATCACTGCGTTTATCGACTTGTGAATATCCAACGGTTCCCGAGGCGATTTGAGATGAATTTTCAATAAATTGACCAGGGGCCTCTGTTATTGTACTACAAACAGCTTTCCACTGATACGAACCGAATGATGCACCACCAGAGTGTGCGGCCTGACCTTGAAGCGAACGAGGATTGTTTATGGTATTTGAAATTAAATTAGACGCATTTATATTGCCACTGTTACTGCTACTAATACCACTGCTACTACTATTGCTGTTACTTGAAATTGTTGACGAAGCTGAGTTTCTTATCATCAGTGTTTGATTTGCGCCAGGTGATGAAAGTCCTGCTGAAGTATTGACGGTTTTCATCTCTCTACGATGGGGACTCAAAAGCTTCGATGATGTCTCAGGAAATTTTCTCGAGGTTGGCGGTGAACTAAGCACATGATTGCTGTTTGATGTGCCAAAGTTACGCTGTTGATGCTGGTCGCCGTAGATACCGTCTGATCTGACTGCACCACCACCTGGTAGCGTTGACGAATGAGTATAGTAATTCAGCGGTTCAAAACCGCTTGTGGTCGCTAGAATTTTGGCGCCAATATCGTACGCGCCAGCGTTAGCTATGTGATCACAGCCGATTTTGTTATGACTAGAATCGATGACGTGACGTGACGACGACATTGCGGCAAATCGACTCGAATAGTTTCCAGTAAACGAAGCCGATGGAGGAACAATACTGTTCGTAGTATTTCTCGAAGTTGAAAATGATGGATGAGTTGTTAATCCTTGTTGAAGGGCTGATGCTGTTTGCATTGCCTCTGACGTAACAACCACAGGTAAGAGACCGTTTGAGTTTGACTGAAAACTATTTGACTGAGCAGAATGGCAAACAAAAGTGAACTTTTGTGAAGAATTGCAAGTTGCAGACGTCGGATCAATTGGAACGTTTCCCAGCAACGGTCGAGTTTCAGTTCTGTTGTGTGATTCCAGTTGCGTTAAACAAGGATCAGTCGCTAAAACTCTGGGTGCAGGCGATAGAATTGGACGGCGAAAAGTCGCAAAGGCCGACGGCGAATGCCGAGGAGAATTCGATGACAGTTTAGTTGCAACGTAGCCGGTTGTTGTGGAAACTGCAGTCCCTGGTTTGATGCTGTCATTTTCGTTGCGTTGTACGACAGGGTCCAGTGAAGCCGAAAAATTTCCGTTCAAAGACAAATGAGAATAATTTTGCCTGCTTGGTGATAGACGATTTGTGATAGCGGTTGTATGAGTTGAATTACAGTTTAACGGGCTTGGAATCAAATCTGGTTTAACTGAAATGCCCAATATAATTATTTATTGAAAATCAGAACGTATTTTGTTATAAAATTTAATATGATCTTCAATAAAGCCCCATTTACACGTGCAAGTTTTTACAGCGAGAACTCGCAGCTGCCACTTGCACTAAATACTTGCAACTGCAAGCACTCTCTAAGAAACATTCCGATTGACCAATCAAACTGTAGGTGCAAGAAATTCAAGCAACTTGCAACTGCGTGCACAGGTGCGAATTAAATTCAATAGCATGAATTCCAGTGAATAATTTGCAGCTGCAAAAACTTCAAAGCTGCTCTGTGACCAATCTTGCACATACAGTTTGCATTCAATCATGCAAACTATGCTTAAAATAATAATATGGATCTCTGCGATATCAAAAATAGTCAAAATAGACTTACCATACGATGCTGTGGCGTATGTCTTCTGTTCATTCGGAACGGCGTCGTGTAAGTTATCATTACCATTGGTCGCCGCTCGTTCTAAATTAGGTTCCAACAGCGGTTCACGTGGTGACTCATTGTCTGCAACAAAACAAAATTGAAATATAAAAGCCATTACAAAAACGTCTTTAACAAAATTTCTGTTACATTTAACCCCTTCTCACATTGAGTTGCCTGTAGGCAACTCAGCGCAATGTATATACATTAAATAGTATATATCGCACCGTGTTTAACAATTGCAACACGTATACATTGTACTAAATCACCACAAGACGTGAGCCCCCTCGGACTCGAGCGTCAAGCTCCTATAGCTGAGTGGTGATGGTATTCGCCTCCCACTCCTGTCACTGGAGTTCGAATCCTAGCATAAAAGTAGGTCTCAGGGGAAATAGAAAATATTCATGTGAGAAAGGGTTAATGTTAAAGCTTAGCTGACGGATTTGGCAAAGACCTTTCTTAACCTTTTCGGGGTAATCAAGTGCGTAGAATTCGATTTTTGTATTACTAAAAAGATTAAACGTTTTTGTTTCGCATAAAGTCTGAGTATGAGCCTAAGCCTAGGCGTAAATGTGCGGACAACGTACAAGAGACTAATAAATTATTGCAACACGGTCAGTGGCAAACATATTACTGACGTTTGTATGTAGTGTTCAATTGCCTTAGTGAAAGACCTTCGTCACTATATCTGGTTCAACATGACACCTAAAATTGGCCAATGTCCCCCCAGAATGGTGTAAAATTCGATTTTAGATCAAACGTAATCCAATCAACAGGGATTTTGAGAGACAGACAGCTGATTTTACTTGAAAACGAGTGCCAGTTCCGCAGATATTTCGATCTCTCTCACCACCATTTTAAGCAGTGTAAACGTGCAGACCCGTAGCCAGCTCACCTTGCAGGGGGGGGGGGGCTAAAAAAATTTTCAAAAGGGGCATTCGAGGTTGTTCAATAAATTTACAAGCAAGGTCGACAATTTTCTGGGGGCAACATTTTTCCTGGGGGGCGTGAGTCCTCCTAACCCCCTTTGGCTACGGGCACGTAAACGTGATTCTAAACACTGTCACCATATCAAAATGTTGGGGCTTGTTCGCTGGAGCGGCTCAAACATGTACCCATCCAGGCCAAGCCCCTGCCCTCAACAAGGATTCCAATTTTGAGGCAGCATCTAGCGTATATATTGTGTTTAGCTTGCGTAGTCCGCAAGTTCACTATTATATACGGTGTGGCGCCTACTTTCAAAATTTCTGGATCCCTGGATCCGCCACAAGGACATGATGCATAAAATGATTGCAAAGCGTACAACTTACTGTTTAACATCGTTCTTGCGGTGTTTCTTTGTGTAATCGTGTCGACGTCTTCAGCAACAGGCGGTGGCGGAAGAGGTGGTGAGTCGGACCGTTCGGTTTGAAGTAAACTTTCCGCTCCGTTAGGGAATTCTGTCTGTAATGCAGCATATTTTTTAATTTGTTTAAGTACAAATCGTTCAAGCCGTTTTTTACTAATCATAATTGGTGATTTCTATATCGTAAAGGAGGGTTGTTGGCCGCAAACAAATTACCGAAAAAATGGGTTTTTTGCCATTTTTTCCGAGGGGGGTGGAAAAAAATGAAAAAAATGGAAAAAGTTCATTTTTTCCGGTTATAATTTTTTCCTGAAAATATGAAACAACCCTGTCGTAAACTATCGACTTGTATTATCAATTTTAAGACACATCAAAAACGAAAATTTCAATAAGAATAAAGCTTTGTTGATACCTGGTATATCATAGCGTTTGTAAACCTTTCGTGATTCAGCTAAATAATGCTTCATAGTTGTGGCTTACACTTTTTTGATATTGGAGACACCTTAATTTAGCGAATTTTCTAAAGTTTTCGGCTAAAACCCCGACAGAAGTCATACAAGTGAATTTTGGTTTATTTATAATAATTAATTAAAAATGTATTTTGGCAGGTAAAAATTCAGAAAAAAACAACAACATAACAACGTACGGTAGGACATTTCTTCAACTCCAGCTCAGCTCTTTCTTTTCGCGAGATTTGGGACGCTTTTTTAAGTGCCCGACAAACCTAAACATATCATTCAAAATACCTCAACTGTGCATTGGTAGGAACACTAGAAATCGTAGCACATGTGGCAGTATTGACATTTATACAAAACAACAGTTACGTACCAGACAACGGCATAATTAGAGCGTTTCAGGGGTTATATTCCGTTGCTATTTGTAAACGGATTTTAGATACTTTTTTAGTAAATAACACATGACCCCCTATGTGTAATTTTCATAAAACGTAACCCACCGTGTCTACCAATAAATTATGGCTAAACAGATTGTAGCAGAGTTTAAAACTGTTTTCTGTCAAAATGTATCATGATTTTACTATTCCCAATAAACAATATGTCCACTCATGGACATGGGCGCACCGATAGGGTCAATGAGGATCCGTTCCCTCAATCAAACTCTTTTTTCTTACCGACGGTTGGCCAATTAATTTATACTTGGAGAGTCAATATTTTAGTTGTGTTTTGATACCACCTATGACTTGTTCAACATTCTGAGACTACATTTGTTTTCATTAAACTCCAATCAAGTTTAAGCTAAGCAGTACCATATAGAGCCCTTCACGAAAATTTTGCTGCGGATGCGGTGGAACTCGATCCCACAACGTACGGATTACCGGGCCGCTGCTCTAAACTGAGCTATGCAGCCATGCAACAAGATACGTATATGAATACGCCCCGAAACCGCCTGAGCTCAAAAGCGTCGCTCACATTACCCAACCGATACCGTTTATATAGCTTTGACATTTATACACCTACTTAAATTTAGCAACTATAAGTTTCAAAATAACACGTAATAAAGTTTCTTGAAAGTATAAGCCAAAATACCAATAAAGTGTACCTCTTTATCACACGGTCCAAACATGGCAAACATCACTATGCAGAGGCCAAGGGTTACGGTTTGATATGCATAATGCAACCATAGCAATTGGAAATTAACGCAGCTAACTGCAGTTACCCAGACTGCAACTGACAGTAGCAATAAAATTGTCGATCGTATGATATCGTGTCTAAAATATACCCAAATCAAAAAGTATCCCTTGGGATAGAACGCCAAATCTACATATTAAAGCTGGAACGCCCCACGTACATATTTTGGGCAACTTTCCAGTATTACTTTGTTTACAATATTTTGTTAGGAAATACACGTGATTGTTTATAAAAAAAATTTGCAAGGAAATTTTTGTGCTTTAGCTAATTTTTGCGCATTACGCAATGCTAGCAGACTTGTATACGTAATTTACGCATTAACACTGTTAAATTATAACAAATATATGCAAATTAGCGAATTCTAAGAAATACCGTTGCATTGCTGCCACTTTTAGACAGTCTTTCTTATAACAGATTGTGATTTCTATAATAGTAATCTCTAGTGCCGTATTCTCAAACATGTATAGCAACTATCATTGGTTAGTAATAGGTATTCAAACTCACTATCTATTGCAGTAGTTGAACTCAAAATTGATACAGATGTAGAGACGATCACATGAAACAAAATGTGTTGAACTTTGAGCATCAGAATTTACTGGTTGGAAAGTTACAAAACCTATCACTAACTGATGATAAGTGCTACACACATTTCAGAATACTGGCCCTAAGGATAGCATCTATCCATTGTTAGCACAATGTTTAGACACAATCCTGTTACAGCAACAAAAAATTTAATGTCGAATCCTGGAGTAAACTCATTTTTGCTGGTTACCACTACGAAAACGCACAAACATACCTAACTTGAACGCCAATTACTTCATAACCTTTGGTCATGGTCACAATAACGCATACTCCAATGACATATAATGAAAACTGAAAAATAATACAGAACAATGCTTATGAATAAAGTTGTTTTTGCCAGATAAAGGTAATTTAACACATTTATTTAATTAGCAACTCGCTACACTTAATTGATGAACCTTAAAATATTTAAATTATCCAAAATTACGCAGTTTAATGCAATGATTAGCGTTTATTTATTTTGCGGCTGGCGTTTTAAAATATATATACACATTTTGTTATTAATTTAATCAAGAGCGGATAATCGCTATTTAACAAGAGTGTGCAACTGGGCACATTCAGTGGAGAAAAGAATGTACCCGGCACACGTTGCGTTTTTGCCCTCCCTCCCTTTATTTAGAAGGCGTACCACCGGTGTGAATCATGGCACTTTATGTATGCGGCGTCAAACATGATCCTTTAATGTTTAATTTAGGAGCATTCATGTGATAGCAACCCCGTCCTTTAAACAAGGGGGAGGGTCGGCCAAAAACGCAACGCCCGACGGTACATTTTGTACCATGCAGAACCCCAAGAGTTAAACACTCTTGTCATTATAAACTCTTGATTTAATCAAGAGTGGACGATCACTCTTTATAACAAGAGTGTGCAACTGGGTACATTCTGTGTATTAAAGAATGTACCCGGCACGCGTTGCGTTTTTCCCTTGCCCCCCTCATTTGGGGGGCGGGTGTTGAAACCTTGAACGCAGGCAAATACTGTTCGATACACAGTGCAAACATTGTTCGATTGTATTCTTGATTTAGGTTTAACTGAGTTCTGTGTGCAGTTGACCCCCTAAATAAGGCGAGGGGTATGGGCAAAACGCAACGCGCGGTGGTACTTTTTATGCCAATGCGTATTTTTGGAAGTTGCACACTCTTATTATAGACTCTTAATTTAATCAACCAAGACGAGCCTCCCAGATTAAAAAAGCTAAAGCTTACTAATACTAAAACAATAATTGGCGAAAGTAGCATCCAAATGAATTTGTCATGAACCGAAAACCAACAGCTGAAAAAATAAATAAAAATGAATACAGAAACAATTCAAAAACGTTTTTTTGCTAAATTAATTTTAAGTGAAAATTTATCGTTGAAGCAGGCCTTTATGCTGTCTTTGTTAAAAAGAATGAAATATGTGTGGAATACATTATACAATGTATTCTCCTTGCGTACCAGGCTTTATGGCCCATGTATAAAACAGGGTCGGAACAGTAGTATAAGCATATTCCTAAGCCTAAAGCCTAAGCCTAAGCCTAAGCCTAAGCCTAAGCCTAAGCTTAAGCCTAAGCCTAAGCGTATAGATGAGCCAATTCTTAAGCCTTAACCTAAGCCTAAGCCTTAGCCTAAACAAAAAAATAAGTCTAAAGCTTAAACTGACTCTATTACAGCCCCTCCGGAAAACGATCCGGCCCTGTTCTATACATAGGCCGGCTTTATTATACGTGCTACAACAAGGGTCAGGTTTAGGCGTCGAAATGTCCAATATAAACCAAAGACCCTAAATGAAGTATGCCTTTAATAGATTTACTATTTTTTCAACAACATCTAAAAATTAGCATTTTACTATTATCCTGCAGCAATTGATATACATTTAAATTTTAAAACTGTATGCTTAATGAAGTAGCAATTAAACTTGTAAAAACGGACTTCAAATGTTTAAAAAGTTCCATGTTAATAGATTATATCGTCAATCGGACATCTTAATGGACAAAATACAGCGTGAATACATACTATTACAAGTCGAAATAGTTCAAAACATAACTTACAAGTTAGCGTGTCCGTAGCTGTCTGCAGATAGTATGACACAAATTGCAACCAATATTGTAGGCAATCCTGTTGAAAGCAAAGCTGTAAGATTATACCTGACGTCAGGCCTGTATACTCAGCCACCCAACCCGTGTGTTATTTATTACGTCAGACCGCAAACTGTGAAATATACAAAGAGTTGGCCCAAAATTAAAAAAATATCATCATAACAAATACCCTAAATTGCAGGCAGAGGCAACCTTTGAAAATAAATGCTTGTTTTCGAAAACTGCTGTGCAGTGGCGGATCCATGGGGGGGCGACCCCGGCCGTGGCCCCCCCCCAACAGCATCTCGACAAAAATTATATAGAGTGTCAATTGCTGTTCTACGAAATAAAAATTGAAGTCCATAACCGCTAATGCTAAAACATTGTCCGAAAATAGCAGGCAGTTCCACTTCATTCAAAACAGAAACGGATATTGCTGAAGCTGACTGGATTTTGCTTTTTCAAAACTGAATTGGCTTCCGAATCCGAGCCTTTAAATAATTGAACGAACGTAAGGAAGTCAATTTTATGGCAATCGTTCGTGGTTTGTGTGTGGGTCAAAAATAAGTTTATTACCTGTGAAATTTTGCCGCCCCCCATTTTGAGATCGTGGATCCGCCACTGCTGCTGTGAAAGTAACTGCATTTATGACGATTTGTTATTAATTAAACAGAAATTCATCGACTTACCCCAGGCAAATATATGATAGGACCATACGATACCATCATGGTCGATGTCTTTTGGATCGGTCATTATGCGATATGCATGCACTGAATACATGAATAGCCACGTGAATATGGTAATAAAACCAAAATGAAGCACAAGGCCAACAACTTGACAACATAGCTGAAAAATATCATGCAAAATTTGTAATGATGGTATTTTTACAATATAAGCCATACTGGAACACAGTGCAGTACTCAGCAAACCGTTGTGCATCTGCTACTGTAATTACTGCACAAACCGGGTCGCCGGCCTTTCAAAAATATTTCTATGTTTGGCTCATGCAAAGATCAGGGGTGGAACGTTTTTCGTTGGGACTAAAATAGAGTAAGCGTTAGCTTTAGGCTAATTTTTTGTTTGGCTTCTTTAACCAGGGTGGTTAATTTTTCTGTGAGACTGCAATGGAGTAAGGTGAAGCTTTAGATGATTTTTTCTGCAGGCTTAGGCTTAGGTCAGTCTTACGCTTAGGCTCAGGCTGAGGAATGTGCTTATTACTACTGTTACGGCCGTATTCTATATACTGGACACCAGGATCATCATTGTAAAATGTCTCAAGCAATTTTTTACAGTAACAGCGCTTCCAATACGCTAATTTCGACAGCTATAGATATCATACATATTCCTAATACTAAGCTATGTTACATATTAATGAAGGGCTAAATTGCGAAACACACCATTCATACGTTTTAAACTTATAATGCCGATAAGCAACTGGCAATAGATGCTACAGGCATTAGGCAAAAAGGAACACAGGTACCCAACTGTAAAGGTTTACCAGATTATTTCGTGCGTCAATTACAAAAGCGAACGACAACGCAGAGATGAGAACGCAAATTGCCAACGACACAATCAACGCATTCGAATTAGAATACAACGATCGTACACAGATTCGAACGAATATTACGCAGAGCAACGAAACAATACCAGCAATTAGTGAAACCAGCGAATACAACGGCAAAATATCATCCGATATCACTCGATACTAAAAAAAGATAAAATAATAAGAAAACAAATTAATCAAATTTGAAAAATATACCAACGGGAATTTGGTTAAATTACAGTTGAACACTAAATCAAAAGGCCTGTAATGATACAAAAATGCTACTAAAAGCACTAGCGGATTGGAAACCAAAGGAAAAATTATTTAAAATACTTTTGTTGTTACAAAATGGTGGTATATGTGTACAGTAGAAGCGTATGTAAAGCAAAAAGATTGTTATAAATGTGCACATATACCGATATTAGAGTTGTGCTATATTTTTGTTGACGTCCGGCGCCGTCCGTCACCCACCAGTGACGTCCGTTACCGTGCGTCACCCGTACGGCACCGTCTGTCACAGTCCAGCACCGTCCGACGCTACACGGCGATAACTCACGGTAACGGACGGCGTCGGATAAATGACGGATGGTGATGGACGGCGACAGACGGTGACGGAATGCGCAACCCGACGAGTATAGCTCCACTATAAGAAGTTGTTGCAATGACCACCTGCTGTAGTTGTAGCATGCTTGACTAAAGTCCAATAGAGCCAAGGTTCGAGTCTCGGCGTGGTCCTTAACAGGGTTCGTACAGACTGTTTAGTTTCAACACAACAAACGCATTTCAAACAAACGTTATCACCACTGCTGCTGCTGCTTACTTCCATTTTATTCATTAAAAAGTCGGAAACATAAACGTTAGCCTTTTGCCAAGACAATTTTGATTATTTAAAATTTGTAATTTTAAAATAAGGTAGAAAATATAATTAAAAATTACGTCATTTGGTAGTTTGAAGACGACCTGAAATCATTTTCAATTAATATTTTCACACTTTTCGGTTCGCTCACCGCAGTATTAGTCAGTTCCATGAGAATGGCGTACGTTGAAAATTGTTCAAAATTACATCGGCAGCGAACGTGGCTCTGATTGCTGGTGTAGAGCGAACACAATGATGTGGACCATTGCATTTCACTAAAAACACAACCAATGATACAAAGAACTCCTGACAACTCTGGCTGTTACCAAACCACCCTTGTATAGACCACTTCCGGATACAGGATATCATTTCAAGGCCCATGCTAATTAGAAAGGCCTGGCCAGTAAGCCTTCGCCTAAGCCTAAACCCTAGTATATTACTGAACCATTTTGAATTCCAAATATAAATCTAAAAATATATAACAAATACTACAAAATCACGCTTACAATTTTGAATTTCTTCCAGGCCTTTGCTATTGGCAAAACCATTTTAGCTTGTGTGTATTTAGCATATTAGAAAATGATAAATAGATCAACAACCGTTTGTTTTCGTTATCATCATCAACCAAGAGATCGATGTTTGCTAATGCAAGATAACTCAGAACTTACCCGTTTGCCCGATGTATCCAATTCGAGCATTGTGCTCTGGTAACATTTTGCTTACGGAGCAATTCAAACGTAATATCTATCCGCTCGTTGCTATATGTCTGTGACTGACCAGAACCAGAAAATGCACTCAGACTTACCATCGCCGAGTTTACAACGATAGGGTAACCCCTGTACCTGAAATATAAGAACGCATAAGGTAAACAGTGCCGGTACTGGTAAACTGGTGAGCTTAACAGGTGAAATTTGAACTCACGTTCAATTCAACTGTATGTTTGAGCGTAAAACAAATTAGAAAACAGGCCAGTGACGAAGATTGGACAAAAGTGAAACTTTATAAAAATCATGCGTTGAACACCTGTTCGTCCACGTTACCAAATACAGTATGTTTATTTCTGTACAGCCCTATTCACACGTGCAAGTTTTTGCTGTGAGAACTTGTAGTTGCAAGTTGCATTTGCAAGTTTTGTTCAAAATCCCGTTGGAAAAACTGGCAGTTGCAAATACTTCATTAAACATCATAGCTAGAAAATTAGTTCACTTGTGCGAATAACCTTACAAGTTCACTGAATTTATTGCAGCCGCTTTCTTATTGGCTGATGAAAAAATACAAATTCAGCGTGCAATTTGCTGCTGCAAATTCTCTCAGCAAAAACTTGCACGTGTGAATAGGGCTTTACAGTAGTTTGTAGGATGTACAGATCAGCTAATGTTCTGCTTAGTGGTACCTCGTTGTGCCAGCTTGCGAAATATAAAATCAAATCTAAAAGTTTGCTAAAAATCAAAATATTTTAACCCAGCACTACTACACATACCTGGTATTGGTCATGTACTTTTTGGGTAAAAGTTCACCCATGGTTTTGTAGGCTCCGTAAAATATTATCGATTGTTTGTTGGTTGTTTCTGCAATAAAAACTACCACAAATTACAACATTTTGAAAATATTTTGCATTGAAAAATTGACCCATGTATAGAACAGGGCCGGAACAGTAGTATAAACATATTTCTAAGCCTAAGCCTAAGCCTACCCTAAGCCTAAGCGTATGGATGAGCCTATTCCTAAGCCTAAGCCTAAGCCTAAGCCTAAGCGCATGGATGAGCCTATTCCTAAGCGTATTACTAAGCCTAAGCCTAAGCAAAAAATAGTCTAAAGTTTAAACTGACTATTATAACCCCTCCGGAAAACGATCCGGTCCTGTTCTATACATGGGCCGAAAAATTTACGCACATTTAAGCAAAAGTTTCGATTTGGTCAATTTTCATGGTTTACCATTGCGTGTGACTTATAATAGGCTGCGCTGGACTGACAACATCCAGCAATGAAGTCGGTTGTTCCGCTACGTTTCGCAGTTTCACACCCCTCTTTGGTTTACATAATTCATTTATTGGCACCCGGTTGTCCATAATGTAAATGATGGCCACAGTTATTTTAAGGCGAGGACCAGTTTTTAACTGTGAATTGCGATAGAGACAGGCTTAGAATTTAGGCAAAATTTTGTTTATAATTAGGTTTCGGCAGGTTTTAGTTTCAGAATTTTCTTTACGACAATGCTAATAGGCGTACCGTTATGCCCTTTAGAAAATAATCAACGGTAAAAATTAAGAGATTAGCTTGTTTTCGTTGTTTTAAAAACATTAACACGTTTTGAAATAAAATTCCTGTCTGTTGAGGTACATCCGGTAATGTGGATTTGAAGACTAACCTGTACCCCTACGGTGTCGGCGATGCTTTGTTCTTCGCGGAATCATTTGAATTTCAAACGAATTCGACAGCCAGTTTGATTGAACGCGTGGAAAATTGTTGAATTTTGGCAGTTTAAATCTCGCATTTGTTGCAGAAACTTCGTCAATCGCATACACTGAAATAAAAACAATAATGATAACGAAATGACCGTAATATTAGTTTTCTTCACTCTTTCTGCCTTCAAATATCTCGAAAACGGGATAAATAATGACGGTTAACAAAAACGCCGTTAGTCATATGGGCCCCGACCCCGGGCACCTCACCGCCATAATTCGGCCCTGGCCTTTGATCTGGTGTTTGCATTATATACTTAACGTTAACGCTTTGATTTGCCAAAAAATGACCAAATTATGCGCCTTTGCTACGGGGATAACCACGACCACTATTGGTGCCACGGTTATAGTCATATTAGCAATATTTCTAAATTGGTGCTGTGGCTACGACACATATATACATATCGATTGTTTACCTATATTATCAGTGACGATATAAAACGGATCAGTGTAAACGGAATAAAAATTCGATCCTAAATGGGAACCGTACGCATTGAGTTGGGCCAAAAAGTAGGCTCCAACATCCGAGTCATACTCGACTAATCGCTGTTCGCTTGGACCGTGCATAATCTGCCACCACCAGCTCAAATGTCTTTTGTCGACTATAAAGCTTGCCGATTGTATTAAATTCTGAAAATTACATAATCAACATACAAAGTTTGGTTACAACAGAGCAACAATTTTCAATTGCAAAGGTGTTAGTCAAAACCAAGGTTTCCAAATATAGTGGGACAATGCAAAAAATGGTGAGTCAAATTGACTGTCTTCGAAATAGGCTTTTCTGACTACATAAAAGGAGTCAAAATTTGACTCCACCTGAGTCCAATTCGACTCAAGTTGACTCTGGCGGAGTCAAGTTTTGACTCAGTTTGTGTAGTCAGGAAACGACTGTTTCGGAGAAAGTCAATTTGACTCACCATTTTTTGCTGTGTATAGACAACAAGGTTGTTGTGAAAGAACCATGTGTTGTGAACGTTATAATGTGTCCAAAATATAAGTTTTCTATGGGATCAAAAATGTGATTCAACAGCTTGATCCTCAGATACGTCCTTATCGGGAGTACAAAACAATGAAGAAACCGTTCGCGAAGCGATCTAGAAGCAAGACGCAATTTTAGTGTTTCATTTCTTTGTAACAGACGCCAAACGTTTCTGTGTTCTATGAATTACGGGAGTAGAGTTCATAGACACCCCCAGCTACACTCCTATTACATGATTTATTCATTTACGGCATCCTTGCAATTTTACGTATCTGAGTCGTCCGACAAATGGTAAAAACTATCTGTTATGGATCTTTAAGCAAAACATCCGCTCAGTAAACGTTTCTGAGCAAACAAAGCGGACTTCCAAAGCATAAGCTTACCCGGACAAAATGCTTATCCCGATTATGCGCCAACTGTAATGCATCAAGGTACAATTCGTTCCGAAGTAACATATTAATTAAACGATATCCAGTGTATACGTCCATTCCGTACAGACGATTGAACTCGCTTTTGTAATGTAAATCGACAACAGTTGCGTTCCGAAGTTGCTCAGAAATTTCAAGCGTTGTCTCTAACGATAAAGTTAAATCTGAATCTTCGATATTATCAAGCTGAAATGTTTTGAAAAACTAAAAAAATAAGTTTAATAATAAAATCAGGAGCCGATGCAGGGGAGACATTGGACGGCCATAACCGTCGTTTCATATTACGCAAAGAATTTTGTCAAATATTAACTTAGTATCTATAACCCTTTCGCTCATAGAGTATACTATGAGTAACTAAATACAATAATGTACGAGCAACACACACATATATGCGCAGTGCGAAATCTCCACAAGACGTGACAGCCTACTCGGGCGCGAGCGTCAAGCTCCTACAGCTCAGTGGTCATCGTAAACGCCTTCCACCCGTGAGACTGGGGATCGAATCTTACCTAGAAATTACATCTCATATGAAATTGAAAATATTCATGTCAGAAAGAGTTAAAAAATGTTTCGAGTCGGGCAGCGTCAATCGAGTGTATTTGTCGTAGCCCAAGTCCGTAATTTAGGCCAATTCAGAATTGGGCTGAATTTCGACTTGGGCTACGACATATACGTTAAAGTATCGTTTTGGTTCTTATCGTTTTGGTTCTGCAGATCGCAAGCTGTGAACCGGCCCTTAAGTTTTTGGGATCTGCAGGTGAAATTTTTGAAAAAATTGCGTCAACAACATTTTAATTCTGGCAACAACTTATTCAGTAGACATTTTGATATTGTAATGTTTTCAACAGCTTATAACGTTGTCAAATATATGGCTCTTGTACAATAAAGTTAAGCCTATAACCCTAACCCTGAGATCAAACTAAAGCCAATTTTTTTAATCCTAAGCCTATCCAAGCCAAATCCTGAATTACGCCAAAAATCTGACAGTTTCGACTTAACATTTTACCTCAATGTTCAAAGAGTGAAACAGATCCGATGTACAGTTGAACAGATTAGGCTCTGACCACGATTTAGATTTCGTACACAGACGCCGAGCGTAACCTAAACAATAATCCCTAACGTCATCGGGTGAATTTCAAAATAGATGAAATTGCCTTTCGCAACCAACGTCACCTGGAAAATGACTAACTTTACCAATTCAGATACCCAAGTGATTCTAATTGCTAAAAAATCATTGTTACAGAACGCCGAAATCAAAATGCGCAAAATGTTTCTAAAAATGCAGTTCGTTGCAATAACTGGTAAACATTTTGCATTGTGAATCGAAGGGTCTAGTTGTATGCCATATTTTCCATCAAAATATTGGATTTAAGATCAGAAATACTTCGTTTTTGTGTCATTTCCAGTCCTGTAATGTACTTAATTGTACAGAAAACGTTGATTTACATCTGCGAGTGTATTTGAAAATTAAAATTTCATTTCACACTTAAGAAACGCCGTCTCTTACCATTGGCTCCAACAGGGCATTTAGCTCTTGCGAATTTACCAAAAGGTGTCTGGGGCCACAGGATACGATCGGCGTAATTTTCAGGACAACCGGCTTCATAAACTAAAAGCAAACAATGGTGATTGTCAATTTAGACAGACTATAGTAAATTTGCCTACAGGTCTGCATAGTGCTGGTACTTAAATTCTAGAACGCAAGTAACGTATATCGGGTAACATTTCTAGCCTCACAAATTACGTCATACCTTTAACCGTATGGGGAAGCCTATTCCACCCGTCTCATGAGGTTTTATACCTTTAAGCTTATCTGCCGGCGCCAGAATATACGATATATAATACGCACTATTATGAATTACCAATTAATACCACAAACAAAATTACAATTAACCTTAAATTCAACAACGACTCAGGGTTAAATGTTTACGCAATGCTGATTAATATATTTTAGGTTGTTATTTTACCTTCGCATCGTCCAGTTTTTGAATTAATTTGAGCAAAAGCGTTGGCACATTTATCACATTTTAGCCCCAATACGTCACCGCGGCACGAACAGCGACCGTCACTGTCACACGATTCACTCGTGGAACCAGTTGGGTAGTAGCAGTTGCACGGAACGCAAGTTTCAACGTTGTTGTAGTGCGTTACTTTGTAGTGATTTTTCTTAAATTAATTAAAATTCGGTTCTCATAAACATAACCTCTTGTGTTTTTGCGGTTCAAATCTTAAATGTGAATCTGGTGCTTTTCACTTTTCGGTTCAAAATCAATCAACTTTCAAAGTGAAGTCGTAGTCAAACGCAAAATAGTATTTCGAATTAAAAGATTACCGTTGTATTAATTAGTTGAAACATACCCACAATACACAAAATGTGTTGCAACCATTTTTTGACAGGGAATAAGCGATATGCAATAGGGAAAAACTCTAGCGATGCCGAACGCAATATTACTGCTACATCTTAATACAAAGTTTCCGTTTTGAACTCTGTTAAGGAAGGGCGTAGGTCTGGCTCACCCTTATGGATCCGCCAGTGCCGAACCAATATATACACCATTCACATAATAATGCGTCTGAGTGTGATCATTTGACCAGAAAAATAATACCCGGTTTCTAAAATAAACCAATCGTAACATTTTTACCTTGCATTTACATTCTCCGGTTTCAAGATTACAACTTGGATCAAAGCCTCTCGCTGTGTCGCACCGACACGGACCACAGGTTGGATATCCAAACCAATGCTGAGGACATCGTGAATGCAACGATTGTTCGCAGTGTAAACCAGTATAATTTGAGAGGCATCCGCATATGTAACCAATAGGAGACGTTACGGATGCATGACACGAACCACCATTTAAGCATGGCTTCAATTCGCAAGCATGTTGACATTGTTCACCATAATATCCTAAACGATAACACATCCTGTATTCGGTGTTTACTCATTTCCCACACGGCAGATAAGAGTCCATGGCTGTTGTTAAGTAACCAATCACAAACGCATTTTATTACAAGAAAAATCCACCTTTTGATAGCCCAAGTCGTAATTTCGTTTTGGACTGGCGTGATCCGTAATTGGAGTGAAGTGCGGATTGCAAAATGACATACTGTAGTGATCGGAATAAGAGATGGGGGGCTGACATTTATTTGGCCTCTCCAGAGGGTACCCCCTGTTATTCGGTTGAACTTGTTTATTTTTACCCCACGCTCCGCTACCCTTTGCTAGTGATATATATCCGGTAATGCAACTATCGATGAATTAAACGTTTGTCTTGTATCAAAAGCCTGAGCGATATTGCAGAGTGATACTTATGAATGTACTTTCAAAACATAAACTTTTGAACTCACTTTATTTGGCCCTGGAGTAATTTATGCACTAGATTTAGGGATAATTGACATTTATGAACTCAGGGTTTAGGGACTACATCCGCTTACGGACTTTTATAAGGGATACGGACTCCTATTTACTAAGACACAAAATTGGGACTCCCTCTTATTCGGGTTTGCTACAGCATCCATTCAATTCGCGCAATATTTTACAGCTACTTAGCTAATAAAACACATCATGAGCTTGTGATAAACAATTTACATTGCAAAAATTTCAGCACCACACGACTAAAAGATATACATCAGCCATTCTGTGGTTTATTTGAATTTTCATATCAAAAATGTTATTTCATAATACCTCGATTGCACTGACAATGTGACGTATCCCAATCTTCAACACAAACACTGTTTGCATGGCATGGTTCATGACGCATCTTGCACGGATATTTATATCCACATTCTAAGCCAATGTTTGTTTCTTTTTGACGCGATAAATAGCCATAGGCATCGCTCAATTTATTAGCGTATACCCCCTGTAACATAAAAAATACGCTGTCACCTGTAGAACTACGCGAAAGGGGGTCTTGTATGTGTTACCAATGTTTACGCGTAGCTTTAGGTTTAAGCCTAGGAAATAGTTTACAGAAGCCTAAGCAGCCTTTGTTTGATCAAGAATGGCCTTTAACTGTGTAGTTTGTATGAAAAACGAGGAATTACAGTACATATGTCGAAGCCAAAGCCGTAAATTCAGCGCAATTCCGAATTGTGCTAGTCCAGCGCAGAATTACGACTTATGCTAGCCCACGGCGTTATTGTTTCTCTGCTACAAGTACACCCCTTGTGATTGGTTGCTACTTTAATGTTATACTCAGATACGAATACCTGATACGAATACTCTTTTCTGATTGGCTAAGTAATCATTTACTACATGTTGCTCACCAATAATCTTGTTTTACAAAGCTAATTTATTGGTTACTTGATATCGGCAAATTAGCTTAGTAAAACACGACTTGGACTACGACATATATACGATTGACGTAGTCAAGCTTATAACAAAAATAACATTAATGTCTCGATTCCTGGGTTATCCTACAAAACAACGCTTACCTTAATGCATCCCTTCGCGACCATCAGTGGTTCACCGTCTTCTTGTTCCAGCGTTTCGGTGGTTAAAGACGCGAGATTGCCTTCGGGCATTTTTCCATAAAATTCCTGAAATGGGTTCAAATAGCCAAACTATTATTGCTGTCATTTAACTGACAGAATAGTGATACTTCTAACGGACAAATGATTAAGCACAGGTGTAAATCTAAAGATAAACCTAAAAAGCGTAAATCTAAAGCTTAACCTAAAGCCTAAGCCTAAGATCAAGCCAGCGTTAATGAATTACAGGACCTGTTCCTATGCGCATATAAGTCCATATGATATATAATTGCGTTATTCCGAATGTCAGTCAAGGTAGGAACCGGGACATTATACCTTTCTACTAAGCAGCTGGAAAAGCGGGCTTCCGGAGCGGGTATCGAACTGTCAGTCTACGGATCCTTAAGCGAACACTCTACCACTGCGCTACGTAGCTCGCCTCTCCAACTGCATTTTTCGTCGACTATAGTGTCGACCGTACACCACAATGTGCATTGCATTTATTGCATATGCACCTGGACAAGCATGTCTCACATGCTTACACGGAAAACTTGCCACGTCGCTAGTATTTTCATACATGACATTTTGAGTGATAATTTATATATCATCACATACGCGATATGAAACCAAACTGCGAGATTAAACGAACTTTAATTACAACTGCAGTCAAATTTGTTTCTAATTTGTGTCAAAATTCAATAAAAATTTCCAAAATTTACTTTAGAAATTGAATAATCCACTGTTACAGTAACCGATTGATTTAAAAACTTTAAATCGATGTTGTGCCATTGTCCGTCGCTGACGTTATAAGTTGAATTCAGTGTATGTATTCGATTCGATATATTGATTGAACTTTTTCCATTGAAAATCTGCAATACATGATATATAAATCTATACTTCAAAAATAGAAATCGTGCCGAACAAGGAGAATTATTAGGGTTACGGTATACTTTTTGACGTACGGCGTCGCTCGTCACCCGCACGGCCTCGTACAACGCCGTCCATAACAGTGCGGCGTCGTATGTCACCGTGCGGTATCGTACGCAAATAATTCACGTACGATAACGTTGTCGGTATATGTGCACGTAAGTGTATGTAAAGCAAATGTTGCCATGCCTGTGTACAAATACCGGTATATGAAGTTGTTGCAATGACCCCGTAGTGTAGTGGTAGCATGCTTGGCTCGAGCGCAAAAGGGCCGAGATTCGATTCCCGGTGTGGTCATTAACTTTGGGCAAAACTTCAAACAGGGGTCGTGCAGACCGTTAGTACCAAGAAACATATGGTGACCGACAGCGCCGTACGGGTGACGCACATTGACGGACGGTGCCGGACGTCAAGTATAGCGCAACCCTTACAATTCGTGGTGTGCCCTCATAATAATAGGGTATTTAGCAACAAGGCACATTGTGAGATTCAGATCATGAATTTACGTAGCAGAAGTTTTACGCTATAGGACGACAGGTGAAGAGATTAATCGACTTTATCTCCCTTGAATATTTTTAGATCGACCAATAAAACCCACAATCGTAGTTGCTTTTCTTAACCTCAACTGCCCTCTAAAAGCTTAAACTCACTTGATTTAAGCTTAAGCTAATCCAGCAGTATTAAACTAACATTCAAGATTAACAAAACTAACAGGTTGGTTTACTCTTAAACTAATTTGAAATCCTACGTATTTTTAGTTTAAGCTAAACTTAATGAACTCTTAGATACACATAACTTCTGAGCTGCACTTGGTTTACTTAAACTAAAAATGTGTTTACTTCAACTCGTGTTAAACGTAAAAACACGTTAGTTTAAGAAGAACTTAAAAGTCTAGTTTAGTTAATACGTCGTGCCATTTGAGTTTTACTTAAACTAATATTCAAGTTTAGTTAAACTATAATTTAAGTATAAGTTTTTGCAAGAGTACAATGCTTAGATAAGTCTGACTATACCTGTACAACCACTGCATTCCGCTTGAACTGTGCAACAAGCAACGCTCCGTTATCTTGTCGAGTACGAAAATCAAGCCCAACGCGCATATAATCGGCTTTAATCTGGCGTCTTCGACGAAGATCCCAAATAACACTGGACGAATCATCGCGGATTCGTATCGGTAGATCAATTTCTAAATTAATCACAAAGCTTGTGATGCGGGTCATATGTTGGAGTCCAAGACCCTGAGACACTCGAGTCTGCGTTTAATTGAAAGGATCGATTTTGAAAATTTTTGCATATTTTAATTGCTCGTTTAGAATACAAAAAATTGTTAGTAGCAAAGCCATTAGACAATGATGAATCATGTGGGGAGCCGTCCACCGCCGCTCGTCACCGAACATCGCCGTTCGCGGCCGGTCACCGGAAGTACAAGTAAATTTTAGATGTATCGCGTAACGGCTTCCGGATCCGGTCGATGCCTTGCGGTTCCGTTCGTTTCAAAAAGTATTTTTGACATCACGCGGGGCGGTGAACAGTGGTGTACCGGATACACTGAAATGAACAAAAATAGTTTACCATCAGTGCAATTTTGTCCACCATATCCACCGTCACAAACACATTTATATCCGCTCCAAATGTCTTCGCATCGTCCAGCTGCTGACGTTGCACAAGGTCTTATCACGTCACATTGGGCCTAAAACATAAAATACTAAAAGCTATAATGGCATAAGCCTATATTGGATTACATTTCGGAAAAGTACAATTTTATGCAAATTAGCAAAATGCTTTCAACCTCAAGTATTCACTTAACTTAAGTGCGTTTGTACAACCAAAACGTTTGTTAAGTACTTAACTTCGCAAATACCTTAGTATCTACTCATATCAAGTTAGGTTTCCAGAAACACCAGCTAATTGCTATAGCTCGGTTTTCTATTTATTTATACGCTAAAATTAAAGCAATGGACCTTCTGGGTCTTTTCCGTTATCCCCGGCATCCGCCGTTTGCCGAAAAGGGTCGGATTTCAAAAATTGCTGCGTATTTGAAGTTTTCATTACCTGTCTTGATCATAGACACAAATTTGATTTTTTTAAAAATTACATTCTTAAGGTCTCAAGTCCCCCTCTGGACCCAAAACTGTTGTTAAAAAATTAGACAACTTTATACACCATTCGACACCCTGTAAAAGCTGAGTGAAATGAGTCAAATTTTCTGCAATCAGACGTTTGAATAACAAGTTATGGTCAAATACCTGATTTGGTACCATATTATGGCTGAAAGCGTGCAAAATGAGTTATTTGATCACAACTCGTTTGCCAATCGTGTCAATGCAAAAAATTTCACACCATTGGACGCAGCTTTACAAGCTGCGTTGAATGATATATTATGTGTCTAAATTTTCGGCAAAAACAACTTTAGGTCAAAGGGAAGTCATAAGAAGCTCAAATATGCAATAAATTTTGAAATGCCACCATTTTTAAGCAAACGCTGTTTTGGCGGAACATAACAGAAGAAAAGCCTCTACCTGCTTATACTGGCATCCAGGCTGTGCGCGATAATTAATTATATGAGTTCCAAGATCAACCGCAGTATCATCGATTGTCAGATCTTTGATACAACCGTCAAAATGATGCGAACTCAGACGCGAGCCAGTCTTTGTATGGTTCGCAATACCACCAAGGTACAACGGTCCAACCAGGTCGAGGCTTCGAAAACACGGCACTGATTCGTCGTTGCATCTGAAATCCAGTATACAAAACAGAGTCAATGAATAGTTATGTACTGATAGACCAATGTTAATTTTAGAAACCTGTCCCCCTGGTATTCTGCGTGAATTGAGATTTTTAGACTGGGAGGCTAAGCTTAGACGTAAAATTAGAAATAGGCTTATGTTTAGGCTTGCACTTAGGTTTAGTCTTAGGTTTAGGCTTCGAGAGCATGCCACAATAATCAATGTGGACCGCTATATATAAAACAATTGACCAATAAAGTATAAGAATCAGGTTTAGGTTTAGGCTTAGGATTAGAGAGCAGGTCCCTATAATTAATCTGGGCCACAATACATTATTGAATTGACCAATAAAGTATGAGAATCAAGTTTATGTTTAGGCTTAAGATTACCCTATAATCAATATGGGTCGCTCTATAGTAAAGAATTGACCAATAAAGTATGAGAAACAGTATGCGGAATTCATATTAACACCTGTGCGTTTTGCAATCTGTTCGTTGCTTTGCCATACCAGTAGAATCGTTTCGCAGAATTCATAACCGAAAGCTTTCGATGACAACCTTATTATCTTTGTTTCTATTGAATAAATATTTTGTTCATATCTTACCTTTGTGGCAGGACGTGGATCTCTTTGACCGCACAGACTGGATACTTTATCTCATCTCCATATCTTATATTTAACTCTGTTGCGCAATTATCAATAGATAGCGTGACTTCCTAAAAATTTTTTTGCAATATTAAATATACCAAAATAATTATTAAACGAAAAGCATACGATTATAAACGGTGTTAATCAAAGCTTTTGTTAAGCTACAAATTTAACGCTAGAAATGAAATTAGAATATTTTTCCAAAGTAGAAACTCATTAATACATCACATTAATGATAATTTCGAGTCAACTTGGTTGCAATACTGGCAAACGTCGCCAACCTGTTTACCGCAAGAATGTCGTCACACAACTAAAAATTTTGTTTATCTTTGTATAGCAAAATGAAGTGGCGTCCAGGTGTCTGGTGGGTCTATAAAAGAGTATGTTTCGATTGTAGGATACATTTTTAGCTCAGGCTTAGGCTTACGCTTAAGAACCCATTCTTGCAACGCGTAGGCTTAGATTTAGGCTTTGGAATACGCTTAGTTTACTGTTACGCCCCTTAAAGTAACATTGGCCGCAAAATGTCTAAAACCAAATTAATTCGAATTAACAATAAAAATTCAGTATTAATTTGCAAATATAAAATCAGCTGCAATAATGCCAAAAATACGTATGTGGGTCGTTCTAGCTTTAATTATATAGATTTCCAAAGATGTTATATTTACATGTTTACTACGATCCTCGCTTTCATACTCATTTAGTATACAGTCCATTGTATAACTTGCTCATAAGTAATGAAATATAACCACAAAAGCTAATAATAGCTGGCATTACGAAACGCCGTTTCCGATAAAACCAATAAATCATTTTTGTACGGATATATTTTCAATCAGAATTTAGTTGTAAGCTCTAACTTCGGGCGTACAAATAACAACTCTGTTAATTTACAGTAACCAAACAATGGCTGGGTTGCAAAATACAGAGACATTGCTTAAGCCCTATTCACACGTGCAAGTTTTTGCTGCGAGAATTTGCAGCTACAAATTGCGCTTGCAAATTTTGATCAAAATCGCGTTCGAAAAACTTGCAGCTGCAAATAATTCATTAAAAATCATAGCTAGGAATTAAGTTCATATATGTGAATAACCATGTAAGTTCAATGAATTTATTGCATCCGCTTTTTCATTGGCTGATGAAAAAATACAAGTTGCGCGTGCAATTTGCAGCTGCAAGTTCTTACAGCAAAAACTTGCACGTGTAAATAGGGTTTTAAATCAATTTCAACTTCAATCGACATTTTGCTCCAGTTTACAAGCGTTTTAGAGGTAGGAATTACAAAAAAATTGTTAGGGTAGCGCTAAACGCGTGATATGTTTTAAATTTGTCACTCGTTAACTCTACCTCATAGCACATTTTGACGCAACGGTAAAATTTATATTGTAAACGGCGCATAAATGGAAACGTATATACAGTCGATCCCAACGTAATTCTCAGCATTTTGAAATATTTCGCATTCGAGTTTGTTATTGAAAATTTGCAAAAAAATACACTTAAACAAATTAAAAAATTTGAACTTACCAGCATTTTATAGAATACTGTAGTCGTGTGCCACTGACCGTTGTTCAATTCCATTTGAGTGTCAAGTTTCGCAACGGTTACTTGTCCGTCACCGAGTGAAAAGCTGAATTTTAGACGTCCATTGACCAGCTCAAGTGCGATAAAATCGTGTGTCGCTTGGTAGCGTCCGTTGTAGAACAGTAGACCGTTTGGGTTTATGGTCGAGAACCTAAAATTAAAAATAATCGAAAATGTATGAAAATATTTGGTTCAGCAATCGCTAATACAAATTATTAATGAATTAAAACAGAAATTTGCATTCTGACGGTGGGATTGCAGCAAATTGTATACCGTAATCCATAAGCATTACCAAGTGACATGCCATCGCAAACGTAACGTTAAAAAATGGAATAGGGATTTTGAAACGATTACAGACAGCTTTTGTATTTAGTATTTTAATGGATAGACTGAAACTATCATAACGGGTAAATATTTAGTTTGCGCAAATTCTGCTAAATTAAAAGAGTATGCTTACAAAATGGTCAGTTATTTTAATTTTATTACGAATCGGTCGCTAACTGACATAAGTTTGATAAATCAATATTTATGAACGGATAGCACTTTAGGATTTAAGCTTATTAACTAACACGCAATGAACTGTTTGTACGGCAAATTTTAATGTCGACGTGTAACGCTAAATCAATATAATTAAAGCTGGAATGCCCCACATATGTAATTTAGGCAAATTTCCAGCGTTACTTTGTTTACAATATTTTCGTATAACAAAAACGTGTGAAAAGACACTTTGCATGCAGATTGTTGAGCGTTTGCTTTTTGCGCCATGTGCAAAGTTGGCTGACTATGGTGCACACTTACGATACTCTAATTCGAAATTCATGTCGTTGTCGTAGCGGAACAAACGTAGCATACGCACCGTTTTCGAAACTCAACGACCGAAGATTACAAAATTCCGTGGAATATTCCGGCGGATAAGAACAACCGATACATTGGATTCGGGATCCATGCTGGACAGCGCATATCGACGTGCCACCGCAAATGCCGTCCACGCAAAAGTCTGATATCAACGGCAGTTCACAGTTGTGACCTGAAATAACAAAATATTTAAGCTGAAACGACCACCATACGTAATTTGGACATTGTGTCAACAAATTTTCGTTAATATAATTTTCAAACCAACCCATCTCTCGCTGCTCACATTGAAATACGGTAATATTTTGTGATGTTGGAATTGCAAATATGGAAACCGTTTTGATTAGTGAATATTTACATCGGATACTTTGCTGAATGAAGAATATTGCTGTTTCGAGAAACGTAAACAATAAGGGTTGCGCTATACTCGACGTCCTGCGCCCTCCGTCATCGTGCGTCACCCGTCCGGCGCCGTCTGTCACCGTCCGACACCATATGTTATCGTACGTGAGTTATTTGCCTACGATACCGTATGGTGATGGACGGCGTCGTCCGGGTGCCGGACGGTGGCAAACGTCAACAATAGCGCAACCCTAAACAATTGGTTGGTTTTTCAAAATAAATGTTATAATCTGGTACCAACAGTTTTGATTGGCTAAAATATTAGTTTAGTCTCTATTCCTCGTTTCTGCTCTCACCTACTGGGATAATTAAGTTTACGTATGTTTCATTTTTGTAAGTATTTTATTATGCTGATTAAATAATTTTGCGTAGAGTAAAAATCAAGGTTACGCCTGGCGAAGCTTCGGATGATTGAGGAATGTTTAACAGTGCAATGCAAACAAATGTCTTAGACAGCATAGTCCATGTTAGGGCCGCAGCTTGGGAATATGAGGACCCACCGCCTGCGAGATAAGCCTCTTGTAAGGTATTAACCGGAAGCATACGAGGTTATCTAAAACAGGGGTTAGATACACATAGACGCGATGTACAATGTCACAACAGAACTCTTGATCGAGAAATCATATAAGAGGAACCAGCCTATTGGTTAACTCCAAACGCACCTGAAGCGCCAAATTTTTTGTGATATTGCATAGTGACCTGTTTTTTCCGGGGAGGGGGGCAGGTGCCCAATGCCGCCATAGGGAGGGTACAAAAGGCAGTAGCTCCGGCACTGGTTCCGGTAGTGACACAAAATAAAAAATATATTTCCTAACATTTTTCTAATAACATTTTCGTTCGATCTCATCTTTTACAGGATTGCGAAACACTCCACAAGCAAGCAAGTCCCAAATAGGATTCACGTCAACGACAATCCCGAATCCCGGCGGGCGGATATTTCAAGTTTTAAGCGATACTGATATTTACTATTGTTAATCCTGTGTAAAATCATAAACGTCGTTATTGATTTCCGCTTGTTTAAGCATAATAATTATAACCAGAACCATATAAATACATTTGCGTTATTACGTAGTAAGCTTGATGCACTCTCATTGGCTATTATCCACCACCAGTCATGCGGTTATAATCTTGAATGCAAACTAATTTTACTCGCGTTTGCGCGTTAATTTTGAAATATACTTTGTTATCGCTGAAAACCCATATATTTCTCGTTATCGCTCTCATTAGCACCTTTTTACATTCTTCGGTCAACAAAAGCAACGAAGATTTGCCCGAGACGAGACTGCTTGTCTCTGGTTAATTAGAGCGTTGCTAGTGTTCTAAAGACTCCCAAACGCGTTTAGTTAATATATAAGAGGTCATATTGGCAATGCAATATAGGTTCGCGTATACTTGGTAAAGGTTACACGAATCCTTAACCTAAATTAGGCTTTGAGCATGAAACAATTTCTGACGAAGCCTGTAATTAAAGCTGAGTTGTCAATCATTATCTACTGACGTATATTTGCAGCCCTGTAGCCAGCTTACCTTGCTGGGGGAGGGGGGGCTAAAAAATTTTTCAGGACGGGCATTCAAGGGTTTTTATTGACTTGCAAGCAAGGTTGACAATTTTCTAGGGGGCCAAAATTTTTTACAGAGGAGGCTGAGCCCCCCTGCCTCCCTCCGCCCGCTTGGCTACGGGCCCGTATATTTTTAATGGCTACCAATCAACCTAATTATGCTTCAATACATTAACAAAAGATTGACCCTGTGCTAAGACTACTGTAGTGACCCGAATAAGAGGGAAGACAGATATTTATTTGGCCTCTCCAGAGGGTACCCACTGTTATTCGGTTACCGATTGATACATATTTTAACACGTATTTCGTTATTGATATGTATCCGGTATTACAACTATCCGTGGAATTAAACGTTTATTAGTCTTGTATCAAAACCTTGAGCGATAGTGCATGGTTATACTTAAAAATGTACTTATAATCCTTAATATTTCAAACTCAACTTTATTTAATCCAAGAGTCATTTACGCACTACAGTTAGGGATAATTGACATTTATGGACTGTAATTATGACTTAGAGACTCTATTCGCTTCCAAAACAAAGAAGACCATTAATTTTTTTAAGTAAAATTTTCTATCGCAGATAAATTATCTGTTATTTTATCTTGCCGGTTGTAATAATAGCGGATAATAACTGTGCCAGCAGAAAGTAACCTGCATAGACACAGGTAGTACAAAAATGTTGTTAAAGCATAAAGGTTCAAACCTGTAAGTAAAACTTAATACTTAGCATGTGTTATGTTTGTGATATTATCACTTGAGTTTATGCCACTGATCATGTTTGATGTGTTATAGGATACAGTTCAGATATACTTGATTGATCTAATTTAAACTGTAGACTATAACGGTATCCCTTAATATAAAGCAAAACTATGGTTTCCGTGTTATACGACATATGTTCAAAGTTGATATTTGTTTGTTTTTGTGCAAAAAGTTAAATGGTTTCTAAGTTTGCGGCTTAATAAGTATCTATTTGAAAAATTACCGGAACTTTCTAGCATACCAGAGTCACAACCGGATATTAGCGACACTGTGTAAACCGGATACGGACTTCCGTTTGTACGTCAATATGTATATGTGTGCCTTGCGGCCGCTGTACACGCAAAATTTTTTACATTTAAGAAATATGACTAAGAAGGTGCACTTGAGAAATAATTCTGTTGTAACAGAAATATTTTTCTTAAAACATTGAAAAATGTTCAGAAAATCATAGTAATAATGCAAAAAAGTAGTATGTTTTCTAGTTATTTTTGTAAAAAGTCTTAAATTTCAGAACAACTTGTCAGTTTTAACGCTGATGGTACTTTTCTGAATAAATTCAAAATTGTGTTTATCTTTACTACAGCTTCCCTAAATTATTGTTTTGTCATAGAATAGATTTGAGTGATATTTTCCATTTATGATGCTATTAAAGGCAGGTGTACCTCAGACACCGTTATACGCTGTTATAAGCTTTTGCTTAAGCAATCGTTTGTTACACCGACCGTTATGGATACAAACAATGCTTCTAAATCATTAAATATAGCGTTTGTCAGCGCTGTAAATGGTAAAAGTGGTAAAATATGCAATTAGCAATAACTGCAATTTGGATATATTAAAGTATATCCTATCATTAATGCATTGAAATTAACAGTTTCAATGCAGTTGCAACACCACTTAAGTAAAGGTTCAGCATTAAGCGGTACAATTAGTGTTTCGTCTAAACGATTTTTAGGCTTTATTTCAAATCTGAACCCCCTCTTATTCATGCTCGTAGCCAGTAGGGCTTGTATTGTGCCTATACATTTTAGCAGGGTCACAAACGCGATCGAAGATGCTTCCAATAATGGCAGAAAACCCTTACGCAACAATTTTGCAACGCTTACAAATATTCCCAGCCTTGACATTTTTCCTCTATACAGATGAAATCTTATTTGAACGCAATTTTGAAACTGCAACTCATTTCGAATTTCATTTCAAACTTTTACTATGCGGTCAAATGATTACTGTGTAGACCTGGTGTCAAAGAGACAACTAAGTACTACCAATCATCTATTCGCCAGCCTCATACCGAACGACTTGTTCAGCGACAATAAAACAATTATTCGTTCGCAAAAACGCCTCCGTTTTTTATATTTTACTCTTTTATGAATATTTTTACCCTTTTAATAAAATTCCTTTGCTCTCTCTCTTTCTTTCTCTCTCTTCTCTCTCTCTTTAATTTTTCTTTCATATTCTATTAATAAATCCTGACTTATGAGTCTGATTTAGATGCAACATTTTGTGTCACGCAATCGTATCAGGATATTTACGTTCTTGCGTTATTGGCACGTACCTGTATGTGATGATGGACACACGCAACTGTAGCCTTCTTCATGAGCTATGCATGTTCCATTGTTGGAACATGGCGACGAGTAGCACATATTGACCTTTGTATCACAAGCCAACGGTGATTTAATCCCTGGAACACAAACCATTTCCATTGAACCAATCAGGACTGTAGCTAAACGGACGAACGCCAGGCGGGTGCGTAACCAGGTCATCTTGATAGGTGGGGCTAAATATTTTTCAGAAGGTGGATAGGAAGTGTTTTCGATGACTTACAAGTAAAGTTGGATATTTTCTAGGAGGCTGCGGGCCCAGTGCCACGCCAGCTTGGGGCCGACTAAAATGGAATTAAGAACGTATGTGAATTTGAGATTGGCAAACAGTTTCACAGAAATGGTTAGCTGCGTTAAGGTACAAAATACTGTTGCGTCAATGTGGGTTAACACCAATAGGATCATGAAGGATATATTAGCCAATCTGGCATACTTGACTCCAAGACTTAGCTAATATATATGGTGAAATCACTTGAAAGCAATGAATATAGTAATATTTTTACTAAAACCAATTCTAAACTGACTTTTAAATTTAGATTTATCGTTTAGGCTTTGGATTTTAAATACACCACAGTATCAACCAACATTAATCAGTACTGAAACAATTATTTTGTTTTCAAACTACGAATGTTATTATGTTCGTGTATCAAAATTTTTTCCGTCAGCCTGCATTTACTAAAATTAATACCTGCATATCCTTGTGGACAAACACACGATATTCTGTCACTTGGATGTATCGGACGAAACAGAAAACTATCAGTGACCATGAATGGTCCTGCAGCTGCAAATCGAAGTCCAGTTTGGCATCGTTCAAACGCTGAACACGGCTCACGAACGCACAAACTTTCTTCTAATTTCAAAATGTTCATACCCAACAGCTCTGATAACGCAACGCGATTTAAATGTATTAATTCTTGGAGTTCTTCCGAACTAAAAATAAAGACCATTTTACACCAATGAAATAATATTTTTTCAAATTTTACCAGTCTGCATGCAGTATCTATTGACAATTAGCAATACGAGCCCGTATTCTCAAATATGTGTAGCACCTATCACCAGCTGGTGATAGGTCTTCAAACAAGCATATTTTGAGGTTCGAAATTCAGCACAATTTTCTCGCATTTGATTGGTCCTACTTCTGTACATGTTTTTTAGATCCACAATATTGCAGACGTTGATCAGTTTGAAAACATATCGCTAACTGGTGATAGATGCTATTCGTGGTTGAGAATACGGGGCCGAATTCTGTGTTCAGCTTTGAAAACTTTTAAACTGTAAAATTTTGCATAATATTTGCGAATGAATGCGTGTCAACTCTGACCAGCATGATTATATTTCAAAATACAGCCAGTGCGGTGTGCCATCTCAACAGATAGGAACCGTTCAATGATGACTTAGGTTTTTATATGTCATACAATATTGGTGACAGAAGTAAACATCCTTCGAAATTTTCCATTCAAAGTAACCTCATTTATAAAAATTCTCATATTACACCCCTAATACCGCCGCGTTGATATTTTGTCAGCTTGGGATGCGTTATAGTTTTGTTGACGTCCGCAAGCGCCGTGCGCCACCGTCCGGCGTCGTCCTTCACCGTCCGACTTCGTCCTTCACCGTCCGGCGTCGTCCGTCAGCGTCCAGCGCCATCCGTTACAGTCCGTCACAATGCGGTATCATACATGCATAATTTGCGTACGATAAGCGTGGTGACGGACGATGACGTACGGATGGCAGACGACGGCAGCGGACGCTGATGTACGGCTGACGGACGGCAGCAGACGGTAATGGACGGCGGCAGACGGCGACGGACGGCTCCGCACGACAAGTATAGAGCCACCCTTATGTTTTATTGCGGTTAGATTTTCTCTTAAACAAATGAATCTCAAATACAATCAGCTCATCATGACTTAATTAGTTTTCTGTCGAGTTTGTTGAATATCTCAATCCGGATAGCAAATAAACCCCGTTAAACGATGTCAATATTTACAAATATCTTTATTGATCATTGATTTCGTTAACACTGTTTATTAATATATAAACCGTTTCCAAATGAATAAATAATAATTAAATTACAGCTGTTTGCAACGAGCTAATTACCAAACGCGTCCGCTTGGGGTCGTACCTGCCTCCAAAATTCGGCTGGTGCCTCTGAATTCAGTTGACGGTGAAAATTAGAAAATTCAACATTATATATTTTCATTAGCTAATTTTGTTTCACCTCCGGCTTTGGCAAAATATGTTGACATCCGGTTCCGGTTGTTTTGATTTCCGCAGCACACTGCTGTTTATTGAATGCAAGGGTTTACAGAATGTGATATAATTATTAAATTACAGCTGTTTGCAGCGTTGAATCCAGTGCTGACTCAATATTTGTGCGCGACCCATATACGTTTAGGATTTGAAACTAATAGGAAATATTACAATTATTATCGAGTAGCGAATGGAATGCGAGGACAGCATACACAGATAATACCTAAAGTTTGTGAATTATTACCATATACTAATCAAAACGGAGTACTTACAAGGTTTACAAGCTTTCTAAAAAATCAGGAAAGTTCTTTGACAATCCTTATCCGGATCTAAGGTATCCGTTGTTTCAGACCGGAAATTCTTCATGTATGTATAGCAAATGCCGTATTATTGAACCATTTACACGGGCCCGTAGCCAAGGGGGCAGGGGGGCTCAGCTTCCCCTGGAAAATTTTCAACTTTGCATGCAAGTCATTAAAAACTCCTGAATGCCCCTCCTGAAAATTTTTTAGCCTCTCCACTCTAGCAAGGTGAGCTGGCTACGGGTCTGCATTAACATCAAAATATTTACAACACATCAGGTTCGGAAGTGCAATAAATATTCAAATTCTTCTGAAATGATTGAATTTAAAAAATTTTCTTACCTCACAAAATTTCGTTGATTGCTTCTTCGAACGCTAAGACTTATGTTGAGCACAGAATGCGCAATGTCGCTGGTATCAGGTCGAACACTGAACACAAATACATTGTCGCGTTCAACAGGAACAATTGATGCTACAACGAAAATTACTCATTTTTAATTTCAGTAATACAACTTGCATAGAGCCTATTTCGGAGAGAGTCAATTTGAATCACCATTTTTGCAATGCGGTGGTACCATACCATGGACGGTGGGACGCATGCGTATAGGATGTAGCAATCCCTGGTTGCGCTAACCAATTTTAATATGCGTATATATAGAGACAACAAATATTACTTAATGGTGTGACAATGTTATTTATTATCGATGATACATAGAAATTTGGATTGGTGGGCGTATTCTGCAGGATCCGCTTTCATGACACCACTTTGCGGACCAGGATGTGTAAACGGTGCAGCGGCACGTCCTTGGTTCCGGTGTAAAAAATATTACCTAATGGTATCACACTGTCATTAATTATCTGAGTGGTGTACTGATAACCTCACAAGCGGTGCGTTCCAGAAGCCAGGCGTAATTATTGGATCTAAATGTAAATTATGACGCACTTACTGTTTCAGATTGGGCTGGGGGCACGTCAACCCCTGCTTTCTCTCTCAAAACGTCCCTGTTTATTATAAATGATGCTTATAAGACCCTAATTGCATACCCTAATAAATAAATTATGTTTGCCGATTTAAGCCCTATTCACATGGCCCCACGCAGCAAAAACTTGCACGTTTGAATAGGGCTTTAAGTTACAGCCTTTTACCAAATGGCGATAAACGCTGAACCAGTTTAAAAATATAGGCCAGTGGACGCAGGCAGAGCGGCTTCTTCCATTAGCTAAAGCCCTATTCACACGTGCAAGTTTTTGCTGCGAGAAGTTGCAGCTGCAAATTGCACACCGAGCATGGATCATGTGTACTAAGTTCCAAGCTATGAGCTTTAATGAATTAGTTGCAGCTGTAAGTTCTCGCAACAAAAACTTGCATGTGTGAATAGGGCATTAGTTAAAAAACTTTGCAAAATTGATTATGAAAAACTGGGCCAATATTACTTTAAGGGGCGCAACAGTAGATTAAGCGTATATCTAAGCCTAAGCCTAAGCGTTGCAAGAATGTGTTCCTAAGTCTATGTCTAAGCCTAAGCGTTGCAAAAATGTGTTCCTAAGCCTAATTCTAAGCCTAAGCAAAAAATGTAATCTAGAATCTAAACCTACCTTTTTATAGACCCACCAGAAACCGGGAGGCCCCTTAACGTAACATGGGCCAAAAATTATAAAAATAGTAAGGATTCTGCCGGACAAATAATTCAAATGGCATTTGATTTCTCGTTTGCTCCGCTTATAAGGATTCTTCCACTATAATTTAGCCTCCCTCGTTTTTAGATCAGCTACTGCGCTACTGATATAAGCATATGAAACTAACCAACAACTTCCAAAATTCGATCATACGCCGCAGGGCGTAACACATCTTCAGGAACAACGTCTCCAATACGAACATTGATGCTATTTAGAAGCATTTCTTCAGTGACCAAAAATACACGAAGGCTGCATTCGGCACACACGCGATTTTCACCGTCTGAAATACGAAATAATTCGGTTTACCAAACCAAATGGTTTATAAAAATGTTCAAAACACCACATTTTAGTGCAATTTTTAGCATTTTTACTTGTTTGTTTGAATGTCAAATTTACCAAATTGTATACGGGGCCGTAGCCAAGGGGGCCAAAGGAGCTCAACCCCCTCCCCTTTGAAAAATTTTGGCCCTCCCTGGAAAATTTTCAACTTTGCATGCAAGTCATTAAAAACCCTTGCATGTCCCTACTAAAAATTTTTTATACCCCCTTGCAAGGTGAGCTGGCTGCTGGCCTGATTGTATATGGCCAATATCTGCATATATAAATTGAATCACTAGCGGATCCAGAGGGGGCGGGGGCGTATGCTCCCTCATCAGAAACTTTTTTGTGTTAAAATGGTAAGGTACCTACCTACCTTACAATTTTTACGTTTCATAGCATTTGTCAACCCGCCCGCCCCGTCGAGATTTTTGGATCCGCCTAAGAATTGAATTACTATGTAATCCTATTGGAATCTGATCAATTAACGTTCACAATAAGCATTGTACATAACGGTCACTCAGGTAGTTTTCATTTTGATTTGTTGAAATTCTGAGATCGCTTTAGGTATCCTCTGTATATAATGTACCTTTATGACCTTCGGCAATATTCTCAATTGTGTATAGCACCTATTACCAGTTAGAAATACGTCTGGTACGTTTCGGGAATTTTTGTCGTCGAAATTTTAGCAGATTTTCAACGTCTGATTTATCTCCGAAGCAAAATTCAGGATCCGAATGTGTTGCAGTTTGCTAGTTTATAAAGTGTATGGCGATTGGCCCGACATACAGCTGTGAATATGGCTTGTTTTCCGGATACAGTGACAGTTCCTTCTCATACCATTTGGTTAAAAGTATTCATGAGATTGAACTGTGATACTCAATTCGGCCCATGTTACTTTAAGGAGCGTCCAGGTTTTTGGTGCATCTATTAAAGAGTATGTTTAGATTCTAGAATACATTTTTGCTTAGGCTTCGGCTTAGGAACACATTTTTGCAACGTTTAGGCTTACGCAATAGGCTTAGGAATACACTTAGTTTACTGATACGCCCCTACAAGTAACATTGGCCCTCAATTCTAACAGTTAGCTATCAATTGTTTAAACAGTTGTTTTATAAGTTAATCAAAATTGGGCAAATTATGCAATGAGTATTAAGCTGGTGCTTTGATGTTTGGCTTAACCAAATTGTAATAATTTCTTATATCACAAACATATTTAAAAGTTTAACGTTTTACCTACAATTCATTTGAGATAATGATTTTTAATTACAATGCTCCGAAATATATATATTTTCTGATTTTCACACAATTGCAAGATTGTCTGCCCCTGACAAGCAATAATGGACTGTCCACCTGCCATGCAGATAATATATGGCTACCGGGCTTGTAAGAATTTGGGCATCTCATCAAATTGAAACAACCATGGCTATGGCATTATTTTTCCAAAAAGCCAGTAACCTTCCACTATACATGAAAATGGCAGGGTTTATTTGGACTCCCGATACAGTCCATCCCAGCGGCCCATATGAAAGCAAAATTCAAATATCTGTGATGATATTAATTTAATCATGCAAGCCAAATAGAAGTTAAGTGTAGATTTATGACGCAATCATACTAATAGGTTTTTGACGCGTATATATGCCAGCTATTTATACTCGTTAACCTAATCTCAAGAGCCGTTTAGTCGGTGATTATTGCAATCAATCAACCACTGGATTGCATGGACGCAGGCAGGAATTTGCACGAGGGTGCAACTGTAATACCATGCATTCACGGCGAATGTAACGAACAGGGGCGGAACAGTATTATAAGCATATTTCTAAGCTTAAGTCTAAGCGTAAGCCTAAGCGTAAGAATGAGCATATTTCTAAGCCTCAGCCTAAGCCTAAGCTTAAGCCAAGCAAAAAATAGTCTACAGCTTAACCTTACTCTACTATTGCAGTGCCACAGAAAAGCGTTCCGCCCCTGATCTTTGAGCACATCGTTCGTGTTTGATTTGCCCTACTTCTGCAGCAGTTTTGAGATCTGCAATTGCGGATGTTCGTCAGTTTGAAAACCTATCGCTAACTGATGATAGGTGCTATACGCATTTAAGAATATGGTCCGTAATTAGAGAATAGAATGTGAATATGCCAGTTTGCAACGGTATCATGACAATTCGTCGTCAGACAACTCGTCACTCGATAACTTGTAATCCGATCTTGACTCGTCGACTATCATGTTTAAGCTTAGGCTTAAGATTACGCTTAAAATTATGCTTACATTTCTTTCATTCAGGACACTGTTGGGCAACAAGTTGTCGGCCGACGAATTGTCGTAGATTCGTTTCCAACGCGGACTCGTATAATTTAAAACGAAAGTTCCTAAGCCTAAGCCTAAGCCTAAGCATTTGGCGATAGGTTATTAGCTTTAACTCTTTTGTAGTCTGTCTTGAGATCATGCGCACTGATTTTATATAAAGTGTAAAACGAAATTCTTACTTAAACTGAGAGATTTCTTAGCCAATTTATATTCAGATGCTTAACATTTTGTAGTTCACATGAAATCGAAATATAAGCTGCACTAATCCGTTCAAAGCAAGACTAAACAGCGGATCCAACAGTGGATTCAGACCTTTCTGGTGTCGGAGTCCACAATATAAAATATCGAGAAAAGCTACTGAACAACAACGGTAACTGCAATTTTAGTACAAAATCTTGAACACAAAATTTTAATTTTGATCTCTTTGGGGGGGCATAAATCTAAGATCCCCGTTTGCATCCGCCAGTCTATGAAACGATCCATTTCTTCACGTTGGTTAAAGCCTACCGGCCCATCGTTGTATATAACCCGTCTATACATACAACCCACACTCCGATTTAACAATGTAGCCTGTAGTGCGTATGCGTATTTAATTTATTCAACACCAATTTTTGGTATGTCTCAAAACCTTTGGTGTGTGAATGATAAACATAAAGGTGCCGCTCAATATGATGGTTCCTGAATTACCCAATCATTGTGAATAACCTAAACCAAGAGTGGATGATACATACTTCAACAAGAGTATACAACTGGGTACATTCTGTGTAGAAAAGAATGTACCCGGCACACGTTGCGTTTTTTACCTTAACCCTCTTTATTTAGAGGTACAACCTATGCGAACCATGGCACTTTACGGATTCGGCAACAAACTGCTACGCTAATAATTTGGGGTTATTGCATGTGACAGCGATCCCCCCTCTAAACAAGGAGGTAGGCTAAAATGCAACGCCCGGTGGTGCATTTTGTACTATGCGAGACTCCAAGAGTTGCACACTCTTGTATTATGCACTCGTGTCTAAAATAATGAAATATTCGACTCTTCTGTTATTCTTCACTACGACAATTTTACGAAATTTTCACATTTTTGCATAAATTAGGCTTAATCCTTTATCACATGTATATTTTCTATTTCCCCTGAGACCTACTTTTATGCTAGTATTCGAACTCCAGTGACTGGAGTTTGAGGCGTATACCATCACCACTCAGCTGTAAGAGCTTGACGCTCGAGTCCGAGGGGGCTCTCACGTCTTGTGGTGATTTAGTACTATGCATACGTGTTGCAATTGCTAAACACGGTGCGATATATATTGTTTACCGTATATACACTGCGATGAGTTGCGTATAGGCAACTCATTGTGAGAAGGGGTTGTAGATAGTAAACTGAAAATTTTTCGTTTAACTTTTTCTCACATGAATATTTTTTATTTCCCCTGAGACCTACTTTTATGCTAGGATTCGAACTCCAGTGACTGGAGTAGGGGTGTGAGAAGGGATTAATTTACGCCTGGGTTGTTGTGAGAGAACAGTTGACAAAAATCAAATATTGTTATTCAGTTTTAGTTTCCACAACGCGTTGTCGAAGTTATAAATTGCAGAATTCTTAAAATAATTAAAAAAATTCTTGTTATGTATAATCATATTGATGTAATGCTGGGTTCACGTTGTGACTGGGGCAGCATGAAACACGTTTTGTCCCTATGACTATAGCTGGTAACATTTTGTCTGACCGTTTATCCGTTATCAGATTCAAAATTTTGAATTGTCTGCTATTGAAATTTAAATTGTTTGTACTTAGGAATATATTTTGGGAAAAATTCAGCGAGAAACAAAAACGTAGAAGCTAATTCAACTTTCGAAATCATTCAATATTGCATTATCTGACTTATTACTGGTTTATTAGCGCGCACAAATTCCATTGTCCTGCATAATACCATATGATATTTAGTAGAATTTTGGAATATCATATGATATTCGCATAAATGTCTCGCAGTATCATATGGCAAATGGCTATTTGTATACAATGAACGCTTGAGATCAGTGATTTGTAAGTCAATGTCATGTGACATTCACATTTTGTCTACATAACCGCTATTCGGATTTCAAAATTTTATGTTGACGTCGAATCAACTTGGACAAAACGTGTTCCAAGCTGCCCCAGTTATAACGTGAACCCCGCATAAGATATGACCAATGATACTTTAAGGGGCGTCCAAGTTTCTGATGGGTCCGTAAAAGAGTAGGTTTAGATTGTAGATTACACTATTTTTGCTTAGACTTAGGCTTAGGAACACATTTTTGCAATGTTTAGTCTTAGGCATAGGCTTTGGAATACGCTTAATCTACTGTTACGCCCCTTAAAGTAACAAAGCTCATTTATCATTTTGTGGAACAAAGTAAACAATTATTCTCAATTTTGACTTGTTTTCCTACCGGTTTTGAAAACAACAATTTTTTTAGCAATTTTTGAACACAAAAGAGTGAATTTTAGGCAAAAAAATGCCAGAAAAAAGAAAATTTTAAATAACAAATTTTGTTAGTAATTTTTGAACACAAAAGAGTGAATTTTAGGCAAAAAAATGCCACAAAAAAGAAAATATATTAATATTTCTGAACAAACCTTAAACTGACACAATCGCATTCCATTCAATAATTAATATTCAACACCTGCTGCCGTTTTGAAACGTTTTTATTCAAGTTTAGATCGCTTTGTCACATGATATAAAAACCAGTTGTTAGGCACGAATCGTGACAATGTCCTTTGTTCACTGGTTCATTCAGGAAGGCCCAAAACCCCGAACAAAAAAATTGTCTTAAGAATTAGTACTAAAATTGCGTTTAACTTCTCGTTCGCTTTGCTCGCTAACTTTTTCTCATATCCCCTGGCCAGAATTTCCGGATCGAATAGGGTCTTTCAAACACTTCACCCTAAGTTTTTCGTTTTAAGATCTTTTACCCTTTGAAAAAAGTTTAGTTTACTGGTTTATACAGCAAATTGACAATTTCTCTTTGGATTTGGTTAACAATTGAACGAAACTGACGTAAAAATAAGTTTTTTGATTATAAACAGGTATGCGGGGCCATATACAATTCACATGGGCCGGCGGACGACACTGGACGCTTTTAGTCAAAAGTATAGCGCAATCCAAACCGTAACCTGGCAAAGTTTAAGCGAAACATTCCAACGCCAGTTATGAGCACAAAGATATCCTGACTTAATTAAATTAAAACTAAAGTTTTACGCGAAGTATAATACATCTTGTGCAAGTATCAAACAACAACATTGCTTTGATGTGACTTCAAATGAGTTACGGGAATTAGAATCAACAAGTAAGCTCACTGAAATGAAAAATTACGTTTGGGAGAATGTCTAACACAACCTGGTACATCGACTACAGGATTATATAACCCTATAATGAGATTGCTTTTATATATATATATAAATATATATATATGTATGTATTTTATATCCCTGCAAAATTCAATTCCTGTTCCTGTTCCTGCATTTCAAAGATGCAGGAACCGGAACAGGAATTGAATTTTGCAGGGATATAAAATACATACATATATATATAAATATATATATATATGTATGTATTTTATATCCCTGCAAAATTCAATTCCTGTTCCTGTTCCTGCATTTCAAAGATGCAGGAACCGGAATTGTTACGGTTTTGAGGCAAATTATGCTAACTCATTTAAACATTGGAAACTTTGTCTTTAAAAATAGTTATTTCGACATGAGTGTTTTTTGAAATTACTTCACTTTTGCTAATAGACTGTTTTTGTTGTGTTGTCGCAAAACTTAAAGATAAAATAGTGAAAATTCGTTTAAGTCATTTTTGGTATTTTTCTAAAATGCCCAACAGTATTTAGGTAATCAAAATTATTTCAAATTCCAGTCCTGTTCCTGTTGCGGTTCCTGCAAAGAAATTCAATTACTGTTCCTGTTCCTGTTCTGGCAAAATTAAGTTCCTGTTGGAACCCTTATGTATGTATATATGAATGCATGTATGTATTATAAAAGTACAGATGTTATTCGACGTGTTGAAGGACGTGTCGGCAAATAAAAATTTATTAAGAAAACTTTTGAAAAACACTAAATTCTATAAACAATCGACACAAAAAATTGTCTTACAATTTCAATACACTAACTTTAAATTTTCAGTACTGAAATGTTTCGAATTTCAAACATTAATGATATATCTTGAAAATATCAAACATTTCCGTTTTAACTATTTCAAGCTTGATATTCTAATATTAATGAAAGTAATGTTTTACAAGTAATAATTGTAATTTAAGAACATTAATTTTTTCAGTGTTTGTAAATTTGTGGGTTTCGTTTATATTCTCAAGAAACTATATAAAAATCAAATTTGATGCGTAATTCGGGTTGAGATGCAGCTGCCGTCAACGTAAGTCGACATCTTGGACGTATCTTTGTTAAAATTGTGCTATGTGGTTGAGCTTAAACAGGTAAAATCTCAATCGGCGTCCTAGGCACATGTTTTTATATTTCAAACTTATTATTTGTCAAAAAAATTTCAATTTCAAACTGTTATTGACCAAACTTTAAGACTCATATTTTCCAAAAAATATCCCAATTTAAAGCCTGAAATTCAAGACGTATATGTCGGAATATTGTACTAAAACCCAAATATCTTAAATTTCGACCGTTGCTTTTTTAATTTAAGACAATTTCTTCTCTGTGTATAAACCGAGGAATTTCAATATTTTGAAATTTGAACCTTGCCATTTTAGTTGCGTTCAGACATCTTCGCCATGGCAACAGTCTGCGCCTTTAGAGCTTAGATTATGACTGATCGGACTATTAATGCCCTGTGTACGTATTTACCGACCCTGATTTAAATATATGTTTACAATAAACAATAGCAACACTAATTACTTCCTACGTGCACCATAGCATGACACCGCAGTGAACGCTAGCTTGAGAGAAGGTATTAACAGCGAGTCAACATTATCCTGGCACTGAAAATAACACGCTTGTTTCTAGTTAATCTCAGGCAAAGCACAGATTAGGTGCACCTTTTCAGGAGCATAGCGATAATTCGCAAGGGTATAACCTATGACAAATTTGACAGCGGACGAATTGAGCGAGAAAATTTATTTCAATAGGATTTTTGAGCCAGCTAAATGTTTCTGTCTTTACGTCGGCTTCAAAAATTTCAACAGGATATTTACCGCGTCAGGCACTCGCTATAAATACGCCCCGTTTATTTTAGACTAAACTCCACGCCTATATAATTTTCAGTTAACAGGTTTTAAAAGCCATGTGTTCGTGTCACAAGTCATTACCTTTTCTTTGGTCTACTGCTTCGGCCCACAAGGACCGCTAGGGTCATAAAAATAATGTTGTACCATGTTGCACCATTGGGTATTAGTCGCCATTACATCACGGGCGTAGCAAGGATTTCAGTTGTTCAGGAGGGCATACGTATAAACTCATGAAAAATATAATTTTTCGATCATTAGAATCTGGGCCCATGTTACTTTAAAGGGCGTCCAGGTTTCTGGCGGATCCATAAAAATGTAGGTTTAGATTCTAGATTACATTTTTTTTGCTTAGGCTTAGGCTTTGGCTTAGGCTTAGGCTTACTATCACATTTGCTTTGGCTTAGGCGTAGGCTTACGATCACATTTTTGCAACTCGTAGGCTTAGGCTTAGGAATACGTTTAATCTACTGTTACACCCCTTGAAGTAACATTGGCCTGAATCTGTACGGTTGTTCTAAAACCGGCTAAATTCGCTTCTTTGTGTACAGAAGTTTCATCAAGGACTTAATTGCCGATCCCTGAAGTTATAGAAACAGTTTGGCTTAAGTATTAACCTCAAAACAGCGCCACAGGTGAATTTTTTGCACACACAAACACCAGAGACTACAGATCGAACCAAAAATATTTATTGAGATCGCATTGGATGTCGTAGACTTGACGGCCTTTCAAGCTTTGATCCGCCAATGGTATTTGGTCCCAACGAACTCAACAGAGAGAAAATTTAAATCCAAGTATGAATCTTTAACTTATACATATTGTCTTCGAAACATTATTTACACTGGAGATGCGTATACAAGGTCGGACAGTTAAAATTCTAGAGTCGAAGGCACTTTTTGCAGGCCGTAGAATAGCTTGAAGATATTAAATAAATATTTTCGCTCGCTAGGTCCCAACCGATGATGTAATCTCAAGATATCAAATCCTGAATACACTTCTATTACCTTACATCCTATTACATGCCCACTAGCGGATCCAGAAGGGGGCGTACGCCTCCCCATTAGAAATTTTTCTAAAATGATAAGGTAGCTACCTTACAATTTTTGCGTTCCATAACATTTGCCCCCCCCCACCCTTCCGTCATAAATTTCTGGATCCACCACTGTACATACCCCTCAATTTGGAATTTGATTTCTGTTTCCACTGCGAAATAACAGTGTAATGATAGGGTGATAGGGTCTGTTTACAAATTAGCATTTTTCTTCTATAGTTCACGCCGCAATATATTATGTCAGTATTAATGGTACAGAGCCGACATACGAACCAAATAGAAATGATACGCTGAATAATTAAAAAACCGTTTTCATTCACCGGAACATCAAAACAAACCCGCCCTCATATGGAACGCTGTTGAACCGAACATATATCAGAATGGAACTTTACCTGTGGGTGAACACGGATCCGGTAAAAATTTCACTCGCAGGTATACCCGCAGGGTAAAGATTCATATCACGCGGGTAAAAATTGACAGTTTTTCCAGCGCCTAACCTTCGAGAGTTAAGGTGCAACACATACGCTGTTAACTAAGCTATTCAGTGAGCATTAAAATAGTAAAAGTTCTGTGCTTTATTTAGGAGGTTTTGTCATTTTGTTGTTTCTTGTAAGCTTTCATGTGTAAAATTCGTTTGAGCTATAACGCAAAACTTCATTGAAGTGCAAATCTCCAGCGATCTTTAAGATACTGGTTTAACGTCAGGCGCGTGTAAAAGATGGGTGATCGGTAGATCGTTATATATGTATACAAGATAGTGTTCAGGTGTATAAAAAATAATTAACTCTTTAACTCATAGAGTATACTATGAGCAACTAAATACAAGTAATATATGAGCAATACAGACACTGTGAACACTGTTTAATAATTCTAACATATATGTGCAGTGTAAAATCGCTACAAGACGTAAGAGCCCCCTCGGGCTCAAGCGTTAAGCTCCCAGAGCTCAGGGGTCATCGTAAACGCCACCCTCCCGTGAGACTGGGGATTGAATCTTACCCTGAAAGTGTATCTCATATGAAGTTGAAAATATTCATGCGAGAAAGGGTTAACCTTAACGTAAACTAGCTGCCACGGCGGAGGGTTAGGAAGCTGAATATGATATATTTCGATCAAAAGTGGCGATGAACAGTTTTTTCTACATCGTTGGTAAGGGACGTAAGCCGGATAGGACCAAAAGGGCCCTGGAACCCTCAAATAGTTGTGAAAATTCTTATTTTGGCTTTCAATAAATTTGAAAAAATCAATTTATTTAAAAACTGTAAAAACTTATCCACTCAGTGAGTCCATCACCAATCCAAAAAAACTTATATACGTCCATACCTTCGCAACAATTAACTGTAATTACCTAATTGGAATTATAATTTGAGTTTCAATTAATCTTCTAAAATGAAATCGTACTGCAAAAAATGTCTTTAAATATGTATATTAATTTTTGAGTTTCAGCTTACAAAGATAATATACCCACAAAGATAAGCCTTAATCATCCCTGTCTCATTTAAGAAAATTCAATTTTTGGTTTTAGCAGCTATTGCCCCTGATGTGGGCACGCAATCAAGGGTTGTCCAGGGGTGACTCAGCCCACCCCCGGAAACATTTCAGCCCCCTAGAAAGTTTTCAACCTTACTTGTAACTCATTGAATACCCTTGAATGCCCCTCCTGAAAATTTTTTTAGCTCCCCTTCCTAGCAAGGTGAGCTGGCTACGGGACTGCCCTGATGGTTTAAATTTTGAATGGATCCGAACGGTCATACCATCCTTGGGGGTAATAAACCTAAGGAATTTGGAACCTTAGCAAATACTTTATGTTGTACTGTATTTGAATTTATTATCACTACATGCCAGTACGTAGATAAAACTAACCTTTCAAATCTAAATTTCGACACATTAAAAGACTATAAATTCACTCGTTTATATACTGTAATCCTTGTATACGGTTAGTAAAATAGCACCGGACGTATACCAAATATTGTGATCTAATGATATACCTACAAATTCCTAGAGACACAATGAAAGTAGACACTTTTAAACGCTTTAGAATAACCTGTTAGATCCTACGGTTGCGCTATACTTGACGTCCGGCGCTGTCCGTCGCCGACCATCATCCGTACGGTAACGTCCGTCACCGTTCGTCATCCGCACGGTGTTGTCCGTCACCCGAGAGTTTTTTCAAACGATACCGCACGGTGAGAGACGGCGGGTCATTGACGGCGCCGTTCGATTAGGCTACACAACCCTATAGAATACATACGTCTTCGTTCATTTGTTTGCACAGCCGCTTCTTATAATCCGCCCCGTTCATCGCTAATAAAAACATTATACCTCACATACAAATATTAGCAAAATGACACGAAATAAAAGCTTTTGCCGATCCATTATTATGGTGTTGAAACCTTAATCTAGCAACAACAACAACAACAACAACAACAACCTGGACGATTTCGTCTCGAATATTGTGGTTAACCGCAACCCCCATAGGATTTCAATCACCAGACTGTTACGCTAAGCCACTAGACTGGGTTTTAGTAGCCGAGTCGAAGCAACAGACGAACGCGCAGTAGTTTGTCCAATAGACAGAGATAATACAATAAATGGCAAACACGCAACATCAGCGGAGGGGGGCAGGATTGTATCACACGGGGACAGTTTGACCAAGGATGTATATATCCCGTCCCAGAACTACCAGAGACAAGAATAACACCACTTTTATTACCCTGTAAACTGTCTATCTGTACTATAGAGGTACCAAACTGTTCCTACGCTTGCGAACTTAAATCCTGGCTACGACCGTGTTCACGGGTGCAATATCAAAACAAGGGGGCTCACATGAGCAGGGGGGTAATATTTAATTAACGAAACCAGTCAAGCGAAGTGATCGAGAAGCCAAACGCAATTTTAGCATTTAACCAATGTTTTCACAAAGTGTTTTAGATTTAAAAACCTTTGAAGGCACCGCCTTTATATCTTGATGTACCCAACTGCAGTGGTGCAGTACGATGATAAGTCAACCGTTGATATTTGGATTTAATGCGAGTCTCGCATTTTAATAAAGAACCATTTTGTAGTCGACGTACACATCCAGTGATGAACGGATGGCGATGCGGACGATTTTGTTGCGAATGCTGACAGTGGAGAATATTGAAATTGAAACAAAAAATAAGCAATATATCAATCTATGACACTTTGTTCAAACCAATAACGTTGCCACAAGTAAATTGGAAATTTTGAGTCAAACATGTGAAATTATAATATCTGTAGGCGGCTGTGCCATTATTAAACCATATTTCAAACTAAAAACGAAACTTCAAATTAAAAACAAATTTCTCGCAATATCGTTAAATGTATGATCGGTAGAACGAAACAGAAATATGCTATAACAATCTTTGCTTTCATTCAAATGGAAATTCAACAATCTTTGCTTTCATTCAAATGGAAATTCAGCAAGTAATTGTAATTATTTTCAACTTTATTGCTGCGATCCAAACATAAACATCTCCAAGGGCGGCTGATGCCCCCCCCCCCTCCAAATAGACTCGGTTTCAAAGTAAACAATCTTGAATTGCAATTGTATTGGCCCTTTAAGATTATTCGGTGCTCCCGAAAATATTATTTTCAACGCACGCCTCTGAACCTCTAGCGAACGCAAACTGATATTATTAATTAAAAACGTTTCAATATATTATTTTGTTACAGTCCATGTCTATTAAGTAAGCTTAGTCTATACGCAACATAATCGCAAAGCGAAATGATCTTAAGTATTTTTCAAAAACGATGCCAAAGTTATGCCAAAATTTAAACAAAATTTCAAAAACTTTCCAAAGGTAAGCCAAAATTTAAAAATTTACAAAACTTTAAAGGAAGTATACACGAGCCTTAGCTGTCCGTTTATCTGAGATAACCTTCAATATGGTATATTTGAATTGCTACCCAAGTGACATTATTATCTTTGACTTAACTTTAAAATTTATAATCGCGACAGGATAAAGACAGATGCCATGGGTTATCGCTGATAAACTATGCATCATAATAATCATAAATTCCTAGGTGGCTAAGTTGGAGTGGCATTCAGAAGTGTGTCCAGCGTCTATTGTCCATAAGTTATCCGAGATACCAAATCCTAAGATACTTATCACTTTGAAAACAGGTACCAAACTGTGGCGTTCGGCACTAAGCTCCAACCTCTGCGCTGAAGTGCGATTGCATTTCTGAGTAGCAGAAACAATAGTTACTGCGGTCATTCTTCAAATGAAACTTTAATATCGCTGAGGTCTGCCCTTTTGGAGGTCACATTTATGACCCGTAGTCAGAGGGGCCCCAAGGGGGAGCTGAGCCCCCTGGCAGAATTTTGCCCCCTCTACGAATTTTTCATCCTTGCTTGCAAGTCATTGAAAACCCTTGTATGCTTCTCCTTAATAAATATTTAACCCCCCTAGCAAGTTGAACTGGTTACGGACCTGTCACATCGGAGATATCCACCATATCATTTGACCAGGTAAATACACAACCCTTCTCGTGTCCAAGACCCTGCGATACGATAATTCTAATTTTTCGGCATCTCATAATTGTTAGACTGATTATGTGAATCAGGGTTGTGCCTTTAATCGCGTATCATTTTCACGCTATATTTTAGTGGTTCAACACAAACATGCTCATTTTACTCGTTTTCAATTGGTGAATATTGAGTATTGCTCGTTTACAACTTCAATCTATCATACTCGGTCCATTGGGTTCATTCATAAACTCACTAGTATTCATATAATTAAATCACCATTGAAATATGTGTTCAATTCACAAATGAGTATTACCATTCGGCACTGCTCATGAAAGGAAATGATATTAATAACACGAGACCGTGTAAAACGTGACGGGAGTTTTATAATCATGTCTGGAGTTGAATAAAATCTAATTGCTTATTCAACAACGAGACAACGAAACTGAAATGATAAGCTATGATCTGCAGTTGCTGGTTAGCATTTTAGAAAGTTTGTTAAGCAATATTCAAACGTGCAAGTTTTTGCTGCAAGAACTTGCAACCGCAAGTTGCACTTGCAAGGTTTGTCCAAAATCCCGTTCGAAAACTTGAAGTTGCACAGGTTGTACGCCCGTCTAAATAAGAGGGGGGCGGTCAAAAACGCAACGCGGGCCGGGTACATTCTTTTCTACGCAAAATATCGCCAGTTGACCGTTATGCGTCTAAACTTAAAGTTTATAGACGTTTTTTTTAATTATACAAACCTGTCAAAGTGACAGAAATATGTCCGCTCGCTTAACCAAGATAATCCAGCTTAAAAACTAACGCAGTCACCGGTTTTTGTACGCGGGATTATTTTAAGTCCACATCCGTACAAAGCGTCCATTCCTGGTTTAGGCAAAGTAAAACTGGCTCATCCAAGCCATACCGCCATTTTCAATAAATTCGTAAAAAGACTTAAACAGAGTTTGACAGAGGTTACGCAATGTGCCCTTATATCAATCATATTCTACATGAAACAGTTCCAGTACTCGTGAAACCCTCGGACGAGACTGAGGGTAGAAATGTTTAATATGCAAGTCACCCACACTTTAGCCTGAACCATTCATCATCCGACGGTCGAAGTGAGGTTTATGGTGGTCATTTTAATTTTCTTGCACACATTTTCATTGTACAACCAAATTTCCCTGGTCTCCATCAGTGAGGTCGTCATAGAGGTTTTAGAAGCCGCTCACACTTCCTGAAACTCTTCCTGTACCCATACGAGCCGTCGTTTTCATTAGGGTCTCTGACACAATGGCTGCGGTTTAAAATTGTCGTCTGCTGGTTTCCTTTAGATTCACAGTCACAAACGCCATTCATCTCATTTGTGGGTTTAAAATGTAAGACGGTCAGCTCGCTGAAGCCGGCGCTTTCATGCTTGGAAACTTCCGGTGAAAAAGCCGAAGAGAAGCTGAGGTTTCTATGGTTGGGTTAAAGTAAAACCGGTACTTGGTATCGGATACTATGACACTGCAATTTGTCAAAAAGCAAAAAATTCCATAGTTTGAAGATATGTGAAGGCTTCAATGGATGTGAGTCGTTCCTATCTCTTGAACGCAATATGAGGAAAATCAGGTACTGCATGAAAATGTGATTCGACAAACAAACTATAAAACCGTAATTGGAATAATGCCATAACGGTTCTTAGCAACTTCCGGTAAAATACGCGATAGACCGCGGATAAAAGGCTTATGCTGTCGTGAAAATTATCATATGTAGAGTGTGCAACGAGTTTCATAACCTGCTGCGATATGACGCCAGCAAAAATTATGATTATTTCTACAACAGCTATCTACCAAGCTTATAAAATTGTAATAACTTTCGAACGTATATGAATAAGCCATCACGTTCGTATCTAAGGAAAATTTGACCAATTTAAACAACAGGGGCGGAACAGTATTATAAGCTTATTCCTAAGCCTAAACCTAAGCGTACGAATGAGCATTTTCCTAAGCCTAAGCCTAAACCTAAGCGTACGAATGAGCATATTCCTAAGCCTAAGCCTAAACCTAAGCGTACGAATGAGCATATTCCTACGCCTAAGCCTAAACCTAAGCGTACGAATGAGCATATTCCAACGCCTAAGCCTAAACCTAAGCGTACGAATGAGCATATTCCTAAGCCTAAGCCTAAACCTAAGCGTACGAATGAGCATATTCCTACGCCTAAGCCTAAACCTAAGCGTCAGAATGAACATATTCCTAAAGCTTACGCCTAAGCCTAAACCTAAGAAAAGCAAAAAATAGTATAAAGCTTAAGCTTACTCTATTGCAGTCCCACAGATAAACGTTCCGCCCCAGATCATTACATGAACCCAAAATGTTGACCAGATCGAATGAGTTTTTAAGTATATATGTGTTGCATTTGCAATTACTTTTTGGTTTCATATAGTAGACTATTTAACCTAAACTAGCAATACTTGAAAATTGAGCTAATCTCAATAAACCGATGTAGCTGAATCGTCAATATTTGTAGTGCGTCAAAGTTCCAATTGCAGAAATCACAATCGTACGGTGTAATGCGGTGATTACCGGCGTATACGCGTATACAAGGTTGATATATCTCGTCTCCAAATTTCTGCACACCCACGAAAATGCCATTTATTTCAAGGTTTGCGATACCAATATTTAAGGTCAAGAAATATTCGCGTTCGCTATACTCGCTTAGAAATAAACTTTTAACATAAGATTATTCCAACCTGAAATCAAATGCTGGTTACACCCCTGCGACAAGAACGGTCCAAGTTCATTTATTCACTGAAACGTAGACATCTTGAACATTGAGTACCCGGCGGTTTCTTAAGAATATTTACTTAAAATCACTCTTTCATCAATGAAAAGTCACATCATGTCTGATTCATAAATATATTAGCGAGTAGCTGCATTGAAATTGGCCATAATTCTGGTTTCAAGGGGGCACACGTCAATTAAGTAGACTTTGTTTCTTTATCTCAGATTAATTTGGGAGGGGGGTTATTAACAGAAGTAAATTTAGCAAAGTTATTGGAAGTGCTATGAGCACAATTGGCCTACACCAGGACTACGTTTCCATCCAGCAAAACTACGCTGTGTGATTATTATTGAACGCTAAGCGTAAGAAATATAATACGACAACGCCTAAATATTAGCTACGCGCCCTTAAGCTCATCCAACCTTGGTTTGTGAACTGGCTATAAGCATCGGTCGAGTCTTTTCCACGAGTACCGCATTTCCTATTTACGGAAATTGAGTATTAATTACCCGGTTTAGGGTTGTGACTACAAATCCATGAGAAACTAAGTCGACGGTGCAAAAGGAATATACGAACGGTTTGCGAGCTGTCTTCGAACACAGACCAACTGGTGTAGACTAATTGCGCTAAACGCGTCTATACGTATCGCAGATCAAAGCTAAGACATGCTTACAGTGTCAATGTTATGTGACGGTTTGGTAAAAAATGTTTTAAGTAAGACATACGAAGGGTTTCAGACGGGATCCAGACGTAGTTGAAACTTAAAGATATGGGGCGAAAATTTTCAAACCTCGCCTGAATGGGAATTATGAACCGAAAATAGAACAAGTTGCCAACAAAACCGCTTTTGATGTAAAACAATACGACAACCAAAATAATACTTATCGGTGGCTCCAGCCAGGTGTTGCGAGTTCAATACGGTACAATTGATATAAGTGAGTTCGTTAACCAAATTTTTCTATAAGTTTGACTCGCGAGCGAAACGAGCGAGAAACCAGACGCATTTTGAAACTTTAGCGGTTTTTGTTTCAACCGATTAGTGGTCCCTTTAGGGGTGGGGCCCTCGCCAAATAAGGGATATGGGGGGTGGCTGATCCGGGCCTATAAATTAGGCAAACTCAGTGTAAAAAGAATGCTTACCAGAAACACATGCGCGCATGGCAGCCTGAATTTCTCGATTCGTATCCAATGATTTGCTCAAGCGAAGTTCACCAGTTTCAGTATCCACAGCTAACATCCCTGACTCGTTTCCTTGATCAATGCTGAATGTCAGAGTGTCGTTGATGTCAGGATCAAACGCTGGGATTATTCCGACTGCCTGAAATATAAACACATTATCGCAATTAAGTGAGAGTCGGTTTCAATAAAGCCACACAATTGTAGTGTAGATCATTGAAGCCGAGGTTAAACCAACCGTTGAGATGAAACCAAAAGTTGAAATGAAACCAACCGTTAGGGTAAAACTAGCGTGGGGATGCCGGACCCCTTCCCAAAACTGTCCTGGGTCCAAACCCACAAGGGGGGCCCCCCCCTTCAAATCTAAATTTTTCCAGCATTGTTTGTGAAAATTAAGCATTGACATGGTACGAATACGAGTGTTTTTTATGTTTTACTAACTGAAATACATTTGGTTAGTAAGACTATGACAGGAATTAATGTCCGGAAATGCCCGTCAGATCTGCTTACTGATTTCTTTGGAATACGGTATCACGACAATTCGTCGACCGACAACTCGTCGCGCGGCGGCAACTTGGAATCCGAAATTTCATCGACTCGACCATTTGTCGTCCATCGTTATGCTTAGGCTTAGGCTTAAGATTACGCTTTAGACGCTTCGAATTATTCATTGGCTTTACGACACTGTCGGGCGTCAAGTTGCCGGGCGATAAATTGTCGTAGATTCCACAAAATAAGTTGGTGTACTAATTAAACGTTTACGCAATATTTGATGGATACCGGTAACAAGGCTTGAAACCTAGAAATTATTTAAGTATCAGCCCTGGTTTTGTTTCAAAGTCAATAACAGAAAGCGAAAATACCAGAACCGTTTTTAGCAAGCCGGTAGCCGGATGAACAGAATAGAATCGACTGAAAAAATTCAACCGATATTCACGCGGATATTTTGCCGATTCTTCAATCGGTCATTCAAATTTTTTCAGAAACGGGGGCAAACGCTTTCGGTCACCCTCTTGAATATGAGTTGTATTGTTGGATCAACCTTTCATATCAGCCGCAACATTTCTGTCACTCCAGTGAATACCACAACTCCTTGCTGTATCAATAAGAGTGTCAACCACTTCCGGTGGGATGACAGATTCAAATTCGCCGTCATACTCTTGAATATGATTCCGGTTTCATGTTGAGCCCAAAATTTTTAACCCTCCTTTGAACTTCAAACACGGTCTTACCTCATCAGGGAATTTTCCTCGATAATTTGCAAACACAATGCTGAAATCGTTGAGCACAGGTGCGTGATCGTTGACATCACTGACGTTTACATACACATCGATATGAGAAACCAACGATTCAGATGCCGCCTCGACGCCGACCCAGTACAGCGTCCGGCCAGATTCGTAGTCTAAATCTTCTTGCAGGATTAAAAATGCGGATTTCTTTGACGTTCCGCCGGTCGCCGCGCCAGGGGTCGAGTCGCCGTCGGGTTGATGAACTTCAAACGAAGCCGCATTTTGACCGCCGTACACGCGATACTGAACAGCGTTGTTCGGCGGAAGATCCGGATCAATTGCTAGCAGATTTCCAATGATGTCGCCGCGTGCTGCACTTTCTGGCACCACAAATCGAATCGCACCATCGGCAGCGACATTTTGCCATATCGGCGGATTATCGTTAACATCTGTCAGCTCCACTCTCACTATTGCGCTCGATTGTAACGGAGGGGTCCCTGAATCGATGGCGTATACCAACAGCTCAAACGTTTCCCGTGTTTCGCGGTCCAGAGGCGCACCTACTCGAATATTTCCCGAAATAGCGTCAATGTAAAATGCGTACGGTGGCCCGGTTACAAAATACCCCGACGAACCTTGCATATTACCGTCCAGACTCGGGTACGTCTCGTCGACGCTCGACAACGGCCATAGCGCAGCTGACTGGTTATCCAAACGATACTCTAACTGCGCATTACGGTCGATATCAGCGTCTGTGGCCAGCACTGTTATCACACTTGCATCAACTGCAACATCCTCTGGTATTCGAACCGTATAACTTGACTGTGAAAACACTGGTCGATTATCGTTAACGTCAGTGACAAATATTTGAATTTTAGTCGTATCACTCAACGGCGGTGTGCCGTAATCTCGAACGCGCACCTGTAAATCATACACCGCCCGACGCTCTCGATCAAGCGGTTTTGCAATGCTGATTACACCGGTCAACGGGTCAATTTTAAACTGTCCCTCGCTCTGACCGGACAGACCAAATTTAAGCCGAGCATTTTGGCCGTCGTCGTTGTCAAACGCTTGCATTGCAATTATTGCACTGCCTACAGCTTCATCTTCGCGTACCATATGAGTGTACGGGGGTCTATCAAAATAAGGCGGTGAATTTACATCAGTTACCTGTATAACAATACTAGCGTAAGCGGTATTTTGACCAGGATCCGAACATTGAACATTAAGCATATACCGTTGTGTTTTCCGATAATCTAAAGGTGACCGAATCGTGACAAATCCTTCATTATTCTGACTAATCAAATTAAATTGTGTTATAGGCAGAGTGAGCGACTCTGTTGCTGGGCCAGAAGCACCAGACAAAATCTTATACTCAAGCGCTTCGGTGGAATCTTTGTCGACTGCTCGAATACGAAGGACTTCTTCGCCAACTTGAAGCGTTTCTGGAACACTGACTGTGTAGGTATCTTGTTCAAATACAGGAACGTTGTCGTTAATATCAAGAATATTTATAATTAAACGGCAACTTGACTGAAGAGGCGGGTCGCCAAGGTCGATTGCAATAACAGTTATGTCATACTCGTCTGCAGTTTCATGATCCAGCGATGCGGCAACAAATATTTTTCCTTGTTTTTCATCGATACCAAACGGAAGCCGGGTGACTACGCCGGCAATTTCGGTGGAATCTGACGCAAACCGATAGCGAATATCAGCGTTTAGACCACTGTCAGCGTCGTACGCTTGTACTGTCGCCGCTACATGCCCTATTGGTGAAGCTTCAGATATGGTTTGATGAATTTGAGGGGCGTAAAATGTCGGAGCGTGATCGTTTACGTCTAACACGTTCACCACCAGGGTTGTCGTTGACCAGCGCGCTTTTGGAAATCCGGCATCTTGAGCGCGTGCCACCAGTTCGTAGCGAGGCCAGTCTCGGAAGCTCAGCCGTTTGACAAGGCGGACACGGCCGGATCGAAAATCAATCGCAAACGAACCTCGGCCATTTCCTGAGACAAAATTGTACGTTATTCGAGCGTTATCGCCGTCATCATTGTCAGTTGCTGTTAGATTGGCGATTACTGGAGACTGAGACGGGTCCACATCTTCTCGAACGTTCACTTCATAGCGATCTTTGCGGAATTGAGGTGAATTATCGTTCGCGTCGTCGACTGTTACTTCCACCAGTGCTGTTGAGTTCCGCGGAACCGACCCTTCATCTGTTGCAACGACCGTTATTCGATATTTGGTTCGCCGTTCTCGATCAAGTGGTTGAATCGTCCCAGTTGTATCTGACAGACGTACTGCTCCAGTCAACGAATCGATTTCAAACGGACTCACCAGTTCCTTGCTCGTTTTTTCGGTAGGACCATTTTGGGATAGTTCTTTGTCAGAATTTAGGGCCAGAAAATAACGGACTTGGCCGTTTGGCCCTTCGTCTCGGTCTTGCGCAAATACCCTGACAATTTCTGTGCCACCTGGCCGAGATTCGCTCACCGATGCATAATAAACTGACTGTTCAAACAGCGGTGAATTGTCGTTGATATCGTCAACCAAAACATCGACCATTGCAGTTCCAGCGCTGCGACGACCGAGATTTCCAGCTTCGTACGCTGTGATTCGTAGCTGATACCGAGATGCAGATTCCCGATCTAAACGGGCAGCTGTATAGATGGCCCCAGTTGTCTGATTAATTTGAAACAACGCTCCTGGGCTGCCAGCTACGGCGTGACTGTTACCTCTGGGGTCAGTTGTAAACCCGACCCTCGTACCTGTCACTCTCTGTTGACTGGGTCCAACGACGGAACTACTACTTGACGATAGGAGAGCGTAATAAATATGCAAATGATCCGGATTGCTCGCGTGTACGCTGACAACATGTGCACCAGGCGCTTGTTCTTCTTCGATGTGTGCGGTATAGTGCCGACGGTCGAACTGTATTCCACGCAATGGGGGCGCCCCTCGTAGTGATTTTAACCCCCTCCGAATTCTTGAGCCCCCCATCTGTTTTTGTGGTTGGCAAAATTGCCAAGATCCCGCATTATGAGCACATGAGTTGCGTGGAAAACGAGAGTGAAATATGGCAAATTTTCGCTCAAGTGATATTAGTTTGGTTTCTAGGTTCCGACCAGGGTTTGAGACCAGACTGGTTTCAGTTTTAGGCTTAAAGTTGACTGCTTTGTTGCGTAATACTTCATTGTTTGATTTAGTATCTTTCGTAATACCAGACTCGCTTTTCGGAGTAATACATTCAAAATTAAGTATGAATTCAGATTCAAACGGTTGATACAGACACAAACGTTGGTTTAACTGAACCGTCCATTGACACAAAGACTTACACGAGCACTCAGTTGGGGTATTTTTGTGATTTGAACTCAAAGTATAATTTAGGCTGATTGAATAGATTAATTGAAGTCTTGAAGAGTACAAACTAGTGGGATAGCAAAAGTTTGAGCACAATTGTGCCTTCAAAGACAGTGCTTCGATGTTTAAAAATTCTGATAAGCTAGCGATATTAGTACCTGATGATAGGCAAGGAACGCGGTATGACTGTACGGGTATTTCAAGTAAAGACTGGTCATTTTGGCGCTGAGAGGTGACACAGATGCAGTGAAGTAAGTGTAGAATTAAAAATTGACACAGTTTAAGCGGCAGTAAAGCCCCTGGCGTCAAAATGTTACTGAAATTCATTACATTTCATTTTTATACCTGAAACATTTCAAAATAACGATTAAATCTTATTCAAAAACGCATTCGGTTGTGGTCAGCCAATATGGAATATGGACCATGTAAAGATCAAGGGCGAAACGCCTTTCTGTGGGACTGCAATAGAGTAAGCTTAAGCTTTAGACGAATTATTTTTGCTTAGCTTAGGCTTAGGCTTAGGCTTAGGAATATGCTCATTCTTACGTTTAGGCTTACACTTAGGCTTAGGCTTAGGCTTCGAAATTTGCTCATTCTTACGCTTAGGTTTAGGCTTAGGCTTAAATATTAACAATTTTAGTGAATACTTAAATTTAACACAAAATTTTGGTTTTGATTACTGTTGAACAGCAGTTAAGCTTAAATAATGAAATTACACTTTTAATGAATACTTAAGTTTAACAACACAATTTCAAAATTGACTACAATTCATAAAAACAAATCGGTTAATATTACTTTAAACGTATTTGGCTTAAAATCCCAAGTTTTGTGTATAAAAGCTTACATTTTGATGTTACCAATACACGAAGACTTATATACACCAACATTCCATTATTGTGAGTCGAAAGAAATGAAAGCATCAAAATTTGCGACGATGCTAATGAAAAGTTTGACAAGCAACGCTATCGAGAAGCCAAACGTAATTTTATCACTAAATTCTTAACACAGTATCTTGGTGTTAATCCCAATTGAAAGTATCTTCCCCTCTACCCTAAGTATACCAATGCCCACGCGTTTATGTAACTCCAAATGAACTAAATTGAGAACGCTAATTACTTAGCTAAACGACCGTGTGACAATTACCACAAACTTAAACGGTGACCGGAGCGGCAAAAATACCGAAAATGTCAACTGTCTCAAAGCGTTGTGAAACAGGTTATGTGCCTACCAACTGTTTGCTTATATGCTTTCGTTGATGGAATGCTAAATTTGTTTCTAAAAGCGCAAATTGACTTTTGCGCAAAGTACTTTCTGAAAATTAAAACCCTATTCACACGTGCATGTTTTTGCTACGAGAACTTACAGCTGCAATTTGCACTTGCAAGTTTTGTGCAAAATCCCGTTCGAAAAACTTGCAGCTGCAAATAATTCATTAAAAATCACTGCTACGAACTTAGTTCACATGTGTGAATAACCATGTAAGTTCACTGAATTTATTGCAGCCGCATTCTCGTTGGCTGATGAAAAAAATGCCCGTTTTGTGTGCAATTTGCCGCCTGCAAATTCTCGCAGCATCAACTTCCACGCGTAAATAAAACTTAAATTTATAATTTGAGTTGCAAAATTGCACTCTGTAAAATCCATGCAAAATGTAAATGCAACAAAAGTCGTTCCTTGGCCTTTCGTATAACGCAAAAAATATCAAATATAAAACCAAAACCTGCTTGCATTTTTATTGCGTTGCTTAAGCAAAACCCAACCTATGAAATGAACGCTACTTAATTTTTTCTGGCTCCACCTCTGAGATCCGCTTACCCCTGATTTACGATTGGTGTTAGGATGGGCGCTATCCTTGACGTGCAGCGCCGTCAGTCGCCGTCTGTCACCGTCCGCCACCATACGGTATCGTAGGTGAGTATATTCACGTACAATACCGCACGGTGATGTACGGTGACGGACGGCTTCAGACGGCGACGAACGGTGCCGGACGTCATCAAAAGTCCAGCGGCATCGTTTACACTCGCGCCAAAGGCCAATTTAGTCACCGCAATGCATAAAGTCTAAGCGCTATGAAAACGTTCGACGTCATTTATGATTAGAAAAACGAAACTAAAATGAAAACAAATGATACATTTCTAATTCACAAACCGTAGTCGGCTAAAAACAAAAACCTTTTCAATCCACGCTCGCTTCTAATTAGTTTCGAAAACTCAAATTCGCATCGCAAGCCAGCCACCCGCTGCTCGAATGCTTACAAGTTGTTGTTGTTGTTGTAGGCTCCTGAAGCGAGAAGAAAAAAAATGGCCAAAATTTAATTAGTGTTCAGTGAGAAAAGTTTCTATTTTGCCAGAAAAAATAAACTTGCCTCAGCCACAAAAGTTGATAAGTTTTCACTAAACTGCGAAAACTCACTAAACCCGCAGCAGACGTCATGCAATTAGTGTTTTTCGGGTTTTACCAACCAAAACTCAATATTGTTAATGACTCGACTGGTTCATATTGTGCAGCTTGCGTCATTTTGCCAAATCTGGTCATCGTTTTTCTTGCCTAATTGACGATGCTTGAATGTTAGCAGTCAGCGGTTTATGGTGTTTTGATAGTTTCCTGGAAGCGAACAAAAACGAAAACCATTGCGCTGGTTTGTTGTAGCAGTTAAGCTTAGTCGACTGTAACCTGGCCAACATACTGTAAGGAACCGAAAATTTTCTAGTGGGTACACCGAGATTTAATACGGCTTGCAAACAAAGGTAAAACCGCCTCATCGCTACTATCTGTCCTGGTAACGAAACCGTTGAAGTTACAGGATGGCGTTGAAGAAGACGTCAAATGTCAACAAGAGTACTTTATGCAACACTGTCAGCAGCCAATCATATATACATATATATCAGGGTGCAACCGGAGGTGAAAAATGCCGGAGTCGGAGCCGGAGGTAGACCTCCGGTTGTACCCTGATATATAATACACAGGGCCAAATTTCAGAGGCACCCGCCACGCCCCACGTAACGCGGTTATGTTAAAAGCGGTGAATGAATTTTTAATGTGTTAAATTTAAGACATTACTGTCACAAGACAATTGTTTGAAAATTTTAAGAAAAAGTTGTTGCTATGATGATGCTTTGAATTTGAGACTTTAAATTTTAAATTATAAATTAATTATATAAACAATAATAATTATACATTGGATAAAAGCACTAGTCGCTAAGGCGTTAGAAACAGAGAGAGATCAAAGATTTAGAAAACACTTACGATAGTGTTTAACTCATGAAAAAAATGCCCAAAATGCAAAAACACGACAAGCAGAGGTCGGTTGCTTTAATGTTGTTTTTTGTTATCTCCAAAAATATCTTTAAGCTTGTACGAGGGCAAACAACCGGGCGTAAAATTAGCCACCAACCGGGTTTTAGTCGCAGATCGCGGTTACGCCGTTTAAGGCCCTTTGACACTGACAGACCCAAAGGTGGGACCATCCAAGTCATTTACCACTCAACAGGAATTATAACCAAAACTAAACGTTAAGATTTAGTACTAAAAGTGCGTTGCGTTTTGGTTTATCGCTTCGTGTCGACTTCGGCCACGAGGTTATTTCACTAATACACATTGTACCCCTGACGAATATTTCTACATCCGTCATTGTCTTTTATCTTTCGAAGAGATTTACAAGACAAATTAGCCTGCGTACAAACGGTTCGGGTTGGGTTCACTAGGAGCCGTTCGTACAAATACCGAAACTCCCTCGTACTCAACGACAAAGCTGTGGTACTCCAGAGCTTATAAGAGTAACACCAAATGTGAACGCATATGCGTGAAAAATGATTAAATATTTATACCAATTCTATTCCGTTCTGGGTACCCACAAAGCAACGTGCGTACACTTTTGGGAACCGCCTGGGTCAAATTGAAAATAGGGCCAAACCCGCGTACAATGACGCTTTCGTCGGAGTGCCCAAACCGGTGTCCACAGATAAAATAATCAGACCCGCAACCAGAGGAGGTCCAGAACGCTTGACCACCCAAGAATAACTTTGGACCCCTAGTAAAGTTTTAGCCACACTTGGAAGCTGATTTGAAATCCCTGTATGCCCCGACGGAATTTTTTGGCGACCTCACACCAGCCCCCCTAAGCTTATCTGGCTTAATGGCATGGAAACAATGAAAAGTTATACGATAAGCGAGAAAAAACATATTTTCGAATAATAAATTAACGCCGGAAATCATAAGAAAGCCGAAAAATAAACTAAAATTCAAATGAAAGGAAATTGAACGAGAATGTTTTGTTTATAAATTAAAAATGATTTTCATACTTTGAGTAGATGATGCATTCAAGTTTACACAGACCAAAACTTGAAAAATGTAATCCTAAATGTGAGATGATTGGTCGAAAAACGGTTGACAGTGCAAAGAATACAGAAATAATGCCTAACAGACACAGCAGCTGTTTAAAAAAAACGTAAGGATCCACATTTGGGATATTAAAACTAAAACATAAGTTTTATATTTAAAGTTAGGGTTGCGCTGGACTTTTGTTGACGTCCGGCAGCGTCCGTCACTCGTCCGCCGCCGTCCGTCACCGTGCGGTATCGTACGCAAATAACTCACGGACGATACCGCGTAGTGACGCACGGTGACGCACAACGCCGGACGATGAATCACGGCACCGGACGACGCCGTACGTGTGACGGACGGTGACGGACGGTGCCGTACGGGTGACGGACGGTGACGGACGGTTCCGTACGTGTGACGGACGGTGACGGACGGCGCCATACAAGTATAGCGCAATTCTTAGTATTAAAATTCCTTTTAAAACGACCGAAATTTTGAGGGAAATACGATTACAGCATGGATTTCTTTATTTAGTATTTTGCAAAGGAACAATAGATAAAATCTTAGCAAAAGAAAACACGGTTGTATTGCGTTTGCAATCTGGAACGTATAAATAGACGCTTATAATCTTTTAGATATTTATCTTGTCTCAGTAGCATAGTTTTTGACATTAAATATATCGTCTAAGATATACGTAGTGGTTCCTTAGCCAGATGCAGGCTGCGGGGGGAGACAGGGCAGCCAGAAAAAAATGTGATTTTTCAACAAATGTTTCAAAATCGCTCGCTTAGGCTTAGGCGCTTAGGCTTAGGCTTAGGTTTAGGTTTAGGCTTAGGCTTAGGCGCTTAGGCAAGTCTTCATCAATCGTTTTACCATCCCAACTTAAAATTCTTAACCCGTCTTGCAACGTGAGCTGGCTAGCGGCTTTGAAACCTAAATGTGGTATCAGGAGTAAGCTGTTTCATACAGCCAATAATGGACTTATTACAATCAATTTAGTTAATTTCGGCTGTTATACTTCAACTTAGAAGACCATTATTTAAAAGTATACATTTCAAAATTCGATATCAAATTTTGAAAAATTATTTAATTCGATATTAATAGTGTCCGCAGTACTAAAAGCTGGTGTATACCTGCCTAAAATTAACAAATTTCAAAAAAACTGTTTCTTACATCTAAAGACATACCGGCTACCATCAAGAAACGGTTGATTTACATGTAAGAAACGGTTTTTTTAAATTTGTTAATTTTACGCAGTTATACACCAGCTTTTAGTACGGCGGACTTTATTAATATCGAATTAAATAATTGTTCCCAAATCTGATATCGAATTTTGAAATGTATTTTTTCAAATCTATTGACGAGACAAATACGATTGAAAAACTTTAATATTTCAGAGTATAAAAAACATCTTTCCGGGCAGAAACCGATGCCCAGGTTTAGCTTATTTAGAAAAAACGCGAAAAAAACAACAATTTTTAAGCTTTTTTGATTCTTAAGGCGAGGTAAATTTGATACGGACACACAAGAATGGTCCCAACTAATCTTGGGTACCCTAAGCCACGCCTGCTGGCAAGACGGACGTTAAAGCTGCACTTCAAAGCCGTTGACGCTTCAATTGAGGACTACAGATTTCTGATACTGCGTTAATGAATGGACTTTAATTGCTATTCGCTCCGGCTGTTATATGCATGGGGCACTCCTGTAATGCTTTGACTCCTACAGAAATATTATCGAATAGCTACGTAAGAGTAAAAATGTGTTTTAGAAAAGTTGAATTTACAGTTGTAGCAGCTGATTAATAATTTTGTCCACTGGTCCCTACTTAAATTGTTTAACCGAATATATGACGGCGCGTCCGGAGCAGCCACCCCCCATACCCTCATTTGAGAGGTTCCCCACCCCTAAAGGGGTCCCCACTAACTGGTTAAAACCAAAATCACCGAAGTTTGTGAAATGGGTCTGGCTTCTCGTTCGCTTTGCTCGCGAGTTTGGGGTCCCGATCCTGGAATTTGGGGGAAGCCCCAACCCCTGCTTGCTCCGGCACTTTCTCGCGGTTTCTATTCGCTTTTATTTTTTTGGTTCAGCATAATTGCAAAACACGGCACTGAATCGTGTGAAGCCTATGAACGCTCAATCACTAAAACTAATGATTCATGATATTTGTACTAAGACAACGGCAGATAAGTGCAACGAGGTCAACCTGTATCCTATTGGATCTTCTAAGTAATTTTTCATACAGAAAGAAATATAGAATAAATGAATAAAAATAATTTGAAAACAAATATTTCATTTGAAAACTTATGTACTGAGCCCCATTTCCACACCCTTAAACGAACATCATTGCGATGCTTACGTGATGATGCTAATGCTACGCATGCCCGTAGCCAACTCACCCTGCTAGGGAGGCTGAAAATTTTTCAGCAGCGGTGTACAAGGGTTATCGTTGACTTACAAGCGAGGTCGAAAATTTTCAAACGGCCAAACATTTTTCCACGGGGGCTAAGCCTCACTTATCACCCCCCATGGCTATGGTCCCGATGCTATGTGTTAGTGCATGCTTTGTTGTCACAGAATAAACCGACAAATTACCCGAGGAGTATGGGACACAGTTTGAGTCGAATCAGTTTCAAGCGGTATTATTTAAACCGCTTAGCCGGAAACAAAACGTATGGCTGCATATAAAACACAACACTAAAATCTAAAGTTAAATAGCAGTTTCCGGTTTAATAACTTTAGAGTTATTATTGATACGACCAAGTATTATACAAAAATAATCACGAGTGTGCTACATTTCGCTTCCATCAGGGTCGGGGCAACCAACCTCATACCCCCAATTTGGGCTGGGGGAACCACCCCTGAGAGAACTTCCACCCTAAGCGGTTACGATCAAGTATTATACAAAAATAGTCTAGTGTACTACGTTTGCCTACCTATCAAGGGCGCGGCAGCCAACCTCATACCCCCAATTTGGGCTGGGGGAACCACCCCTGAGAGAACTTCCACCCTAAGCGGTTACGATCAAGTATTATACAAAAATAGTCTAGTGTACTACGTTTGCCTACCTATCAAGGCCGCGGCGGCCAACCGTCTTACCCCCAATTTGGGGTCCAATCTGGAGGATGGGTGAGCCCCCGCTCCTGTCTGTTCCGGCACTGCTCCACATTTACGCTTACGCTTAGGTTTATCAAAACCTACCAAAACCTTTGCTTAAACCTGAATAGGTTCCCTTTATTTTAATCTTTGCCTAAACCTAATCATACATCCTAACGATTGACTTGACTACGAGCCAGGATATTTATCGACGTGGTTAACTGTCGAACATTGCAAAATAATTTACAAATCATACGTCAAAAGAAAAAACTAAAATATACCTCAAAAATTATCATAAAACTTATGCTAAATATTCATAATAGTCTTGATAGCAAACTCTAATCTGTGTTAGACTTTTAGAAAAATTAATCATCCGAAAGTCAACTAGAACGATTATTAGAAAATAGACTGCAAATCCGGTCAAATCACAAACATAAATCTGATGTTAACAGCGCGAACAAAACACATACAACAGGATCCTGAAATAAAAATAGCACAAAGCGACGATGTGCATTTTTGTTTTAGATTTTGCAACACAGACCCGAAGCCAGGTCACCTTGATAGAGGAGCGAAACTTTTTTTCCGGAGGGGCATACAAGGATTTTCGATGACTTACAAGCAAGGCTGAAAATATTGTAGAGGGGTGGAGTAAATTGGAAAGTGAGCGCACTGGCCCCCATTTGATGAAATACCAATAAATGGGTTAACATATTTTTATTAGAGATCTTTTATGTACAACTGTCCGATTATTGTGTACTGTAGTGACCCGAATAAGAGGGGGGAACTGATATTTATTTGGCCTCTCCAGAGGGCACCCCTCCTTGTTATTCGGTTACGGACTGTTATTTATTTTTATCACACCCTGCGCTACCCTTTGTTACTGATATATATCAGGTGCTGCAGCTATACGTTGAATTAAACGTTTATTTACCATGTGTCAATAGCTTGAGCGATAACGCAAGGTTATATACTTCGGAATTATTTTCAACACTTAAGTACGCTTTAAAGTTTCGAACTAAACTTTATTTGGACCCGGAGTCATTTATGCGTTACAATTGTGGATAATTGACATTTATGGACTCTAGCATTTAGGGACTCTATCCCCTTACGGACTCTTATTACGGATACGGGCTCTTACTGATTGGGACTCAAAATGGGGACCCCTCTTATTACCCCGTCTTATTCAAGTCGCTACAGTTATGTGGTGCACGAAGCTTAACCGCATGCGTCCTCAAGCCTCACATCCCTGGTTCTGCTATACCTTACCCGATTGTTATATATAATGGTGTTACACAAACCAAATACATAAAATTGCTGAAGGAACACCATTTTTAGTAGATTTCAGGTCTTATAAAAGCAAAACTGGAAATATGCAAAAATAACTGAAAAAATGTTATGCGATTTAAGCCCTATTCACACGTGCAAGTTTTTGCTGCGAGAACTTGCAGCTGTAAATTGCACGCAGCATTTGTATTTTTCATCAGCCAATGACAAAGCGGCTGCAATAAGTTCAGTGAACTTGCCTTGTTATTCACACATGTGAACTTAATTCCTAGCTATGATTTTAATGAATTATTTGCAGCTGCAAGTTTTACGAACACGATTTTGGACAAAACTTGCAAGTATAAGTTGCAGCTGCAACTTCTCGCTGACAAAACTTGCACGTGTGAATAGGGCTTTCCGGTAACAGTTGTATTTTGCTTTCCAGTTCCGGTATTGTTTCCGGTTAGGATATTTGCGTAATTTCAGCTCCACCCTGCTTGCAGAGGTAAACAGACTATTTTTATATCTAATTATGCGTTCTCAAAATTAATTCCTGACCATATCCTTATTTAAAACACTGAATTAACAATGCCTATAAGTCTACGGCTAATAAACTAGACGCCGCTGAAAACACACAACAAATATCATGTAACCTTAAAAAATACCTTTATATAAAAACAACATTACCTATAAAAGCTGTTTTATACGGGCCCGTAATCAAAAGGGGGTGGCCAGGAGGTCTCAGCGCCATTTTGGCCCCATCTAGAAAATTTTCAAAATTCGCCTGTAAGTCAACGAAAATCGTTGTTTGCCCCTTGTGAATAATTTTAGCACCCCTCTAGCAAGGTACGCTAGCTACGAGCCTGGCTTTATAACCGTGAGATAATAAACGATATGAGTCATTTTGTCGAGAGCGAAAAAGCACATGGTTAATACCTTATTATTACAAGGCAAATACACGAGAAATGAGTTCGCGTTTAGCGAGCGCTGTGACTTAAGTTTAAGTCGCTCGCGTACGAGCATAGTCGTCGTTAGAGACGCTAATGTGGCTAATAATAGGAACGCGTGGGTAAAAGAATACTCTTCAACCGTCGTTTACCTTTGACTCGAGTTTCCTCAGTGACATTTGCCGGACGTATATGAGTATGCAGTAAAATGATATAGACATGGTGATATTATGATGGCTCCTGTGACAACGAAGCGAGCAAGGGAAATTTTTTTGACCTCCAATTAAACAGTGTCATTTTGTGAGAGACCAATGTTACGGTCAGGATCGTACCGTTCGTCAGCGGCTCTCAGAGTAACGTTATACTACTGTCGTTACGCAACCACCCTCAAAGAAACTTTGGTTTTTTTCGTTGTCTCCATTTGCCCGCGTTTGCTCAAAAATGGATTTTGAAAATTTTTTGGATATTTGAGCTTTTGCGTTGAAATTGGTGAATTTTTAAAAAATTCTATTTTTTAAAATCGCAAGGTCCCCTTTTGTTTGAACTTTGAAAAAATTTTGTCAAAAAGTTGACATATTATATATTATTTGACGCAGCTTGCACAGCTGAGTGGAATGGTATTAACTTTTCCGCACTCAGACGTTTGGCTAACGAGTTACGGTTAAACACCTGATTTGACGCGCTGCCAAGGATTTGGGATGACACCGGCGCCAACTCAGGTATTTGACCATAAATAGATATTAGCCAGACGTTTGATTGTGGAAAATTTAACTGCAATATAACGTTTTATGCCCTTTGTATAAGCATATGACGAAAGCGGCAATTAAGTGTCGCCAATAAGTGAAAAGAAACATTAAATTAAAAAGAAACAATTACCCTTAGCAGACTTTATAAAGTTCCTTAAGGTGTGAAAATAGAAAAAAACAGATTTGTCCATCAACATGTGAGATTTAATCTGACCTTACAGTTAACATAAAATAGTAGCCAGGACCAGTGAAGCCACCCCCCATACCACATTTATGGAGGTGACGCCACCCCCAAAAAACGCGCCCACCCCAACAAGATTTTAAACAAAAAATTTGAAAAATATTTATCATTGCAAGTGGGCTCCCACTCCTGACTGATGGGAGGTCATCCATTCTAGCTTGATCCGGCACTGATAATAACACACAATCGAAATTGGTTTTTGGCCAAATTTTATCAACCAAAAAATGAAAAATGTGGACGTACAATCGGGTCCGTAGCCAGAAAACGGAGGCTCAGCCCCTCTGGAAGAATTTTGGCCTCTTACAAAATTTGCAACCTTGTTTGTAAGTCATCGAAAACCGTTGTATGCCCCTCCTGAAAAACGTTCAGCTTCTCTATCAAAGTGACCTGGCAACGGGCCAGTGTACGATGCCGTAACGGCTACAAAAATCAACCCACCGCTCCAATTAACTTTATGCACGAAACACGAACATTAGACTTGGAATATAACTAACTATAAACCAGTAAAACCAACTCTTATACCAGTCGTCCAGTGATAAATATAATGACCATAATAAAAACTGTGCGAAAGCTTGAAATATAAACCGCGTTGCATGCAGTTGCAATTATTTTTAGACTTTATTACTCGTACCAATATGGCGAGGCTGTATGATAATTAAAATAAATACACAAACGAGGCTTTTATTCCATTATCGCAACAGGATACAATCATCATGGCGCAGTTGAATAGAGCGACTAATTATCAATAACACCGCCCATAAAATTCAAGTCGAAAACGTATATATTTATTGGTTTGGCTATAGACCCGTAACCAGTGGATGAACCAGTTGGATTCAGCCATCGTTGACAAATTTTGCGCACTCCACTAGAAAATTTTCAACCTTGCTTGTAAGTCATTGAAAATCCTTGTATGGCACTGCTGAAAAACGTTTAGCCACCCCCATCCAGCAAGGTGAGCTGATCCGGGCCTGTTTAGTTATGGTGAACGAAGCTTAGGTATTGTAGCAGAGTTTAACTCCCTAAAGCGAAACAAGTTGTTAACCAGAGTGAACTTTCACCAAAATGTCCCATATTTAACCTTTGGCGGGATCCGACTTTAATTTATTTATAAGTAAAAAGAGGACACAAAAAATATATATACATTTACTTAAAATATAAACAAAAATCTAATCAAAATACTATCAAGTACGCGTGGAATTTCAAGCATTATTATTATTATTATTATTATTATTATTATTATTATTATTTTACGCTAAAGACTTAAACCAAAAGCAATGTTCTACTTTGTAAACAACTGCGGCCACTTGTCCTACAAAATAATACTAGCGGACCACATAAAGTTTCAGAATACAAACCAGGCTGGTGTAAGAAAAACAATAAACTCAATGAGAATAAGAGACAAATATATTCGTACCACAGTCTACAATAGAAGATAGTTTCACATTTTGACTGGATTGCCGATCCGCGGTCGGATATTGTTGGTAGAGGGTCGAAAAGATATAGTGAGGAATACGAAAAAGTCTTGAAATATAACAAATTTTCTAAATGTTGCACAAAAATTTTAGGATTAGAAAGGGAAAATAAGCCCGTAGCCAGCTGACATTGCTAGAAACGATGGGCTAAACATTTTCATCAGGGGCATACTAGGATTTTCAATGACCTACAAGCAAGGCTGAACATTTTCTACGGGGAAGCCAAAATGTTTCCAGGGTGGGGATGAACCCCCTGGCGTTCCGCTTGGCTACGGGCCCGAGTGAAGATGTGCGCAGCCAAGCTAGACTCCTTCGAGCCTCGTATATAATTGTGGAACTACGCTTTATGTGTGGATATGTGGCTAAATCACAGCAAGAAAGAGCTTCCAAAAACAGAACAATCACGGTATAAACTTGACATTTCTAAACAAAACAGTCGTTTAGAAATCAGTGATTTCACTACTGACGATGCGACTTTTCATTTGAAAAATAATTTTACATTTGTTGGCAATTTTAAGCCAGCCTAGCAGGCACGTAGCCAGCCCATCCTGTTAGGAGGGCCAGGGATCGTCGCATATTGATTTTACCGAATACTGAAACCGGAGCCGGGTGGTAAATTTTGTACCGGAACCGGATGTTAACCTGCTGTTGGCTCTAAATTTGTGCACTTGTTGATAGTTTGCTGCCCAATTCTAATAGATATAGGCGTGCTTCACGAATATACAAAGTGACTTTTTACGAAACAAAAATAGCAAAGTTAACCAATTTGATACCAAACTTTGCTAATAAAGCATTCACAAAATACTTCATTTATGGAATTGGCGGCCAATGTTATTTTTATGGGTGTAACAGTAGATTAAGCGTATTCCTAAGCCTAAGCCTAAGCCCAAAGCGTTGAAAAAATGTGTTCCTAATCCTAAGCAAAAAAATGTAATCTACAATCGAAACATACTCTTTCATAGACCCACCAGAAACCTGGACGCCCCTTAAAGTAACATGGGATTTGGCTGAGAACAAGCACATTTGTACAGTTGAAATTTAGGGGCCGCGATATGAAGAGCCTAGGCGCATGCCCCACTTTTCTGAAATATTCCAAAAACCAAAAAGTTATTTGAGCTCGTTAATTATTGGGCCCAAATAAAATTCACACAGACTAACCAGAACCTAAAAGCAAGATCTAAGACTCCTTGATACTGTTGCGACTCGAGTTCAAGGTTCTGCTTCTTTAATAGTTGCTATTACAGCGAAAAATATTTGTAGACAAATCATAAACCGTTCTTTAACGCCTTTCAATCCCAAGATTTAAGAGCTACAAACGTCCGTTCTATAAGACGAAGACGAAATACAACTGGCCAGTTGTAAGCGAAAGATAGAACCTGCACCAATCAGCTTTGGATAAAAGACCAACCAATGAAATCAGCGTTGAATTTATCCAATCACACGCAGCGTGGGTAAAGGTCTCATAATATGCGAGCCTGTAGCAGATATGAGTAAATGAAATCTATTATATTTGGGGATTTTCGCTATTTCGTTTTGAAATGACCGCTGATGTGTAGGGAAATAGCCGCAAGCAAATCTTGAGGGGGGCGGGAGATGTTCTCCCCCCGGCAGAAATTTTCTTGTGTCAAAATGGTAAGGTCCCTTACAATTTTTCCTCTCAGAAAATTTTTCCCGCACAATTTTTTGTGATAAAATGGTAAGGTTTTTACCTTACAATTTTTCGTCCTCAGACAATTATTTGGTGATATAATGTTAAGGTCCCCCTACCTTACAATTTTTGTGTTTCATAACCTTTGCCAACCGCGACCCGTCAAAAATTTTTGGATCCGCCTCTGGGAATAGCCAAATTTTATGATAAACTCAGAGGCACCGACAAATGGTGTTTTAAGTGTCAAACCATCCCATTGGGAAATTTTACACTCACTGCGGGGTTTTAGACACGGCACACATGCAAGTTTTTGCTACGACAACTTGCAGCTGCAACTTGCAGTTTCAAGTTTTGTCCAAAATCACATTCCAAACACTTGCAGCTGCAAATAATTCGTTAAACATCATAGCTAGGAATTTAGTTCATATGCGTGAACAACCATGCAAGTTCACTGAATTAATTGCAGCCGCCTTCTCATTCGCTGATGAAAAAATGCAAGTAATGCGGGCAATTTGCAGCTGCAAGTTCTCACAGCAAAAACTTGCACGTGTGAATAAAGCTTAAAACGATCCGAATTGAATTAATACTAAAAAGTTGATTTTTTTGCAAAATTGCAAGTAGGAAATACTAAAGATACTGCGGTACACAAAATATTCCGCGGGATTTTAAGTTAAAATTTAAATATTTGAGCTGTGTATATTTTAAAATTCACACGCAATTATTAAACAGCGTCGCTTTTAATTCCCAATGCGAATTGAACAAAGTCACTACGTTACTGAATAAACACCGCTCGTTATTACGACGTATGCTTTACAGTGCAAAACTCACTCGGTTACCCTAATTGCAGTAGTATACAATAGTGTTTAATTCAGAAATTTCTAACCGGAAGCGCGTGATAATTGTGAAAAATGGTAACAGATCCACAGAGAAGAAAAGCCAAACGCAATTTTAGTAACTGTAAAGTTTAGGCAAAATTTCTTTTAATCGCTGCTGGCTGTCGTGGGCTGTGTTACCTTCCTGGTGTGCACTCCAGTGGTATACAGTGCTTAGTAAGAAGCGTAATTGATGTCCGGATAAACACAGGAAACTTTTAATTGTATGTAATTGTGAATATTTTCATTTAGTTGGAAGCTGGTTGTTACAGGCTTTGATTGCTGGAAGAGTGCAGCCGGAATCATAAAATATCGCAACCGGAAAGTCAAAAAATACCGGAACCGGAAAAAATAATTGTTGCCAATAAATTCATTTTTTAGCTGGTACCGTATGATAATATATCAAGTATGGCACAAATTGAAAACTTTAGCAATATACGCTCAGTCAATTTTACAAAAATATATATTACGTTAGAATAATATGACAATTTTTCTCAAATTTTCGAATGAGCTAAATTTTCAATACCGAAAATACCAGAAAATTACGGTGATAAAATACCGGATGTATTACCGGAACTGAATAGAGAAAAATACAGAATTTCCCTACCGGAACACGAATTCCGGTTGCACCCTGATTGCTGGTGGTTAAAAAAGTTTAACCACTGGTTAGCAACATTTTTCTTTATTACGGAAATTTGGTTTTACGAATTTTAGCTACGTTCTACACTGTATATATTTAAATGTCCCTGTAAGCGCATAATTGTGTTTAGAACATGACTACCCTGCTGACGTTTAAGCTGTTGATGTCATCTTATTCGATGCACAAGAAATATTTGCATGTCTCGATTGTGATTATACGTCATTTGCTGTTATCCACGTCAATTATTTTAATGAACAAATCATGGCATTTTACAATATAACTCAAGTTTTTTTCATAATAAAAGCGCAAATACAACAATTTTTGGTTCCGAATTCAGTAGAATGACACTATTAACATTGAAGCATCTTATTAATTTTTCAATTGTTACAGCAAATCAGGCAAAAACAAACCCGTTTCGGATGGGAGGCGTGAGAAAACCAATTTTGACAAGTGGCCAGCCTAGAAGACAGGGCCCCGAAACTTAAATTGAAGTAAGATATATATTGTGTTCTAATTTTTGAATTGTGCTGGTTCAAAGCGAAATTACGACCTGGAATAGGCCAAACTGACTTTTCTTCGATAAAGTTGTAGGTTTTTGATTTTCTGAATTATAACGGTGTTAAATCATCAAATTTGCATAGTTTAATGCAAGTATTAAGTTGTATTCACACGTGAACGATTTTGTTGCGAGAAGTTGAAGCTGAAAATTGCACGCGGAACTTGCATTTTTTCATCAGCCAATGAGAAAGCGGTTGCATCAAAATTCAGTGAACTTGCATGGTTATTCACATATGTGAATTAAATTCCTAGGTTTGATTTTTAATAAATTATTTGCAGCTGCAGGTGTTTTCAACGGGATTTTGGACAAAACTTGCAAGAGCAAGTTGCAGCTGCAAGTTCTCGCAGCAAAAACTTCCAAGTGTGAATTGGGCTTTTCCTGTCTGGTATTCCGAATTTTATTTCCGCAAGCATCCACGTCAATGGTACAACCGGAATTCCAGTTGCTGTATTGAAATCTGCTAGTTTTCACCATCCGGGTCCGGTAATAAACCCGGTTCTTTTCGCCAGAACTTTCCGTATCTTAAGTTATAGTTAAGCTACTTTGCCATATTTCCCCACAATTCAAGTGATTACTGTATTGACCTGAATAAGAGGGGGTCCCTATTTTGAGTTCCGATCAATAGGAGTCTGTATCCCTAATAAGAGTCCGTAAGCGGATAGAGTCCCTAAACCCTAATTCGAGTCCATAAATGACAATTTTTTTATAATTGTAGCGCATAAGTGACTCCTGGACCAAATAAAGTTGAGTTCAGAAGTTAAAGCGCACTTAAGTTTTGAAAATAACAATCCAAAGTATAACCTTGCATTATCGCGCAAGCTTTTGACGCAAGGCAAAAAACGTTTAATTCAACGGATAATTGCAGTACCGAATATATTAGTAACGAAGAGCAGCGGAGCGTGGGTTAAAAATAAATATCAGTCCGTAAGCGAATAAACCGGGGGGTACCTCTGGATATGCCAGATTAATATCAGTCCTCCCTCTTATTCGGGTCACTACAGTATTATAGTGCGAACGCGACGTTAAAGTAGTCTAAAGATTTCATTCCGGTTGCACCCTGCAAAAGTATTCCACTGGTTAATATTCTAACGTCATGGCTTCTATAACCGGCTAATTTTCAAATAGTTATTAACCAACAATGCGACTTAAAAGCGGTTTAGATATATTTGCTGATACTGTGTTTATTTCACCGTTATATTTTATTTTAACACAATACTGCAGTATTTATACTCATGTGCTCTTATCAAATCATTCTGTAATCGCCAGATTTGCTTGTTACAATCGTCAATGTTACTTTATGGGGCGGAACAGTAAATTATGTGTGTTCCTAAGCCTAAGGCTAAGCAAAATAAACCTACACTTTTATAGACTCACCAGAAACCTGGACGCCCCTTTAAGTAACATGTGCCGTTACAATTATGTTTATTTTCGTCTACGATTAACCAATTTCATTCCTAAAGAATAACTTTGGCCATTTGTTTTCAAACTACGATCCACCCGCCGTTCGTTGATCCAATAGATAATTCCTGCGAGGCTGAAGCAAAATTCAGGACTGTCAAAACGGTTGTTAGACTTCACTCGCAATTCAAATATACCCCGTTTAATAGATTTTCAGTCCGGCGTCATCAACTTATACGAACGTAAAGCCCCCTCTTTCAAATATTCTAGTAGCAAATACATCATGAATGGACCGCCGCATCTAATACATCGGTTGCCGAAATGTCAATTTTCTTGCTTATTCCATCAGACGTTTCACATCGATGTTCAGTACGTCATCAGGTGATTGGTTAACAATTTTCAGTAATATGGATCACGAGGATACGCCGATTTTTGCGGCAGAACAGCGTGTTCCCACCACATGATTTACGGTAACCAACTACGGATGTTTGGACAAATTTGGCATCTCAATATTTCATCCGTAAACCGAAAATCAAGTTGCCTGAATATATCGAATTTCTTATCCTTAACCAGCATTCGAGTTTGCTGTACATCACCGGATCATTTCAGCTCTTGTACACTTTTACCCAACTTATTAAGGCGTAGGATTAATCTTATACAAAGACATTTAGGCATGCATGCCATAGGTAAGTCATTTCCTAAGCCTAATCCGAAACACAGGATGTGGTCACCGAAAGCGTACAAGACTCCTGATTTGTTATTGGCTAGCGCTACTCTCAAACATAAAAGCTTGTCATCCAATAAGATTGACCGATATTACACACATTTTCGCTTGTGAACCAATCGTGCAAATTCAACAAAAATGAATGCATAACGTATTGATGACCAGTAGTACGAAAGCTCCGCCAATAAATAGGCACAGAAAAACGATGGTAATTAAATAGTTTGTACTCAACGCTCCAAATGGATTCGAACCGGCGCTGGAATCGTCTGAGCCTGGACCAAAGGCAGGTCGATGGACACCGTTGCTCGCTTCATCAAAATAATAGTACGAATCTGAGCCAGAAGTTCGGTCTGTTGCTCTTCGTGGATTGGTTCCGCTCACGTGTCCTCTGTACTCGTTATCGATATCCTCAAAATCTTCATAAGCAGTATTTGTCGAAGGCGTCTGTGTATCGTACTGTGACGGCAGCAATTGAGGTATAATTTGACGGTTTGACTCTGACGATGTGCCTGCGGTTTTGATAGACGAAAGCGACTCAGAAGGCTGCCGTGATGATAAGATGACAGGCGTTCCGGTGTCTCGATTGCAAAAATCACTAGTGCAAATGCATGTACGAGCGCGAAGTCCGCTGAGTAAGTCTTTTTCAATGCATGACGATTCTTGCCACGTTTCAGTGCAGCCTTTGCGAACGGTAATTTTATCTTAAATACAATCGATAAGTTGAAATAAATAAAATCCCGGTGGGTGCAGGGGTTGAAAAATTCGAGGGTCGACTTTTTAGGTTAGAAAGACCTGGGGTGAAATGCCTTGTTTACATGGTCGTACAGAGATTTTCAGCTTATGCAACATAAAGCAAACGAAAGGTTGGTAACTTCGGTCAAATTGGTACAAATATTTGGGATCGCGTAGTTAAAATTTCATTTCTGGAGAGTATAATTTCACAGTAAACTGTTTTGTAAGGATGCGCTTAAGTAGGACTTGTTATCTTCAAGGGTCCAGCATGTGATTCTAAAACCTGCAAAACTGGCTAATTTCTTAAATTTCTCAACAAATTCGTCAACTGTGATATCCGTATCAGCTCATTGTCAACAATTGAAACTAAAAACTTACGATTCTTTGTTGCTTCGACTTTAAGACAAGCACTACCTTCGCATAAACCTGAATTGCACGTGCCTTTCGAACTTTCACATTGGTAACATTTAACGCTACAGCCTGAAATAAACGAACACGCGTAATACTGAAATAAATTCCAAACGGTTAAATTCATGGTCCTGTTGAATGGGAGTCTTCGAAGACGAAACCCGATTGCGCGGATCGCACCTGGCGGATCAACTCCGATCACGACCAGTAGCCAGATGCTGGCAACTGAAGTATTTTGTAACAATCTCTGAGGCGTTTGATTTGTTTTTGTTGTTGAAAATAATTGAAATATTACAAGTGAAATTGGAATAAGTATGTTTGGGGGCAGTTCGAACTCGGTAAACATAAATATATTTGACGGTTTGAGTGCTGAAGCAATACCGTTCGCTACTTTTAAAGAGTTTTTGTTGATAAACTTTAAAATAACTGAAAATAAATTGTATGTTTAGTTGAAAATATATATAACTTTCTTTTAAACAATTTATATCGAGTTATTAGCGCTGAACCGATTACTAAAGTAGAGCTGAGAATATATAGTATAGCAACATTTCCAACTCGTAGCATCAAATTATCGAAATTAGAAAACGAGGCCGGCAAACGGATATTGAAGTGTAATCGTTTCAAAGATGTTTTATTTTTCTGCCAATAAAATTGAGACATGCAAATATTCACCGAACTTGCAAAAATTGAAAAAAATATAGCGGGGAGCAAACAAATTTTTTATCAGATTTTAGATGAAGTTTTCTCGTTTCTATTCCATATCGAACAATTGTTGCATATCTGTAATGAAAAATTGTACAACTTTTATACATGATTAACAACTAATTTTGAGCATCAAAATAACGAAATTCTTGACATTAAACTGAAGCGACCGCTCTGTATTTGCTCCTGTACACAAGTCAGGATATATTTTTCCGGTAACAAAATTATAATCCTCAAATATTAAATTTAACTCAAAAACAGTCGGATTTAATTTTAATTTTGTCGTGAAATTAATTTGTGCAGGCCTGATGCTAAAGCTACATAGATTTTTTGAGTTTCACATTATTCGATGCTATAGTTACATAAATCAGTTGTGAAAGGCTGTAACAAAATCGCTACACTAGATCAGTCTATATTCCTCCGTTATGCTTCATGACCACATTTTCAAATGTGCGTAGCACCAATCAATAGTGGCGGATCCAGGATCTCAAAATGGGAGGGCCAAATTTCAAAGGCAATAAACTTATTTTTGACCCATACTGTAATGACCCAAATAAGAGGGGGTCCCCATTTTGAGTCCCAATTAATAGGAGTCCGTATCCCTAATAAGAATCGGTAAGCGGGTAGAGTCCTTAAACCCTTGTTTAGAGTCCATAAATGTCTATTATCCCTAATTGTAGCGCATAAATGGCTCCAGGGCCAAGAAACTTTAAAGCGTGCTTATACTATTGTGTATAAAACAAAGAAATAAACAGCGTAGAACAGCAATTAACACTATATAATTTTTGTCGAGATGCTGTTGGGGGGGCCACGGCCGGGGTGCCCCCGTGGATCCGCCATTGCCAATCACCAGTAGTTGATATGCCGTGTCGCTGATAGCTCTTGTAATGTGTGAATCGGAAAATAATGATATTAGAAATTTAGCATATTTTTCCGTTTCATGTTTCCTTACAATGATACATTGGGAATAAAGACCCAAATGGGGTTCTGGTGGGGTGCAGTAGGCGGACCAGAATTCCACCCCACCTCAGAATTGCAGTTTATTTACATATACACTTTGATATGACGACGTTATATATAAGTTTATTCACAAGGTACTTCCAGATGTCAGCATTTGGCAATGACAATGTCCAGAATACGATGCTACGGACAGGGTATGGCTCTACTGCAAAACAAAATGAATAACCCACATCTCATTATGCCTGTTTTACATTCTACCCATTATTATACAGAAGGCGAACGTTGATCCAACAACGCTGATTCGTTAATTATTAAATAGTAATTTTTTTAGAAAACCAAAAATTCGCCGAATTTAGTTTTTATAATTAATTAACAAATATTGAAATTTGGAAACAAACTGAACTCTTAAAAACATAAGAACAAATTCGTAAAACCATAAGCCAACAGTAAAAAAACTGTGATACAACAAATATGAAGCGTGTGGCAAAAAGGACAGACAGCACTGTCGATATCAAGAACTAAACTTACGGCCTATGCATAGAACAGGACCAGAACAGTAGCATATGCATATTCCTAAGCCTAAAGCATAAGCCTAAGCGTAAGAGTGAGCTTATTCCTAAACCTAAGCCTAAGCAAAAAAGTTAGTCTAAAAGCTTAAACTACCTCTATTACAGCCCCACCGGAAAACGATCCGGCCCTGTTTTATACATGCGCCAAACTTATAATACATGATTTCCACAGTGAAGGCCGAATTTATGCCGGTCTTTACCTCAGACCATGAACCAGTCTGAATTTCAGACTGTACTGCTGACATGGATCCAGACATAACTCTGGTTTGAGGAAAGGTCACATCAATTACTTAACAGTTATATGATTTTCTTTGTAAGTCTCCATAACAGACAAAAAGTTGCCAGTTATAGCGGGCGGGTCATGACCCCTTGCTCCAACTTTCCGTCATACTCCGCCTCTGACATCCGGCAAGTTTCATTTTTTGAACGTCACAACCTAAAGATATTCTAAAAAACCCAATCTTTTTCACCGTATTCACTAGCTTGCAATTCGTCTTGGTTATATACCGTAAGAAGAAAAATTAAATTAAGACTTGTAGACTTTAAATTTCAGACCGGTATATAAGTCAAACTTAAATTGGTTATGTGGCAGGATTATTTTTTATTCTGGTCAATAAAAACTATTTCGTTTCTGGTTTGTTCGCCTGGTTTCGGTAGACCACCAAAATTGGCTAGAAAGTATAAAACTATTTTAAATGGTAAAAGTTCTAAAAACTGACGTAATAATTTGATGTAAACGATAGGCTAAGTTGCATTTAACTAAATTATATTCTATGGACCAGTGCTCTTTTTGTATGGGTATACTTTAGGTTTATTAATGAAATTGCCAGAGATGAATGATTTTTGACAACAAAACCAGCTGATTGCTGCTATCGAGGCAAAATTTAGGACAAATTCAAAGCTTTCTACCCCATTCACATGTGCAAGCTTTTACAGCAAAAACTTGTACGTGCAACTTGCAAGCGCAAGTTTGGTCACAAAGCAGCTTTCAACTTTTTGCAGCTGCAAATTATTCACTGGAATTTATGCCATTGAATTTAATTCGTACCTGTGAACGCAGGTCGCTTGAATTTCATGCACCTGCATTTTGATTGGTCAATCGGAATGTTCCTTTGAAAATACTTACTGATGCACGTATTTCATGCAAGTTGCAGCTGCGAGTTCTCGCTGCAAAAATTTACACGTGTGAATGGGGCTTTTGTTTCAAAGTTTTCATTGAAAATTTATGTAATCGTTACTGTGTAAATGTAATCTGCAATAATTCTTAACCCGACAACTTGATGCTCAACAGTGTTGTAAGCAAAAGCATAAGCTTCCTAAGCATAATCTTAAGCATAATAACGGGTGACACATTGCCAAGTTGACGATGATTCGCGTTACAAGTTGTCGGTCGACGAGTTGTCTGGCAAGAAACTTTGTTATACAAAATGTAATATATAACGGCGGAAACTTAGCACACGTAAGCTTTTTACCGCCTGTGCCCAAAATTTATGAAACTTGTCAGTGTAATTGGTGCAATTATTAGAAGTAAATTTTATCATTTAGATAAACAGGAGAATAAACACTTGAACAGCTTAGGTCAAATCAATTAAGCCCCATTCACACGTGCAAGTTTTTGCAACGAGAACTCGCAACTGCTACTTGCACGAAATACTTGCTGTTGCAAGTATATTCAGAGGAACATTTCGATTGACCAATCAAAATGCAGGTGCATGAAATTCAAGCGACTTGCAACTGCGTTCGCAGGTGCGAATTAAATTCAATAGCATGAATTCCAGTGAATAATTCGCAGCTGCAAGAACTACAAAGCTGCTTTGTGAGCAAACTTGCACATGAAAGTTGCGCGTGCAAGTTGTTGCTGCAAAAACTTGCACGTGTGAACAGGGCTTTAAAAACAGCTCAATAATACATTAAAATATATCAAAGCTTTGTAATTATCAGAAAACCATTAATTATCAAATATAACAAAATATAAAAATAGTTCCTAAATGTTGCCATCGCTCAGGATTTATGCTGTTCGCTGCGGTCTGTAAAATTCTAAACAAATGTGAAATATTCTGGATTAAGTTTCAACGTACGCTGGTATTCCGTGTGGAGCCACAAAAATTGATTAAAATCCACAGTAAAAACTCGTCATTCGGTTTGGGAATGAAATAATTCGCAAATATCTCAGTGTCTTAACAGTGCATCAGTTGGGCACTGACGGATGTAGGCCGTTCTGGAAAGGAACCGACAAGATTTAATAGAAGAAACCTATTCGCGAGTGAACCAAGCGAGAAGCTAAACGCCATTTTAGGGCTAAATCTTAATACAAAATGTTGGTTTTAAATGCTGTTTGTGGTTTTAGGTTTGGGCGCCTTACCTTTGTTTCTAAAATTTCAATTTGGTAACAAACGGTACCGGGGCTATGTAATTTTGTATTAAATATTAGATTTTACCTTTTTAACACGTATATCATGTTAGCTTTCGTAAAACAACAACCGCTTATTGGACATAGCACCAGCGGTCTACACCAGTAGACCCTTGTGGCGTACTATCAGTCAGCGAGTAGGGTGCTAACCTCTTACTCGTAATTCAAAATCTCGTTTATTAAATATAGGAATTGACTTATCCAATGATAATTTGCCACGTCTGTTTGAGGGTTAATATTTCAGTCGTTTTTTGATGCTAACTCCCACCAATTGAAATTTTCCAGGTACACCACCGGAAGACCCATATCAAATGATGTCATGTATGCGTTGACGGCACAAACTGTCCGATGCAAAGAGGGCTACCACGTCTAGCCTCCCTCCGCTTTAGGGACCGAACCAAGAATTTTGTGGTGATATTTAGTGCTAAAATTAGATTTAGCATCTTGTTTGCTGCGTTCACAGGCTTGTTTCATATTATATATCGCGTAGCTTCCCCTATCAGAAATTTGTCGACCAGTCAGTGATCGCATAAGAAAAACAGCAACAACCGCTACACTACGCAGGCAATGAAACCGCGTGCATTTGTGATTTGACACACCGGTTTGAAAAGCTCAGTATAATGGCTACAACAAGCGGCCCTACTACCGCTCGGGTTACAAGATAACTCACAGGTTAATTCTCATGAGAGATTTGAACCCAAATACGACTATTGGCGATTGGTTTTTCGGCAGTAGAACGTGGGCTCGTATTTCGGCGACAAGAATAGTCTCATGGTTTGAAATTATACTGTGACATTTTACACGCCGCCGGCGCGAGTTAAGGCAATAACTTTGTCTCTGCAACGTATGTTGGTTACTGATGGATCGAACGGATGTGCATCCGAGCCATGACGTCATCCGCAACTGGGCTCAAAACCAAATTTTTGTAGCAAAATTTAGTACAAAAACTACATTTGGATCATTGCTCGCGGTTCGTTCGCGCTGTTGTTTTGTATATTTCGCACCCCCATCAGAAATTTCTGATACCGCCAGAGCTGGTGATAAATCCGGTTGTGTCGTCATGAGCGTTGAAGATAAATCGGTGGTAAAACAAATGATATCAGTTACATTTTGGTCTGTAAGCTGTCAAAAAATGGCATCGTTCATTGACAATTTAAGTTTTTTGCTAATTTTCTACATGTTTTTGTTTAAAATTTTAGATTATTAATACTCCAAAGAAGTACTAAAACTGATTTTACTTTTAAGATTAGGAAATCGCGTTCTTTGTAAAGTATTACAGTTTCCTAAACATGACAATGTTAAGCTGCGTAGAGCCGCAGATAGCGAGTTTTTGGAATTTTTCGGTTTACAATTAGCTTAAAAATTTGGTCAGAACTTACGCTGGTGGTTGACAGAAGTTGGCTTATAATTTGCTATAATATTCTTTATTGATAATATCTCAATTTTATATTTGATTACAATTAAAAACATTTTCACTAATATACAAAACTGCATTCAGAACCGTCGCAAATAAGGTAGTAAGCACAGCTGGGTGGAATTTATAGTTTTTTTAATTGCTCGGGTAATATACCTGAGGGTAACAGAATTTTGTTGAGCAAGTACAACACTAGCTGTGTAGAGCAATTTTTACTCAACTTCAAATGTGATTATGACCACGTTCATTGGGCAGCAATGTAGTTTAACAATGACATCAACCCAGAGGTCACTAAATGACTTTAGTTAAACTAATTATATTGTGGTCTTCATTGGTCAATCTGTAGACCATTTTAAAAAGCAACCTAGAAAATAAATTTAGTCGATTATGACGACTACTGTTTGAATTTAAAGTTACATCTCCATTTTAAGGCTGACGTCAAATTTTGGCAATTTTTATAAATAGCGATAAGATAATCTGGTGCAAAATCAGCCAAGAAAAATTTAAAATTGCAAAAATTATAAGATTTGTGGTCAAAGACCTGAAACTGGGTTAAAAAATGACTTACAGTATGGAACCCAATCGAATAAAAATAGTGAAATCCTCTAGAGAGCAGAAATAAATATCATTCACCCCTCTTATTCGGGTCACACTAGCGTCTTTCAGTTCAGACAGGATATAAACGCTAATCATTGCGCTAATACATCGTATTTTAGATATTAGTCGCTGTAAATATTTGACCCCCCGGCCCATGTAAAGATGATGGGCGGAACGTTATTCAGTGGGACTGCAAAAGCTTAAGCTTTAGACTATTTTTTGCTTGGCTTAGGCTTAAGCTTAGGCTTAGGCGTAGGAATGTGTTTATAATACTGTTCCACCCCTGTTCTTTACATTAGCCGACCCCCCCCCGTTCCTTTTTAGTAATATCTTTTTTGGAGAATAGTAATACGGTTATGTAATAGACTAATTTCTTTAAATGTTTCTTGTGTATCTACTGAAACAGGTTCTAAAAACCTCTGGACAAAAACACAATGGCATTTTGACGCCGCGCCCCTGGCATCGCCGTTGTCGGTAGCTGAAAATTGAACCGTGTATTGCAAGAGGTGTTAACTGATAGGACAAACCGGTGTACCTTTAATGCGCAGTAGCATAGAAAATCCAAAATGAAATTATGCAAGAAACGTTTCAACGAATTTAATCTGCCCGTTTTTGACATCGTTAAGGCCGACAAGCCGATTGGTTACAAAATAATTATACACAAAGGATTATGAACTCTAGGCCGTATTCTCAAATGTATGTAGCGCCTATTACCACTTGGTAACAGCTCTTGTAACTTTCGAACCAGAGAATGGTGAAGTTTAAAATTCAACACATTTTTGCATTCGATTTTCTTTACTTCTGTGCAAATTTTGAGATCCGCAATTGCAGCAATTCGTTAGTTTGAACACCTATTACTAAAGAGGTGATAGGTGCTGTATGCATTTGGCAATATGGCACAAGATAAATCGAGACTCGACCACCCTTAATTTCCTTGCTATTAACATTTAACAGCCAAAAACAAACCAATCACTTTCTGTGACGCTCAACGAGATCATTAATTTGGCAACAGTCGATTCTTATCGCTGTCATTAAACAGACTACACATAAGAGCTAAAATTACTCTGAATCTCAGCAAATTTGAGTAGATTTTTGTGTTCCTCTTAGGAACGCGATCTGCTTATTTTGTCTAAACTTAAAAAGCTGCGATGTTAACCATTCTAAACGATTTGGTTAATGTTAATAGCTGGTTTCTTGGTTAAAATTGTTTGGAAAAATATGTAACAGTAAAGCGGGATTAATTACGTTTTACTGTTTACATATTAATATCACCAACAGTTTTCGCCAGGAAACCAGCTGTTAACATTAACCAAACGGTTCAGAATAGTTCACATAGCGGCTTTTAAAGTTTAGACAAAATAAACACTAAGGATCTGTAGAGGGCGCTAATCCTAAAATTTTACTTATGACAAAAAACTCGGAGTAGAAACGGATAAAAATTACGAAAACAATAACAGTCTTTTTTCATTAACGGAGCTTACACTGTATAAAAATTGAATAATGTTAACATTTCAAAAAATATATCACAAATCTTTTTATAAACAGCTCATAGGCCCATTGGTAACTATTGGAAACTCGGCCCATGTCCAGGTTTCTGATGGGTCTGTAAAAGAGTAGGTTTACATTCTAGATTACATTTTTTGCTTATGCTTAGGCTTTGGAATACACTTTTGCAAAGCTTAGGCTTAGACTTTAAAATACATTTTTGGAAAGTTTAGGCTTAAACTTAGGCTTTGTAATACAGTTTCGCAACGGTTAGGCTTAGGCCTAGGCTTAGGAATCCGTTTTAATATACTGTTACGCCCCTAAAAACGACATTGGCCGGAAAGAAATCTAACAACACGCTCGTATGTTATTATCAAAACTAACAGTTTAGCATCACACATACCCGTAGATCGACTTGAACTGTTCCTTCATCTAAATATTTCAAGTTCAATCTTCGTTTTCAACACAATTGTAACATTTAAATATTTTGAACTCAACTGGAAACTGCCATCGTTCAATCATATTCAAATCATCTGGGAGGCAAAGAAATGAGCGCGTTTAAGCAGAGTTTAAATTTGGCTGTTTTATTTCAAAAACTCATTTTAAATTGGAGTTGAACTATTATCAATAATAACAAATATCCGATATATTAACATCGGTTAATGTGACACATGAGAGATTGAAAGTAAAGTATGTTCTCAAAACCCATCGCGTTAATTGAGTTATCGCTGTACTATCAATCAGGGTTCCAACGGAATTGTGATCCCGGCTAAAATTGCGATATAATTTGGATTCCAATTTCGACTCACTGCTACGCCGATGCTGGAATAGTAATTTTGCGGTAATGAATTTTAAAGGTGACTGAAGAACTTTGGAAAGTTTAAGCGTGCAAAGAAAGTATATTTAAGTTTGAGCCTCACAGCATCCGCTGACAAAATTTTCGCAAAGGACTCTATATGATACTGCTTAACTTAGAATTACCACAACGATGACGTTTCGTTCGTTTCCGTTGCGGTATCTCTCTGCAACAAAATATTTCATCTACTCTAGTCTTCTTAGTATAGAATTAGCGATTATTTTTGATCCGAGTTCTGGCCCATGTATAGAACTGGGCCGGAACGTTTTCCGGTACGACTGTAATAGAGTACGCTTAATCTTTAGACTAATTTTTGGCTTAGACTTAGGCTTAGGCTTAGACTTAAGCATAGGCATAGGAATATGCTTATACTACTGTTCCGGCCGTGTTCTATACATTGGCCAGATATCTGCTAGCCCTAGAATCAAAATTTACACCGTTTAGTTTAATTTTAAAATAAAAGATAAATTATACATAATTTGACCGCAAAAAATGTTTCATAGTAAATCAATAAACAAGCTGCAACGTCAGATATGTTGCCTCGCCCGTTTAACCAAAGTTATAAATCATTCTTTTGTCAAAAATGTAGGTTAAACAACGAGTAATAAATAATTTATAAAATAAAATAAACACCCGACGTTAAAAGTATCAGATGGTTTTTATTGAAAAATCGCTAATGGACGATGCCGGTTGCGTACATCAAAACATTTTTTCCGCTTTAAACTTAAACGCATTGTAAACTTGACGGTAGAGTCGTCTGATAAAACTAAAATGGTTTAACTTTAAAAGCTTTTACAGTTGAAAATTTTAACTAAAAATTAATAATAAACGATAATATTACATGGAGACAGCAAATTTGCTTCAAACTGACAGAAGCCTTTATAAATGGTTTTTTGAGAAATTTTGCTATTACAGTTTTAGTCGATTTACACTAAATTGCAATATATAAATATTTTATGAGATTAATATTAAAACGGTATGCGATGCTTAAATGGTACTTTTCTTCAAATAATCTGGACCAAGTTAACTATTGGGTCGTGTCTATTAAGCCTAAGCCTAAATCTAATCCCAAACGTAAGCCCAATAAAAAGTCTTAGCTTCCGAGTCTCTAAGTCCCTCAGTCTCTCTCAGTTGGAAGGTCCCTAGGTTACATGAGCCAATAGTAGTGTAACATCCACAGTTGAAATCAGGGTTTTCTACATGTACGCCTTTCAACGTTAAACCATGAGTTAGCAACTTAACGCTATGAACGTAAATCTTAATTTTACCTTCAGCAAATTAAGCGAATTTTCAGCTATTTCATCATCGAATTTTGAGAAACTACATCAAATTTTTAATCTAACAGTTTATGAACAAAATTGAACAAATTTCAAAAACACACATTTCGAACTCAAACAATTTTACAAAGACAAAGTTTTTATTATTTAAATGATCATGACTCAATTTATGAACGTAAATCTTAATTTTACCTTCAGCAAATTAAGCGAATTTTCAGCTATTTCATCATCGAATTTTGAGAAACTACATCAAATTTTTAATCTAACAGTTTATGAACAAAATTGAACAAATTTCAAAAACACACATTTCGAACTCAAACAATTTTACAAAGACAAAGTTTTTAATATTTAAATGATCATGACTCAATTTGCTGCAACACCGTAAAAATTCCGGTTCCGCGAGTCAGATTTAATTTAGTGTTGAAATGAAATACATATAATCCAAGAGGTGTTTGACAGGTTTTATTCCATTTTAATAACTTTTCAAGTCCGATAGGGAATCTCGTTTGTCATTTTAGGGGAGAGAGTGACTCAGGTACCCCAGCGGTATCCAGACAGCAGGCAGGTACCCCAGCGGTATCCAGACAGCAGGGCGGCTAAAACTTTAGTTGGTTGCCCAAAAAGGCCCTGCAACATTCAACAATTAATAAAAATAATACTTTTTAATCTCAAATTATATTGAATAACGCTTGTTGGGTGAATAAACCGAATAAAATACTTCCCGGCCGCAAGGCACCCAGGCTCAACCAAGCACAGAGACGAGTGCATTTTTGTCAAAGTCAAATGGCATTGCAATAATTTTAAGAAATTGTGCAATTATGCAGTTGCGCTTGTGCAATCTGACACAACATTTTGGAGTCATTTAGAAAACATTGGAAATTCACGCGCATTTTTAAAATTGCAATTAAACAACGTTCGATGCAACTTCGATAACTATGTTCATTAATCATAATTGTGCAAAAACGGCAAGCAATGCATTTCAGATGTTGGTCACGCACCGGAAATTATTTTGCAATTATGTACAATTGCTTTGCCAGGATATAAGAAAGTTGGGAAAAACGTCACAAGATACACAAGCGTTGATTTAAATGCTGAAATGTATATTTTTGTCTTTTGGAGTCTAAGTTTAAATAAAGCATAAAATAACAGTCTTTAATAAATAAGGGATACGAGCTATAACGGAGAATGGAATCGCGTTATGTAAGGGGCAGACGGATCACGGTTTGTTCCATGTTGATTCGACGTGAACTTTAAAATTCGGGCTGTCATATCGGGTTAAGTCAGATGGCATACACTAGCTTACAAAACAGTGGCTCTCAGATCGTCTATGTGTACAAGAGTCGGTATGTCACATGATACTATGGGACATTTATACGAATATCATATCGTATCCCACAATTACAGCAAATATCAAATGATATCCAGCAGTAAAGCGCTATCTTCAAGTGCTTATAAATGAATAGAAAGACGGACGACAGAGACAAGATGTACTTTAAAATAGAAAAAAAACAGGACGGAAAATACGTTTCCGGCACAAAAATCGCTCAGAACTATTGCGTCTTAATTCAAAAGCTCAAATTTCAAATTCTAGTATCATATTATATTCAACAGTATAATTTGGGAATGCTACCTCAAGTATGCAGACGTTTGAAAATATATCGTATGATATTCGTAGACAATACGTCGAATATCAAATTATATCGACGAACGAAAAATGACCTACACATGATGATGTCAGACAAATAAGACTTCTTTAATATGATGTGGTTTCAAGCAGACAAATGTTAGCCAATAGTCTAATAGAGATAAAACATGTCCCAAGCTGCTTAGTTATAAATGTGAACCCAGCATTAGAGTATCTTCACGTAATACCAAATTTTTTGAAACGCAGGACTTCTTTGTGGTAATTATACACCAGGGTGTAAACGGACAGTAAAAATAACGAAAACGGAAAATGGATATTGAAGTATAAAAGTTTCAAAGATGATTTATTTTTCTGCGAACAAAATTGAGGCGTGCATAAATTCACCTGGTCTGTCAAAATTTTCAAAGAAAAAATGGCGTATGCATCGAAACGCACACAATTGCAGCATATTTGTAACCAAAAATTGCTAGATATATACGGCATTTATAACTAATTTTGAACGTAAAAATAACATAATTTCCATTATTTCTATAACGAAAACGGAAAAGCACACCGATTATTACCGCAAACGAAAACGGAAACGGATATCCTGTTACAACCTGGTATTTGAATGCCCGTTTTTACTGTTTTCGTTGTTTTTTACTACCGATTTAGCATAATAACGTCCTGGTAAACCATAAAATGAACTGACAGTTTTGAGCGCTCAGATCAATACAAACGTTTGTTTAAATTGAACTAAAAAATACATAAGATCACCATTGAGTACAATATTGCAACCCTAAGACACAAGATAAAGCATTTGCCAACGATTGTTAAACACAACTTATTCTCGTTTTAAATTCCACAAAAAAACACAAATTTCAGGCCAATTTATTTCACCCGGAATCATCTGATGTGTAATAAAAACCATGAAGAATAATAAAAAAAGTCAACCGAATCTCATAAAGTTCCGACTATAGAATTGCGGCGTTCTCTCAGTTTCTTTGTATACCGACAAACTAAAGCGTTGAAGCTGCTAAACTGTCGAAATAACTACAAAAATTAACCCGAGCCGCGCGACTATAGAAGGCAAGTGGGGCACACCCGGTCCATACGGGCATTTTCATTCCTATCTGGCAGTAATTTTTCGGCAGCATTCATATAATTTTATGTTACGAATATTTCTACTCTCCGATAAATCTGCTTAATCGACTAACAATTCATAACTACAGGCGTTGAAACCTGCTCTGACTACGACGTTTCGACAAATTGGCCCATGTATAGAACAGGGTCGGAACAGTAGTATAAGCATATTCCTAAGCCTATGCCTAAGCGTATGGATGAGCCAATTTTTAAGCCTAACCTAAGACTAAGCCTAAACCAAAAAAATAGTCTAAAGCTTAAACTGACTCTATTATAGCCCCTTCGCAAGACGATTCGGCCCTGTTCAATACATGGGCCTACAAATCTATAAAAACTAATACTACAGTTTCAGTGTTGAAATGTTTACATGATGGTATGGGGGCATTTGTCAAATAAATAAGTTTGTTGCTCGTCTGTTGACTAAACGCTGCGTTGTTTTGTATTTTCCGACCGCGTAGTTTGGCTATTTTAGGCAACAAAAGTTGCGAAATTAGACGTGACCGAAACACGTAAAACACACTAGAATTAGACTCTGCCAAAAAGAAGTTTAAAACCAACTAAAGGTGCGGTAATTAAATCAGGCTTAAGCGATGGTTCTCTATTTCGCAACATTTTTTGGTGATATTTCGCTGTTTTGCCGTTTTCATCCGTACTGCAGGTTATGCACCAAAACTTAAATATGTTAGCGTAGTCTCGGGTTGGGTTTGTGTTTGAGAAACTCGAAAAACAGACTGTTTCATAATTATTAGCACTGATGACTTAGACCACTGACCATTGGGAATACTCAGGCTTAGGCCCACCCAACAGAGGCCAAAAATAAAAGTTTGTACCAAAAGTTAGCACTAAAATTGCGTTCGGCTTCTAAAACTGGTTTCATTCGCAAGCGAGTTTTTTCGCTACCATAAATTGTCCCCCAGCAAAAATTTGTGTGTCTGCCGTTGATTTAGATTTTGCCGCATCGGTGATATCACAGGAAGAAATTTAGGCAAACTATAACTAAACAAAACTGTAATCCCAATTTGCATTTCCGTCATCAACCAAAATTCTATACTACGTAATTGTTGGTAAACTTTACCGTCTGGTTTCTATTTTTGTTTAATGCCAAACTGTGCGAGCTGAAATTAAATTTTTAAATAAACGCAATATCGATTCCCGGGTTTGTGGTTTAATATTTTTGCCATAAATGCAAAAAGACTTTGACTAAAGACATATGATTGGAAAAATCAGCCGTTGAAACTGGTTCAAAATGTATTTCCTGAAAGATGACAATACGAAATGCGTGTCTGGTGTGGATACGATGGGAGGGACAGAGCAGATATATCTTGTCAGGAAATTTACGAAAAGGCAACATTAAGAACGTTTAATCCGGGGTATGCGCTCACCTTGCGGATACCAAATGTTTTTGAGATTCGATACCCTGTCGAACATGAAATAGTGCCGTTACCCCTGCATGTTGGTGCCTAAAAGTTGTCTTACAATAATTGAATCCATTTAGAGCCATAATGATTGCATCGTCAGCCAAATATTGCAACGAAAATAAAATTTTGTTTATTTTAGGTGTTTTTGGTTGCAATTTTCTCAAACCAGCCAATGTTTGTTTTGTGTAAAATGCAAAATGCACATTTGAAATCAACAATTTAAAACACAAATATAATTTTTGTGTTACAAATATGAACGCTTTTAAGTAAATAATTAGTTTTTTTCTCGAATCTGAAACAAATTTACGATCTATGCCGATTCTATCTCGGGACACTTTTGTGATATAAAAGTAGACAAAACGGTTTGGCTCTTGTACAGTTTCTTTGGTCACATTGACCCTCAGGTTACGCTTAGGCTGAGGAAACAATGTATCGATAGTTCCAAACTTGTCGAGTCTGTCTCATATCGCTTTTCTTATACAAAGCGGACGAAAACTTTAGGTATACGACGTTCTTTTTAGCATAAGACATTTTTTAAACTCATTTTTCAGTAATAAAAGTGAATTTTGTCAAAAATTTTGCACGATAACCGTTTCCTGTCCACTATCTGCGCATAATACATGAAACAAGCCTAGAATAAATTAAAGATTACGTGTTTGTTTATACTTTTAGCAAACTTCCATTGGGTAATTATTAGTTGGGAAATAACGGTACGGCTTCAAAATACTAATAGTACATAACTTTCATATGCGAATTGAAAATTATGCGAACAACCATCTCAACACAATATCACTGACTCAAGGACGTGAAAAAGTGAATACTACTCCTAAAAACTTAATCTGAAATTATAGCTTAACTAAACTTGAATAGCAGTTGTAATCAAATTTAAATGGCTGGAACGAACTAACTAAACTAGAATTTTAAGTTTTTCTTAAACTCACGTGTTTTTAAATTTCACACGAGTTTAAGTAAACTTATTTTTAGTTTAAGTAAAACAAGTGTAGTTCAGAAGTTATGTGTATCTAAGAGTCCATTAGGTTCAGCTTAAACTGAAAATATGTAAGAATTTAATTGAGTCTGAGCGTAAACCTACCTGTTACTTTAGTTAATCTGCAAAGTTAGTTTAATTTTGGCGGATTACTTTAAGCTTAAATCAAGTTAGTTTAAGCTTTTCGAGAACAGTAAAGTTTTAAATTCGTATAACCAAAAACGCGACAATAGTATTAATAGAAAGAAAATGCTAACACGGTAATTATTATGCTTATAACAACGATTCGTATAATAAAAATAGTACATGTAACAATGTAATTGTTAGTATTTCGATTATAAGCTTACAAATATATCTGTCTTAAATTCAGAACTTGTACAAATTGGTGAAAATCACCTGCATATCGAGATATCCATTTCTTAGTATGAAAGCATTCACAAATTATTATAAGGTTTATTGTGATTTACATAAAGCCATTTTTTTAATTTAATTTGAACGGAAAATCAAATTAAAAGGTTGTTTGTTAGACCCGGAAGCACGTCCTTGTCAATATTATAACAATACAGTCCAACGGTTGTCCGGTTTCCTGTGAAATTACTTGCAAAAGTTATGTTCATATTCAAGTTCCGGAAGAGTTTCATTCTATTGAGTACTTGTTTAAGCATACGTGATAGTACGTAAAGATTAGCAGTACCGGTGCTGAACAGGTTTTTCGATTATCCCCAGGCAGCGTCAACCCAAAATGGTCGGATTTTTAAAATTTGGGCATATTTTGGGCGTCTTCTGGCCTTCCCCAATTGATTTCACTCCCAAATTTGTATTTTTAAAAAATTTGATTTTTTTGAAGTCCCAAGGTCTGCCCGTCGGGACCCAAAGTTTTTTTCTGTCAAAAAGTCAGCCAAGTTATGCACAATTCTACGCAGCTTGTAAAGCTGAGTCGGATGTTGTTAAATTTCTATTAATCAGATGATTGGCTAATGAGTTATGGTCGTATAACTGATTTGTAGCTGTCCCAAATCGTTAGCAGTGTTACTACCAGTTATTTGCCCATGCTCTTTAGCCAATCGTCTTATTGTGGAAAATATAACATCATTCGGCTCACCATCTTCCTTTTTGTTTCATATTTTGAGTTCCTAGGGGGTACCTTGAGGATTAAGGTTTCGAATCTTGCAAAAATTCAAATTTGGGATTTACTGATCAGGGAAGATTTTGAGACGGTCAAATATACTAAAATGGTTTAGATAAAAGTTAGTTAATGCAGAACAATGTGCAATCAAGTGTTATTTCAGAAGAACAATCACGCTTCTGTTCGATTAAAAATATTGTAAACAAAATAATATTGGAATGTTGCTCAAAATACGTATATGGTGCATTCCAGCGTTATAATATAGATTACAGGAAATATTATCTCGACTTAAATCGTCGAAGATCGCATACTGTCCAAAGCTGTTTGGTAACAAAGAACTTAAGGTTATGGTAACTTTCCTGTTTAAAAGTTCGGCCCATGTAAACATCAAGGGCGGAGAGTTTTTCTGTGGGACTACAATTATAGAGGAAACTTAAGCTTTAAGCTATTTTTTGCTTGGTTTAGACTTAGGCTTAGGAATATGTTCATTCTTACGCTTAGGTTTAGGCTTAGCCTTAGGCTTAGCTTAGGAATATGCTTATAATACTGTTCCGCCCCTGTTCTTTACATTGGCCAAAACATCCAACAAAATTCCAAAAAAAATAGTAAATCACGTTAGGCATTCTGATAAAAAAAGTTGAATTTCGATTTTGAATAAATAAGGTTCTGGTTCAACCTCCGGGTCAAAGTGAAACTATTTTTACACTGCGTAAAATACCGAATGTATAAGTTACTTGTTCAAATTTAGAGCAACTAATGTAGTGAAATTAAATAAAGCATAAAATAGGCTACTGGACTGTGGATTAATAATAAATTTCAATTTTAAATTAACATAAATCTTTATTAACCAGTGATTTGTTGTCCAGCCAAGGTCGAGTCTATAAACGACCCATGTCGCGTCCACCCTGCGTTAATAATTATTTCCTGTGCTTTTATACAATACAGCTGGTTAATGGTCATATGTCTAAGATATATTTTAAACCATATAAGCAATGGCGGTTTCATGGGGAGGGGCCCAACCCGGCCGTGGCCTTCCCAACAGCATCTCGACAAAAATTATATCGCAATTTTGTGACAATCGTTCGTGGTTTGTGTGTGTGGGTCAAAAGTAAGTTTATTACCAGTGAAATTTTACCCCCCCCCCATTTTGAGATCGTGGATCCGCCACTGCATATAAGTACTTTAAGTGTTACTTTTAAGAGATAAATTCGACTTTAGTATGCTTTAAAACCATTTTGAACAACTTTACCGAGTAAACTTATGCGGAAGTTGAGTGTGAGTCAATTTTGGCTTTACAATTTCCGATTATCTGCCAGTAGCTAAGATTTCGGTTCGGCAGGGTATAATCTCATAAAAGACAAATTTTTCTGACCTTTAGAATGAGTAAGGGTATTCCAAATAATGCTAACTATGTTTTTCTTGGCTCTCTAGGGATTTGGGGAGTTGATTCATCTTCTCTTTCCACTTGCATACGCCCCCTATTATGCGGTATATATGTTATAGTTGTAACAATTAAGCCCTATCACCGTTATGGCCAGACAGGATACCAATTGATGCAGTGGTTACTACCACAAGATCACGATTGGAACGTTTTTTACGGGGTTGCAATTAAGTAAGCTTAAAGTTTAGACAAATTTTTGCGTACTGTACTGACCCGAATAAAAAGGGGGGTAATAAGTGGAGCGGTCCACATTTTGAGTCCAATCAATAAGAGTCGTATCCTTAATAAGAGTCTGTAATCGGATAGAGTCCCTAAACCGCAATTAGAGTCAGTTATCCCTAATTGTAGTGTATAAATGACTCCAGCACCAAATAAAGATTGAGTGCGACACTTTAAAGCATATGCTTATGTTCGGAAGTTTATTCGTAAGTATATATAACCTTGCATTATCGCCCAAGCTTTTGATACAACACAAACATTTCATTCAACGTATCAGACTCCCTCTTATTCAGCGTCACTACAGTAGGCTTAGCTTAGGTGCAAGCTCAATTTTGCGCTTAGGTTAAGGCTTAGCAAGAAAGCTTATACTACTGTTGCGGCCCTGTTCTATACATTGGTCCAGTAAACAGTTATATGTGGCTTATTTTTTCATATCTGCTCACGAAGAGCTCAAATCAAAATATTCATAAATTTCTTTGTTTGTATTATGAAAATCATTGCACCATACAGGTAATAACTTTTAAATTTACAAAAAGAATACTTACCAGATTTTGAGATTTTAGCGATTAAAATTGCTAGAAATGTTACAAGTCGACGGAGTCGTTGAACTTGCATCGTTCGTATTTGTCAGCTTCGATATATGAAATCGTTTGAAATGTTTCGCATTACCTGAAATTTAGTAAAACCATTCGTGAGTAAATTCGTCAAAAAACCTTCTAATAAACAATGATTTGATAAAATATGATTTTTAGTCAAATTTGTTCGTATATCGCTTTTTAGGGTTGCAACCGGCATGTGTGCCGAATCAAAAGTTTGGTTATATTCAGGTCGAAGGATGAAAAATTCTAAAACGCGAGTAAAAGATTGCTAATCTTTGCCTAAAAATTTTAGGTAACAAACAGCAATTATAGGCCGTAAACTTTGTTTGCAATGTTATTCTATTGACTATTTGTTTTACTCGCCAATGGACAGAACAGGGCCGTAACATTAGTATAAGCATAAGCCTAAGTCTAAGGACAAACCTAATAAAAAGCCCAAGCCTAAGCCGAAGCAAAAAAATAGTCTCTCACGCTTACTCTATTGCAGTCCCGCAGAAAAACGCGTTTTATTTAATACAAAAAAATGATTATTTTATCAGGTATTAACCAAGGGTGTATTGTACCGTAACCATATCATTAACATCAATGCCATGCAAATTTAAATCTGATTATTTCTGAACCCTGAAGTAAACGGCCGTAACAGCCTTCAATTTATGGTATTACAACAATTTGTCGTCCGATAAATCCCCCGCTCGACAACTTGTAATCCACGATATTAGGCTTACAATTAAGCTTAAACCGATGCTTACTGTTGTTGGTATTAGGCTTGAGATAACTGCGTCTGACGACAAGTTGATCCGGGCAGCGAATTATGGTAAATGGTCAAATTAAGCCTACCTGCGTGGAATTCGTGAATTTCTTTCCGCTATTAGAACAATAACTGAACGAATTAGACGGATTTTGGTTGTGAGTAAAGAACTAAGATACAGTAGCATAATCATAAGTACAGTTTCATAATAAACCATTTAAATAATTATTCTACGTAAGTAAGCATGACAATAATTATCGTTGCTAATCACGGAATAAAGGTTGGCTGAAAAAATGATGCTTAGAAGATGGGAACTAAAATTCGTTTCCTGTTCCTAATAATTTAAATATTACTTTCCAAACTAAAAATCGCCCCTGTATCAAATGAAGTCATTTCAGCGTTTATCCACTGTGAATGCCGCAATCCAGAGCGCTTGGCTTGTACATACTTTAGGCGTTTGCCGGTATAGCATATTCCACCTGCGGATTTTCGTTCCAGGAAAATTCTGCTAGCGGATTTTCGCCCCTGAAAAAAGTGCCACAGGCGAATTTGTAAGCCTCCCACAGTTGTGTCCTCCATCACTGCAAAAAATGGTGAGTCAAACTGACTCTCTCTAAAATAAGCTTTTCCTGACTACACAAACTGAATCAAAATTTGACTCCGGCTGAGTTAAATTCTGCTCAATTTGACTCTGGCGGAGTCAAATTTTGACTCAGTTTGTGTAGTTAGGAAAAGCCTGTTTCCGAGAGAGTCAATTTGACTCACCATTTTTTGCAGTGCAGGTGAATTCGAGTTCGGCCTCTTTTATCCTAACTTGAGTTAGGCAACGATTGACAATAAGTTTTATCAGAATGTAACCTATTTCCAACAATCCTCAACTGCAGGGTCCTAACGACGCGCTGAACAAAAATTCAAAGTGGCTTCACTAGCGGATTCAAAGGGTGGGTGCGCCCCCCTCGGTCAGAATCTTTTTGTAATAAAATGTTAAGGTCTCCCCTACCTTACAATATTACCCCTCGCAAATTTTTTTGTAAAATCATCCCCAATCGCAGGTCATTCCACAGCCTGTATAAACGCTATTTTCAAATTTTTCCAGAAATTTCGGTGGGGTTGTGGGGCGTGTCATTCTGTATCCACTTTGTATTCGTTCGTAAAATTTCGCTTTCATCAGGCAGCAAAGAGTTTTCTTAAAACTCTAATCAAACTAATGAATACTGCATCAAGACAAGGTGTCCACAACTTTATTTCATATCCGGTTCGGCATGACTGATAGCAGAAAAGCGCCACATACACGATCCGGTCTGAGAACGAATACGTAGTTTGACAAATGTTACTTTTAAGGGCGTAACGGTAGGTTAAGTGTATTCCTAAGCCTAAGCCTAAGCAATTTCAAAAGCGTATTTCTAAAGCCTAAGCCTAAGCCTAAGCAACAAGTGTAAAATAAGCGTATTCCTAAACCTAAGCCTAAACCTAAGCGTTGCTAAAGCGTTTCCTTAAGCATAAGCCTAAGCCTAAGCAAAAATATAATCTAGAATCTGAATCTACTTCTTTGCAGACCCATCAGAAACACGGACGCTCCTAAAAGTAACATGAGCCCGTCATTATATCTTTAATTCGACAAGTTTAACGCTAAATGACAAACAACTTTTGGTTTCCGAATGTCTGATGTTTGCTTAAATTAAGATTTCGAAAACAAATCAGCTCAATTTTCGTACAAGTGTTAGTTTAAATTTTCAAATTGTTACATTCTAAAACGATTTGAAGTGTTTTGAAATTGATCCGACAACTCAAATGCGACTGATAATTTGTCAACGACTCTCCATAGTTTATTTATTTGCAGTCCGTCGTAAAGGCAAGCAGTTGTCATTTAATATCGGATCGTAATTTTGTCGAATAATGATTTATTGTCAAGTAGAGAAATGTGAACCAAGGTTTAACCAGATATCCGTATTCGTATCCAGTAAAATCAATTAAGTTCGTAAGAGTTTAACTGTTCAGTTTTATTAAGAAATTAGATTAATTTCCATTAATTTTAGATCATAACTTGGTTCAAGCGTTGAAATTATACGGTTATTTGAATATAATAAGCTTTGGGTGCGTTTTCTATAGCGTTTCTGGTACTTTTGCTATCTGTTTACCAGGGTTTCAACCGGAACTACATTTTGTCGGAACCGGAATTGGAGTCGGAGTCGGAACCAAGTTTTAGTAATTCTATTAAAAAGTTAAAGGTGTATAATTTTTAACTTTTGTTGCAGTATGCCTGTTTCCGTTACTGTTCACAATTTCAGTAAAAATTGATTATACAGCTGACGGAATACACGTAAAAACTCGGAATATTTACTGAGCAAAAACCAACAGAATAATTGCAAATGAACGAAACAAAACGAAACAAGCCAAATCTAAGTTCAATGATCTTGAAACTCATAAGCGAAAAATCAGAATTTCAGCATCGGAACAGCAGACAGCCGGAATCGAAAACGGAAGTCAAATTTTACCAGAATTTTAGCCGGAATCCGAATTTCGATGGAACCCTACTGTTTACGGTGACTGGTCCGCATCGACAACTGTAATACTAGTTAAAGTTATTGCAATGTTAGTATCAGCCTACGTAGATACCATCAGTGGACTTCAGACCTTTTAATTCAACCAGCTGATGAAGTAAGCTTACAGAGAGGTTTAGAACTAACGGCTTTTGACTCCTTAGGCAAACGCTCTACCGCAGCGCCGCTCAGCTTGCGTCCACAACGCTTTTATAGCCGACTGTAAGTTATCGACACGTATGATGCAGGATAGCGCACACAATAAATTGTACATTGCATATATTGCATATGCACTAGCATAAGCATGTTTGACAAGCTTGCAATTTATACCAGAAGCGGATCTGATAATTGTATAAAACGAACAATTAAACATACCGTAAGGCTTTTAAGTTTCAATCCAAGCAATTATTTGATTTTTAATACGACACTATATTTAGTTTCATTAAGAATGAATAATGACAAAAGTGTGCAAGTTTTGGGGTACCACATGCTACAAAATGTACCACCGGATGTTGCGTTTTTGGCCGACAATTCCCTTGTTTAAAAGAGAGGTCGCTATCACATGAATACCCCTAAATTAGCCAATAAGGGAAGCATGTTTGACGCCGCATACGCAAGATTTGCTGGAATTAATATGCCTAACTTACAACTATAAGGCTATTTGCCTAGATTTGTCATGCAACCTAATGTTAGGCTGAACTCACGATTTTACGAACCAGAAATGTTTAGATTTTGGTTACGTATAACATTGGTAAATTAGGCAAAGGTTTATTCAAATGAATTCAATCGCGTCTTTCGAAAGAACCTCTAAATTCATTTGCATAAATGAACAGACAAAATTTGTTCAGAGTTTCGTTTGATGCTTTCACGTGTGTACTCGCAATCGCAAGTCGTTTTAGCAACATTTATCACAAATTGAATAATGTTAACTGTGTCTTGAGAACGCTTACGAATCTACTTTAAATTTAAATTTGCCAAATTTAAATAATTTATACGCACTGTAGGTACTTATACTGTAATGACCCGAATAAAAAGGGAGAAGATATTTATTCGGCCTCTTCAAAGGGAACTATTCTACTAATCGGGTCACTACTGTCAGCGACTGGTATTCGGTTTATGATTTTTGACGATTAAATGCATTGAGTAGCTTAGACAGGCTCATGTGAAACAACTTTAAAATTTTACTTGTAACGATATTTAGTTAATACGTATGTAAGAAGCGGATTAGTAACAATTTAAAAGCCAAATACAACTGCGTGCCATTGGTCGGTTACAATCAAGGAGATAGCGGAAGATATGTTCCGTTCCGAAACGTCCGCAAACAAGAGAACAAGCAGTTTTAACCGACTTTAACCATGGATTTTAAAAGGGCAAACAAATTTCCACGATTGAACGGTAAAATTGATTTGTATGGAAACTTATACACTCCTGATATGAAATCTTGTGATTACGCTTCGTGTTCAAAATATTATTGTATTTTAAGACTGGATAACTGAATATATTTTTAAAATTAAATTAATCGGTTGACTGCGTTCAGAATTTACCTCATTCTTATATTTGTTTCAATAAACAACAAAACGTGCCGACCTGAAATGCAGGGCCGGAGCAGCCACCCCACATACCCCCGTTTGGGGGGCCCACCCCTAAGGGACACCCACCCTAACTGGTTGAAACAAAAACGTCAAAACTTTTAAAATGCGTCTGGATTCTTGCTCACTTCGCTCGCAATTTAGGGGGCCCCCACCTTGGAGTTGGGGGTAGCCCTCGTCACTGGCGGCTCGGGCACTGCTGAAGGTAAAAATATCAGCGTTTGAGCTGCGCGGTTATGGAGTTATGCATCTCCTTACACTTAATATTGCAGTTAGCCATTTCGAAAATTCATTCAAACAATCTTAACGTTTTTTCCACTGAGTGTTTATCATTTGTAAAGTTAAGCTTTAAGGGCTGTGGTATACTTCTTTAATCATCTCAATTATCGTCCGGAACGCCGTCCGTCACCGATACTGTGCGGTTTGTCACCGGCCGTAAGCGTAAACTTGAGTCGATTTAGGTGTTCCAGTTGACTACTGAGGGGAAAATTTCTTCTTGAAAGGGGTTACCGTTGTTTTTTATCAGGTCTGAAAAAATAATACAGAGTAACAGTATGAATTGAATTTTGAAAAACTCGCAAGCGAACCGAGTTAAACCTCACGCAATTTTAAAAGTACCGTGTTCCAATGAAAAGTTAAAGTTTTTTGTGAGCTCGAAAGAGGAATTCAATCGCTAGATTCCCAGATCCGTCGGTATCGCGAGTACACACAAAATAAATTGTGTTAAAATTTCAAGACTAACTACTTTCTTAAATTTTCCAGATATAAATGTTATATTTCAGACATTAACAGTCTTAAACAACTCAAATTCGTTTGTTAAATGGTTAAAACATAAATGTTTTATATTCAAGAAATTGCTATTGCCAATTTGTAAGACTCCAGAAACAGTTATCTTATGTACAAGAATTTATTTCCTGATTTTTATGTATGTAAAAAAGTAACTCCGTTCATATTCTTGAGAGAGTATATAAATAATCGAATTTCAAAATATTTCGGGTTGAGCTCACGCTCGTCTCAACCTAAGTTTACGTCTCGGACGTATCTTAGGTTGTTTGGGCATCGGGTTGAGCTTTAGCCCCCAATTTTGAATCGGTTTCCATGGCAAATCTCTGTGTTTTATTTAAGACATGTTTGTCTTATATTTCAGAATTATGTTTCTTATATTTGGGCTTATGGTTTCACTAAAGCTTACGGAAGGTATGGACAATAACCAGGATCAAAATTAAATTTGCAAATGGAGTGTACAATAACCAATGTTATATATAGAATTTTGTTTAGGTTTAGGCTTAGGCTGTTGTTTTGGTTTAAACTTAAGCTTTATGTTTTGGGTAGAGTGCACAAGAATTAAGATTGTAATAACGTGTTAACATGAAGAGGTCAATATCGAAAGCATCGAAGCCCAAACATTTTTTGTGTTTAGTCAGTTTAGCACATTTTTATAGCAGGTTTTATCGCAGGGTGTCAACGGATAGTAAAAAATAACGGAACCGGAAATAGAAAACCGACATTGATGTATAACAGTTTCAAACATAATTTGTTTTTCTGTAAAAACACAATTCAGGCGTGCAAATATTCACCGTCTTTCAATAAAAATTAAACAAAAAATGGCGGATGCATCGAAATTTTTATAATTTTGGATTATATAATTTCGCAATTTTTATTTTATTTCGAACAAATTTACTTTATTTATAACTAATTTTGAATGTAAAAATATATAACACAATTTCCGTTATTTCTAAACGTAAACGGCAACCGACACGGACACTGGCTTTTCCGGAAACGAAAACGGATATCCGGTTACATCCTGCTTTTATAGTTGTCGTCAAACAGAATCTAAATGTGACCGCAGACAAATTCTGACATCACGGTTCACGTCAACAACGACAATATTTGATAAAATCAAACGAACCGCAGGGTAATTGCTAAAGAGGCAAAGGCGAAGCGACATTATCTTCATTTTTAATTTTCACAGTTCCCACGCAGATGCCGAGTATTAAAAGTCTAGCGTTAAAACGTTAACTTTCCTGAATCAGTAGTCAATCCAAAACTCCAAAAAATCTAATAATGACGGTTAAAATAGATTGGGTTTACCAATAAATAATACTCAAAAAAGACAACGCCTGCGTTTGGCAAAAATATTGTTCTTTTGGAGGCTAACAAGAATCCCTTATCTTAGTTCGCTTCTTGATATGCAACTTTTCTATTGTGAGACTTCTAAAAACCAGCAAACATTTCGCGAAATATATACAATTCTGTTATCTTGAAACTCAGAAAACTGCAAAAATAGATACGCCACTACAGTATTTCTCTTAGCTTGAGTGAGTATATAGATACATCTCTACAGTGACATTTAAATTAATCTTTGACCCAGTGCCGGAGCAGACAGAGGATGGGGTTCTGCCCAAACTCGAGGGTGGGAACCCACAAACTTGCGAGGGAAGCGAGAGAGAAGCCAGACGCATTTTAAAACTTCGGCGGTTTTTGTTTCAACCGGTTAGGGTGGGTGACCTTTTAGGCGTCGGGCCCCCCAAAATGGGAAGTATGGGAGGTGCCTATTTCGGCCCTGTTTGACCCTTCTCTTCATGAAAGGCTCTTAGACTAATATATAAACTACCATGCGAGTTTGCCAGAATGAAAGTTTCAACGCAACTGATCTCTGTATTTTATCGCTACCATTGATACTGTGGAACGAGAAATTGCGACAACTCAACATACATTCGAATATGAAAAAATGCAGACGAGTATCAGTTACTCGTGTCTTGTTGAGCTTCAAAGATATTTACAGTTTCAGTTCAGAAAATACAGTTTCAAAAACGTCTTGTCAGGTTGAATAAGTCAATAAATAATTTACATACAGCGGGCAGCCAGTGCCCTAATTATCGCATAAAACGAATCTTTGCCCATGAGCAAGGCCCAATGGAACCCAAACTCAAACGATGCGAAAGAATAGTGACAGGTTACAATGGAAAAAGGCATTTTTGTGATCATCGCTTACCCGCTGTTGCATGGAAAACTGTGACAAATTGGCTCATATTGAAGAGTTCACGGTGCAACCGGAGGTGAAAAATACCGGATCCGGAGCCGGAGGTCAACAAAACTTGCCGGAACCGGAGGCGAAGCCGGAGGCGAGGTGGAACTATAAGCACTTAAAATGATGTTTAACTGGCTAAATTTTTGCAAATTTGTGTAAGGTGTTGTTTGATATATAAATCTTGTTGTTTCACGCTTATTGTTTTTACACAATCTTGCCAATTTGTTCTTTATAATTAATATACCAAAAGTGCAAACAAACCGATGCAAGAAATAAACAAATTTTGTAAAATTTTGCAAAAGTTCACTACCGCAATTGCCGTTACCTCCAGCAGAAATTCTACCGGAGCCGGCGGTTCATTTTCTGCCGGAGTCGGAGCCGAAGGCAGACCTCCAGTTGTACCCTGGAAGGCTCTATGTAAATAACGGTTTCTTTTGCCTTTTTGTGGACTAAATGGATTCATAGTTTCAGTTAAACAATTGTATTAAAAACGTCGTTTCATAGGTTAAAGAGTAAATGAATGATTAAAGGTACATGAAGATTAGCTGTTAGGCCATGATGACATCATAGCAGGAACGATTCAATCCATAGGATCTACTGGCCATGGTCCAAGGTTTGAGTTTCTTAAACATTACTTACTACAATTTTGACTTCAATTTTGACCCCTAAACCTCCAGTTTGTTATTTTGCTGCGGATCCAGGGGCGGGTCATAATGGAGGCCAGTGTGATCGCATCCTAAAATTCCCCGACACAGGGGCCCAAGACGCATGTTTCAAAAATGAAAATTTTGAATGTAGAAACACGAGGGGACTGCATGATAAATCAGCCTTACGGCACGGGGCCATGTAAGGGTCAGAGGGGGGAACGTTTTTCTGCAAAACTGCAATAGAGTAAGCTTAAGCTTTAGACTGACTGTTTTCCTTAGATTTATAGGTTTAGGTATACGCTCATTCTTGTGCTTAGGTTTTAGGCTCAAGAATATGCTTATACTACTGATACGACCCTGTCCTCTGATTTTTAAATGTCTGGAAGAATAGCAATTGATGTGTCTGTGTGAGCGTCTGCTTAGCTTAAGCGCATGTTTGATTTTGTACAGTGAATACGACTTAAAATCACGCAAAAACGTAATTCTATACCAATTCAAATTATGCTGTGCGTTGTGTTCAATATCCAAGCTATTTTGTAATATCTTCAAATATGCTTGAAATATATTACAGTTTTCTAATTATTTAAATAAGGCAAAACTGCTAAAAAACAACTTCCAGTGCATATAACAGGCCTGTAAAACAGTAGTATATGCATATTCCTAAGCGTAAGCCTAAAGCGTAGGAACAAGTGAAACTACGATGGAAGCAAAATGATGCGTGCTAGAATAAGCTAAACATTCTACACAGAATGTTTCAAATCTTTATATCTGAAAGGCGTGTATGTAATGCCCCATTCACACGTACAAATTTTTGCAGCGACAACTTGCAGCAGCAATTTGCACCAGATTCTTGCAGCTGCATGTATTTGCAAGGAAACATCATTTTCACTATGAATCTTGACATGAATTTATGTGAATAATTTGCTGACAACTGCAATAAATATTAAGCATCAGCTGTAAATTATCTGGTCAGCCAATGATAACGAATTAATTAGACGTGTAACGATGATTCATATCTATGAATTGGTTCTTGGAATACATTCATCATTAATAAATTACAGTTGCAAGTTCTTCGAATGAATTTTTTTAAAAACTTACAGCTGCAAGTTTCAGCTGCAAAAAATATGCACGCATAAAATGTTATAATAGAAATTTCTTGATTTGAAAACAATTTTATACGGATATGTTTTATTTAGTGACTAAAATGTGAAAAAAGCGCTGTCACAATCGCCGTAGACTGCGAAATATCAAACAAGTTCTATATTTGAATTAATAACGCTTCTTGAATATACTCAGAAGTACTCAACAACATGTCTTCCGATTGACCAATCAAAATGCAGGTGCAACTCAGGCCATTGTCCAACAGGAGCGTAGTCACGATGCAACTTCGGGACGGTATAGCTATGCAATTTTTGTGAGTTTGCAAGGGCTCAGCCCTGTAAAAGTGTCTTATTTCTCATTATTTGAGAAACTTCTCAAAGCGATATATACCCGGTATAGCATTCCAACTGCGTAAGCTGTAAATACGTCTACGTCATCCGCCGTGTATATATTTAAGACATTGCAGTTTTTAATGTTGAAGCCCAAATTTCTTTCATACTACGCCGATTCCGTCTTGTAATTGATTGGTTGAAACGTTCGCTGGTATGGCGTGGGATATTTTGATCGTCCAATGATCGGCTTCGTTTGGTCGCTAAATGTTTAAAATGATAATTTTTCCAATTTCCCATATTGGCGGCAACGGTTCGCTTTGTTGTTCCATCAACCGTACGTGTGGATTGAGTATGGCGGAGTGGTATTGTCAACGGTTGTCTAGGTCGAGCGGTGCGTGAGTTTTGTCTGAAGTCGGCTGTACGACTCGTTTTGGTTGAATTGCCAGTATTGCGGTTAGTTTCGTGCCGTTGGCCCGTCTGTTTGCCAGGTGGTTGGTTTTTCGATAACTGTATTTGATTACGACAAGAATTAATCCAATTTTGACGCAAATTTTTTGTCAAACTGCTCCGATGGTGATGGCTAATATCGACGCCCGTGCCAGAGTTCACATCCGAATAAGTGGTCACGCTTAGACTTCGGTTGAGCTTACGACCAGAGGGCAGTTCTTTCAACCATTGTGCGACATGATCGGTTGAATTTGCTCGTTGAAGCTGGGAAAATGCTCGTCTGGCTCGAATGGAATTGAAGTTTTGATTAACTGCTGAACGCTGCGATTTCGAACGGCGTCTCTCTATGGAACCAACAGCGGTGTTGGTATGAAAAGATCTATTCCGGCGTTGGCGTTCAACATTTGCCCACAAATCGCGATCATTCTCGTCCCTATGCAGCCGGTGCGGTTGCAAGTTATACGATTTACGCAAAACGGTTTCAAAATAGTCGTCGTCAGCAATTGCGGCACTCAATCCAGCGTAGTAGTTGACAAAATCTTTGTAGTTTATCTGTAATACAAAGTTTAATTATATATATACTGCAAAAAATTGTGAGTCAAATGGACTCTCTCGGAAATAGGCTTCTCCTGGCTACACCAACTGAGTCAAATTCGACTCCGCCAGAGTCAAATTCGATTCACTATGTCGCACGTTTGACTCTGGTAGAGTCGAATTTGACTCAGTTTGTGTAGTCAGAAAAAGCCTATTTCCGAGAGATTCAATTTGACTCACCATTTTTTACTGTGTATTGTTCAGATTTTTACCTTGGCTGTTTACGCCAATGTATACAACAGGGGCGGAACAGTAGTAGAAGCATATTCATAAATCAAGCAATCCGGATCAAACCGGTAGTAGCCTGATAAACCACCGGCATGGTCCGCACCTCATCCATCAGTCTTTATATTTATTACTGAACTGCTGGTCAACCTATTGCAATTTTACACTTACCGTCCGTTCAATCTGATGTTATTGCGAAAGTAAACCGCCCTGATTTTTCAACCAACGCAATTGCCGTTTTTGATGACTTTTAGTTCGCAAGTCTTTGTCTTAGTATAAAAGCAGCTTGAAACCTGTGTAGTAAACTTTTAAATATACAGCAATACTTGTAGGGTCGGGTTGAACCAGTCCGAGCCCTGGACGGACCATGGACCGAACCGGACTGGTGCACTCAGTGGACCGGAGTGGACCGGACCGTGAAGAAATACCATACCGGTCCGGCAAGAGATCAGTAATATTTAATGACGTGAATCGACTTGGAAAAAATTAGAATTAAGCATTTGTGAAACTGCCCAATAAATGTAATTTTGTCGATTCGTAGTATTCGATTTAGTAAATTTTATAATTTAATGATGCTGGCTTCTGGTGCGTCCATTAAGGAATATTTGAAAATCGAGCAGCTGTTGATGCGACGATTTCGTTGTTAAATGGACCAACGACTGACCCATTCACTGTTTCCTCCAATTTGTCTTAAAAATCGATCCATCGCTTGTTCTTCGCTCAGCCGGCCCGATTTGACGTCTTCGTTGTGTCTGATATTCAATCCGTCGACAATTTCGGATCGGTTCAATTTTCCGGTCATATTTTGGTCAAGTTTGTCGAAAACCGCTTTGATCAATTGAAGTCGATATTGTGACAGGTTTGGCTGAAAAAAAGAAGACAAGTGCAGATCGCGCCCGTGTGGTATCAATGGACGTTGATGTACACTTTGCCTCCACATTTATGCTTACGACCCGAATAAGACGGGGGTGCTGATGTTTATTTGGCCTCATCTGAGGGTACCCATCTGTTATTCGGTTACGGAAACCACTATTGATTGGGACTCAAAATGGGGACCCCCTCTTATTTCCCCCGTCTTATTCGGGTCACTGTAGCCTAATAGACTTACGCTTAGGTTTAAAAAATTGCTTACATATACCCAAACGTAAGCCAAAACGTATGTACAGAGTTTAGCCTACGCCTTAGCCTAAGCCATAACCTTAAAAATAGCGCACAAGTGTATAAAAGCCGAATGGTTTCATATTTTTTACTAAGAAATACGTTACAGTATGAATTTAGGGTGACCACCTAAACAATTTTAGACCAGAATAAACAGAAAGCTCCATGTTTTCTGTAGCATCAGTAACGTTGGCTTAAGTTTACGCAAAGGTGGAGGGGTAATAAGTGCGAGGTCCCCATTTTGAGTCTTAATCAATAGGAGTCCATATCCCTAATAAGAGTATATAAGCGGATAGAGTCCCTAAACCCTAACTAGAGTCGATAATGGTCAATTGTCCCTAATTTGGTGCATAAATAACTGCAGGCCCAAATAAAGTTGAGTTCAAAACGTTAAAGGACACTTAAGTTTTGAAAGTACACTCTTAAGTATATCCTTGCATTATTGCTCATGGTTTTTCAAGACAAACGTTTAATTCAACGGACACTTACAGCACCGGACATAAACCAGTAACGAAGGGTGACGGAGCGTGGGTTAAAAATAAATGACAGTCCGTAACGTAATACCAGGGAGGTACCCTCTGGAGAGGCCAAATAAATATTAATCCCCTGTCTTATTCGGCTCACTACAGTATACTTGCAAGAAAACATGATTATGAAAAATTTTCCGCAGGAATAACTGTGTACTGATTGCTAAAATCTGTTTTCTCTCGTTTTCAGGAAATTCTTGGTTAAAATAATGGACCAATGTTACTTTAAGGGGCATAACAGTAGATTAAGCGTATTCCTAAGCCTAACCTAAAGCCTAAGCATTGCAAGAATGTGTTCCTAAACCTAAGCCTAAGCCTAAGCGTAAGCCTAAGCGAAGCAAAAAGATGTAATCTAGAATCTAAACTTACTCTTTTATAGACCCACCAGAAACCTGGACGCCCCTTAAAGTAACATGGGCCAAATAATATATGATACTAAAGCTGGAACACCCTACATGCGTATTTTGGACAATGTTCCAAATTCCGACAAGAAGAGTCTGGTGTAAAAAAGGAATGTGTGAGTATTGTTTACTGTTTGGTTGTAAATATTTGTCAAATCAAAATTGCTAGTGAGTCGACGCCATTTTAGCAAAAGCCAAGTTATCCGTCAAAATTGAAGTAATGTAGTGAGACTAACGAAATTATTATACCGCTGACTGGAAGCGTATGCTTAAAACGTACTCTAATAACGTGCAGAAATTCATAATAATTGATTTTTCCCGTTACATTTCGTTCCAAACGCAAAAACATCTGTGCCAATTCACGTCGATTAGCGTCGAAACCGTAAGTTGATAAGATTCGGCAAAAATTTTCAAAATTCACCATACCTGTTTGTTTGACATCGTCGTGCTCAAAAAGTCTAAAATATGAAAAATTTGTACGGTTCGCTAGCATTTAGAAATTAACTTTATCAAACTTATGAGATTACAAATTAGCGGTGAAGCTGAAAGAAATTGTGTCAAAACGAGCGGAAAAATATATAATAGTGAAAAAACCTCGTCAAGCGAAGCGAGCGAGAAGCTAACCGCAATTTTGGTACAAATGGTGTCTAACCGACAAAACACTGTAAATTCCAGTGCGTTGATTTTAACTCAGAATGAATTGAATCACTCAATCTGAGTTAGCACTATCAGGACTCACAATTCTGAGTTGATTCAACTCATTCTGATGTAATTAATCAACTCTCCCGGAGTCAACTCAACTCACATAGAAAATCAACTCAACTCAAAGTGAGTAAGCAAAAAAAAGAACACACCGAAACATATAATTTTCCGGGAGTATAATACCAACTTCCCAAAATACTAAATTTAACGAGTAAAAATCACAATCTTCTGCGAACAGTTCAATTTTCCAGAATTCTAATTTTTGAAATCTTCAGTTTTCAAAAATTAAAACTCTATTTTACAAAAAATCCCAATTTTTCGGGTAAAATATGTACCAATTTGCCAAAATGCCAATTTTCCAGGAGTTGGGAATTTATCTAATAATTTTGGCAGAGGATGGGACCTTACTTGCATAAAATTTCGATGCCGTTTACGCCTCTTGACAGGCAGTATAAACGCAATTTCTGGGTGGGATCCGTTGTTTTGTTGAGCAAACGGCTTGCCATCACACGATCTTTTCTTTGCTTGCTCACAGAAGTTGTCATTTACTAATATTGCGAATATATACACTCCTTTATATTACTTTGATGGCAACTGTCGAGTTTGATGCCAATATGTAATATTTTAAAAGATTTAATGCTACGCATTACACCAAGATTTAGCAATTCACACAGCTAACAAACAAGTACAATTGCGATATCTTAAATATCACAACTCTTGTTAAAAACTTTTGAATTAAAAAATTCCAGCACCAAAAATATCGAAAAATTCCAATGAAAATACCACTTATAACCGGGGCAGCTTGAGACACGTTTTATCCCAATTAGACTATTGGATAACATTTTGTATGCTTATAGAACCTGCATCGTATTCAAAAATTCGTATTTGTCCGGTATTATCATGTGTAGGTCACTTTTTGTTGTGAATATCATATGATATATTTTCAATTACCTGCATGCTTGTGGTAACGTACCAAAATTGTCCTGTTGAATCTCATGTGATTCTCGAATGTGAAATTTGAATTTTTGAATTATGAAGGTGTGGTTCTAAGCGATCTTGCGTCGGAAACGATTTGCAGGCGTGTATTTGGTTCTTAAAGCACATCTGTTCCTCTGCCGTCCAACTTGCCGTTCATTTATTAGCACCTAAAGTTGGACTATCATCTGATGTTCACATTAACGTCCACAGTATCACGACATACAGACCCTGGTATATATTGATCATTTGAGAACGGTATTCGAGATTATCTGCTGATCAGATTAAGAGCCCGAATTGCAACGTTGGCGTCGAATCAACATGGGACAAACCGTTACACACCTGCCCCGGTCATAACTTGAACCCAGTAATAATACCGAAATTGGACAGTGAAAATTACCACGTTCCACTACCGGAACCGGAATTCTGGTTACAACCTTGAATACCTGTCTACTTGAAAAATCAGTATTTAACTACAAACCGATATTCGAGCGTAAAATTATTACCGAAGTACAAAGTTTTCTATTGAGAAACAAAAACAATAATACTGAACGATTTTTCTGTGTCTCCTTAGATACAAAGCATTGAACCACTGTTACATTAGGTTTTTTCGCCGCTGAACAAAACTCTTAGTGTAAAATAGTTTAGCAAATGCTTAAGTTGCATCTTTTAAAGTCTAAACAGAATAATTAACTTTTAAAGCCCTATTCATACTTGCAAGTTTTTGCTGCGAGAACTTGTAGCTGCAACTTGCACGAAATAGTAAAGAATCATAACTTTCATTCTGAATCTTGACATGAATTTATGTGAATAATTTGCAGGCCCCTGCAATAAATATCTAACATAACCTATAATCTATCAATTTAGCCAATTATGATAAATGAATTCGACTTGCAGGACTATTCATACCTACGAATTAATTCTTCGTGTATATTTATCATGAATAAATTGCAGCTGTAAGTTCTTCAAATGAATGTTTCAAAAAACTTGCAGCTGCAAGTTTCAGTTGTAAGAAACATTCATGCGCAAAGAAGGCTATACTCGAAATTTCTCGACTTGAAAAAGTTTCCATCGCGATGCAGTCTTTATTTATTTGCTTAAAAATTTAAAACTAGTCCCATTACTTTCGCCGACGGCTGCGAAATATCAAACAAGTTAGATATTTGAATTAATTCACACTTCTTGAATAAATTCAATAAGTCTGAATTAATTCAAAGGCGCTCAGCAACATGTCTTCTGATTGGCCAATGAAAATGCAAGTGCAAGAAATTCGAGCGATTTGCGACGGCGTTCACACGTGCGAATTAAATTCAATCACATGAATTCTAATGAATAATTTGCAGCTGCAAGCATTTCAAATCTGCTTTGTGACCAAACTTGGACATGCAAGTTGCACGTGCAAGGTTTTTCTGCAAAAACTTGTACGTGTGAATAGGGCTTTACTGGATATTTCAAAACATTGAACTACAATTCAAGCCTTCTCGTTCAACGCAAGACAGCAAATATACTGAGAAACAAGAAAGATTTAATACATACATTATTACTAATCTGCAGGGTGTAACCGGATATCCGTTTTCGTTACCGGTAAAATCGGTGTCCGTTTCCGTTATAGGAATAACAGAAATTATATCATTTGTACATGCAAAATTAGTTCTAAATCACGTTTATATTTGGAAATTTTTCATCACAGATATGTTGCAATTGTTTGAAATGGCATAAAAATTACGAAATTCATTCGAAATCTTAAAAATTTCGATGCATCCGCTATTGTTTCTTTTAAATTTTAGAAAACCCAGTGAACATTTGCACGTCTCTATTGCGTTGGCGGAAAAATAAAACATCTTTGAAGTTTTTTCACCTCAATATCCGTTTTCCGTTTGCTTTATTTTGATCACTATCCGTTTCCGTTATTTTGAGCACTATTCGTTTCCGTTTCCGTTATATCCGTTTCTGAAAACTACTAGTTGTCCTAATCTTTGGAGTCTGATTTTTTCTACACCAAATTCGGAAGTGAAGCAAAATTTGGTAATAAATTCAGTACTAAAGCTTAAAAACTTGCTTCAAAGGAACGTCTCAGCTCACTGAAGAGCACAGTAAATTGCCAGAACCTCCAGCATATATTCAACCGGAACTGCACGACAACTGTTACGACAGCCAAAGGCAAATCTATTGTATCCTACTCGCTTGTAAGCTCGATATATCGGATGCTCGTAGTTCTGTTTACTTTAAGTAAAACATATAAACAAAAAATGTAAATCAGTGGTCTACGTTGTTGTCTTGGTCACAAAATTCAAACGCCGACAAGCAGAAATAAAACATTAAGTTCAAAATATAAACACCATCAACTAATAGAACAGTGAGACTATCATAAACACGGCAAAGACGGGTATGTTTAACTATAAACACTACACTGTAAAAAATGGTGAGTCAAATTGACTCTCTCGGAAACAGGCTTTTCCTGACTACACAAACTGAGTCGAATTCGACTCCGCCAGAGTGAAACGTGCGACATAGTGAATCGAATTTGACTCTGCTGGAGTCGAATTTGACTCAGTTTGTGTAGTCACGAAAGGCCTATTTCCGAGAGAGTCAATTTGGCTCCCCATTTTTTGCAGTGTAGTATTGGCTCAAAGAATCTTTCAAAAATGTTTATTTCAAACTTTGGATGGCTCAAATAGTGCCAACCGGCATCAAGTATAGCAAAACAAACATTAAACAAATATTTGTTGGGTATCTGTACTCTTGCGGCAGATGCTGAAATTTTTAAGAGAAGGGTCAACATAAGAAATAGTGAAAAAAACTTGCAAGCGAACCGAGCGAGAAATCAAACGCAATTCTGCTACTAACCGTTCATACAAAGTCTTGGTTTTGATCCATAGGGTCTATGCCTGGGTGGGGATATTTTGGATTCGCCATTGCTGGACTAAGATCAGTTTTAGGTTTAACGCTTTACCAGTCAGCTTTTCATTTTTTACACGCCAAGTTTTTACGTTTAAATTGTCAAATTTGAAACAATTTACATTGTGTATTGCATAAGTAAAACATGTACTGCATAACAGATGATACGAGCAAACTAAAAGTGGCCTATATTCAGTAAAGTCTAAATTAATAAAATTTGACTAAATTACTGAGTTAATTTGATTAAAAACAATTTTACTTACTAAATATGGTAATGAAAAAATTTTCAATTATCGTCTAAAGCATCATGTCACATTAAACTTGTTTCCACCTTAAAGCAGCTTGCAATCGGAATTACCGGAACCAGAAATGGAAAAATTACCGGAAACGAAATCGGAACCGGAAAATAAAAAAAATACATACAACCGAAAAATTTATTTTAATTTTCGTTTTTGCGATTGTTGGTGAAATATAAGACACGCTATTATTTAAAGAAAAGACTGATGCGTTATGTTACTGTATATAAACTTTGACCAATATTTACTTCTTGCAGCGAAGCAGTATCTATAAACGTAGTTCAAAAGCGTAACCCTTAGCGAAGGCGTGTCTAAATGTAAAACTAAACCTAATACCTATAATAAGCTTAACAATAAAATTAGTCTAAAGCCTAAACTACTCTATTGCAGTATTTCAACATTGGACGTTCATTAAAGCGCTCTAGTGAAATTACTTTGAGCGGTTTACAAGCCGTCCATACATCGCATACAGAAGCGGATCAAAAAATTTCTGACGGGGGAAGGCGGGCTGGCAAATGTTATGAAACGCAAAAATTGTACGGTAAAACCTTATCATTTTATCACCAAAAAATTTTCTGGGGTCGAAACGTTGTGAGGTACACCTTACCATTTTAACACAAAAAAATCCTACGGAAAAAATTGTAAAAAAATGGCGTCTGCTTGTAACATTTCGCTTAAAGCTGAAAAAAATTAATTTAGTAGTAGTTATAACCCCCCGGGGGGTTATAACTACTTTTAGTTTTGTCAGCATTAAATCGGAACGCTTATTTCATGTCAACAAAACCTTAATTATAAGAAAAAGAGGCACGACCTACCCATGTTAACGCTTATACATTCGTTTTTTGGCTTATGTTTACACGTTAGGCTCAGGTTCAAATTAAGACTTATGAGTACACCTGTTAGAGTTAACATAGGCTCTCAAATTCAAGGTATCAAGTTGAAGATATCAAAATAGCCAAAGCATAAAAGTATAAAATTCGTAATGTTAAGATTAAACATGATTAGTAACCGTATTGGGTTTAATATATCTTAAACAAAAAATGTCATTAATTGCTTGCAGCCACCGAATTTGGCCGTGTTTGTGCCAGTCCATGTTGCGGTTGAATGCCAGGAACTACACCGTTCAATTCAACGTTGAGAAAACCTTGCGAACTCGCTTCAGAAAGTAATTCGCTTGCTCGTGTTTCAGCTTCTCGCAAACGCTATTAAATAACTGGTAAATGTAGCATACACAGTGTGATTTAATTGAAAAACAGCGTAAGAAACCAAAAAATGAATTGTGGCCAAAATAACAAAAAGCAAACCAGGATTTAGAGAACCATTTTCATCCGATACGGATACTGATATCCGGTTATTCGTTAATATTTATACATTCAAAGCAAAATAACTCACGTACGCTATTTTATAACTTTTACATTCTTCTCATATTCCGGTCAGTAAATATTCTACAGTCCAAGTACACGACGATAATACATTTGTTTACTTTGAGGTTCGTTTGCGTATGGCTATAGCCAGGACCGAAGAGTTACGCCCCCGGGAACTATCCGCCCCGAGGCTGCTCATGCAGATCCTATTTGATCCATAGTGGCCCGATAGCCGTTTCGATATTGTCAAAGACATTATTTACCTTACGGCGATTTTCAACATTTTCACGGTCAAGAGCCACTTGTGTTGTCTCCGAAAAAACCGCTTCAAGATTGAGTGCTAACAATGGTCCAATCAACCAGTTGTACACGTTATCCTTGAAATATCATTGGCCGTTGGTCAAACACATAACAGCACAACTGCTAAGTTTATATCAAAACTTTGATAATTTCTTATAACTGTTGGGGCCAATGGTACCTCAAGGGGCGTAACCGTAGATTAAACGTATTCGTAAGCCTAAGCCTAAGCCTAAGCGTTACAAAAATGTGTTCCTAAGCCTAAGCCTAAGCGTTGCAAAAATGTATTCCTAAGCCTAAGCCAAAGTCTAAAAGCAAATAATGTAATCTAGAGTCTAAACCTACTCTTTTATAAACCCACCAGAAACCTGGACGCCCCTAAACGTAACATGGGCCACTGTTGGAATAAAGTGTGAAAGTTCCGATTCATGTACCCTCTAACTGGACCTAACGCCCAAGACCGCCATGTAACGGTGGACTCCGGAACGCTGGCGACTAAAAACCATCCATCTGTCGTTTATTACATAATGCTTATTTATATACTGGATACGAAAAAAAAACAAATTGAAAAAAAACTTAAACTGAGACACTGAAAATTGATAATTACGTATTATTTTGCAATTTAAACACGTTACGGCGGTGGGCTTTGATTAAATATATAAAGTTGCGATCATAGAAATAGTTTTCATTTGATCAGATAAATTAAAATATCATTTGTAATACGACTGCACATACTGGAACGTCATCGACCAAATAGTATAAAATTGTGCTTGCTGTATTTCGTACAACACTTTTACCAGTCAGATCAATGTACCGTTGAATTGCAAGTTCTGAAAATGTTGAAAAAATACCATTTTGCTTAAATGATTGAACAAGTCAAAGTGATGCAAATGTAACGGTAATTTATCTCAAAGAATGTGTAAAACCTAAGTTTATTGAAACTTAAAAAAATCTGAAATATTCGCAGTTATTAAATTTTCGGAATTGAACGTATGTACGGTTTGATGCGGCGTGGGACGGAAATGATAGTACCAATTACGGATTTTCCGTAATTTACCGTGTTAGTGGCGTTTTTGACGTACTTATGCTAGCCACGGGCCATTCCATTGAGGACTGACTTGACAACTTTCCAACATAAGTCAAAAGTAGCCGAGGGGACGCGGTGCTTAATAACCTTTTAGATTTATACAGCTGTTGACGTCAATTTTGCAAGGCAACTTCCGCTTACCTACAACTTTTGCTCCGGAAGCAACAAAACCAGTTGTTCCCTGACGTTCAAACAACTCAATACCGCCAACAGATACTTTTTCATGCGGAGTTTGTACCTGAAAATGTACAAAATGTTAATATTAAAAATATCATCATTTCAACTCGACAGAACTCGACTAAAAATAGACGTATTCGTAGCAACCGAACTGAATTGTGCTTATATTTTTGTGTCAAAACCGCAAAGATGACGTTTGCAAATCACCAAAATAACCATGTAAATGTTTAGTGACGTCACTTTATCTTAGAGTATTTGTTTAGGTCGGTGGTGACGTCATTCAAAAAACACTTTCAAACCAACGACTGCCTAACTATAACGTAAACAGAAATGTTAGTAATTTGCCACAATATCAACAAGTGTCAATAGACACAATGGCCCATGTTACTTTAAGGGGCGTCCAGGTTTCTGGTGGGTCTATAAAAGAGTAGGTTTAGATTCTAGATTATATTTTTTTTGCTTAGGCTTAGGCTACGGAATGCGCTTATAATCTATTGTTACGCTCCTTAAAGTAACATTGCCCGAAACAATAATATGCATACAGAATATGTAAATGTTGTCCTATAAATATAATGTTTACCATACAGCTTTAGTGCGGATGGTGTATAAAATTTCTTTAAAGTGTTTTATAAAGCAAACCGCTTTCTAAATCTGATAGTAATCAGAATTCGACTTGGGTCACTCACCGCCTCTGTTGTGGCTGCGTTATCCTGCTGTGGTTCAATGCTTTGGAACGGATTATAGAAACGAACAAAACAGATTTTGAGCATTTCTTTTACCTAAAATAATCATTTAAATGTTCAGGGTTGCGTTATGCTCGCTGCGCATTGCCGGACGCCACCGGACACACGCGCGCACCGCCAGACGCCGCGGGACGCCTGCGCGCACCGCCAGACGCCGCCGGACGCCTGCGCGCACCGCCAGACGCCGCCGGACGCCTGCGCGCACCGCCAGACGCCGCCGGACGCCTGCGCGCACCGCCAGTCGCCGCGGGACGCCTGCGCGCACCGCCAGACGCCGCGGGACGCCTGCGCGCACCGCCAGACGCCGCGGGACGCCTGCGCGCACCGCCAGACGCCGCCGGACGCCTGCGTGCACCGCCAGACGCCGCCGGACGCCTGCGCGCACCGCCAGACGCCGACGTACGCCTGCGCGGACCGCCAGACGCCGCCGGACGCCTGCGCGCACCGCCTGACGCCGCCGGACGCCTGCGCGCACCGCCAGACGCCGCCGGACGCCTGCGCGCACCGCCAGACGCCGTCGGACGCCTGCGCGCACCGCCAGACGCCGCCGGACGCCTGCGCGCACCGCCAGACGCCGCCGGACGCCTGCGCGCACCGCCAGACGCCGCCGGACGCCTGCGCGCACCGCCCGACGCCGTCGGACGCCTGCGCGCACCGCCAGACGCCGCCGGACGCCTGCGCGCACCGCCAGACGCCGCCGGACGCCTGCGCGCACCGCCAGACGCCGCCGGACGCCTGCGCGCGCCATTCGAAAATTTTGGCGCATGCGGCCGCGCGCCGGCGCTACATTACCGCACGGCGGCGCCCGACGGCGTCCGGCTTAGTAAAGCATAGCGCAACCCGAACAGTGGCGTCTCTGAATCACATATGTTAAACGTATTTCAGAGAATGTTGTCCAAAGGCGGATCTGTTCTCTATTTAAGGGGGTCATTTTCAGGTTTTTTATCAATGACAGCAATAATTTACTAACCTTTATAATGCAGTTAGCTTTGCATTCTTGTATTTTACTATCTAAAATTGTTGACATTTCTCGAAAGATGCCTTCGACGTATCTTGGATTCTAAAAACAAACCTGTACAGAAAGTTAACTTGATTTTGCATAACAAATTGCAATTAAAACAATTTTTGTATCAGCAAAATGTTTCATGTTCCATCTGGATTTGTTCCCGTTCAATTTAGTTACATTTCGTTGCTGCGATCCTGCAGCATTTCAAAGTACGTAGAAGTAACTCTATGTTTGACAAGCATTATGTGCAATAACTTGGTCGTCCAAGGGTTGTGCTATTGCTTGTCGTACGGTGTCATCCGCCACCTATCCGGCGACGCCCACATCCGTACAGCAACGCCTGTCACCCATCCGGCGACGCATACATCCGTACAGCAACGCCTGTCACCCATCCGGCGACGCCCACATCCGTACAGCAACGCCTGTCACCCATCCGGCGACGCCCACATCCGTACAGCAACGCCTGTCACCCATCCGGCGACGCCCACATCCGTACAGCAACGCTTGTCACCCATCCGGCGACGCATACATCCGTACGGCGCCGTCCGTCACCATACGGTATCGTACGTGAATAATTCACGTACGATATCCCACCGTGACGTACGATGACGGACGACACCGGATGGCATTAAAATTATTAAAAAGTATATCGCAACCCTCGAGTGAGAAAATTTTTATTTTGGAAACTTCAAATATGTCATACTAACGAGTATTTGTTTTCTCGTTTCCACATTCCACTTGTTCAAAAAGAACAACACATACTTAAGCGCAATGTAAATACGTTAAATAATATATATCGCACCGTATTGAACAATTGCAACACGTATACATAGTACTAAATCACCACAAGAAGTGAGAGCCCCTTCGGGCTCGAGCGTCAAGCTCCTATAGCTGAGTGGTGATGGGTATACGCCTCCCACTCCAGTCACTGGAGTTCGAATCCTAGCATAAAAGTAGGTCTCAGGGGAAATAGAAAATATTCATGTGAGAATGGGTTAATTTGCCTTTATTGTCTAAAATTTAGCGGATATTTTAGATTTTATTAGCGTTTTTGAACGTTTCCGGTTTACAATGTTTGCCAATATCATATCAATCATTTGAACTTACGTTCATTTTCAGCTGTTCTACGCAGTATTTCGTGGTTTCAGTAACAATATCAGTAACAGCGTCGATAAATTTGAGACAGGATGGTTCTAACTTTGAGATCCGTTTCGCAACAAAATGATCCATAACACCATTTTTGACAAATAAGTCCGCATTACATCCCTTAAAATGTAAAATAATAACAAATATATTTTGCAGACTGCAGATTACACTACGTATGACTTTGTATTTTAAGGAATAAAAAAAACACGTTTGATTCAACTACTGATTGACAGCAAAATTTTGCTGCGAGAACTTGCAGCTGCACACTTGTACTTGTAAGTTTTGTTCAAAGCCGGTTCGGTATTGTCAAAAAATCAATCATAAGCTTTGTTTTTAATGAAAAAATGCAAATACATTTTTCAAAATTATTCCAATGTTAATAGAAACAACTCGCAGCGAGTGGCATAACTTTTTTAAAAATGCGGAAAATTGTATTGCTGAAATTGCCGGAACCAAAAAATTCTAGCGCAACCAAAACTAACGATCGCTTGTTTACGACGCTGAAGCCTGTCGGGAAGGCAGATATCTGGTTGTACGCTGATATTTTGGTCACGAACCGTCTGTTAAGATTATGGCACTAAATTGAAGGCAAATATCAATCAGCATTAACGTTTCCTTGTTTTAAAATGGTATATTAATATTTAACTTACCATTGCATTTATTATTGCAGTTTGAATTTCGTTTGTTTCATCTTGTTTAGATTCCAATAATTCTCTGACTTCCTTACAGAAAGTTCCGTAGAAATGTTGTTTTATCAACGCACCGCAAATACTGTAACAAAACGTAACTCTGTGAGTTATGGACTTTGTTGACTTATTTGGCAATGTTTTTTTTCTGTTACGGTAACAACTGCTTACTATGAGCAGATTTGACATTTGCGCACAACACGACGCAACCAACAGCACCCAACACCAGAGCTGTGTGAGGTCGAAAAAGTTTTCAGATATTTGAACAATTTCAGGATAATGTCGATTGAAACATTTGTCATGCCAAAATTTCAACTTCATTTAATAGTGATTATGCAAAAGTTTCGCTTGTATTTTTGCTCACTGAGCCAAGATAAAGATTAGGGGCGAAACATTTTTCTACGAAACTGCAATAGAATAAACTTAAGCTTTGGACAAATTTTTGGTTTACGCTTAGGCTTAGACATAAGCTAATTTTTTACGTTTACGTTTACGCTTACAAATGTTCCGCACCCCTTTTAGGATTTTGCTAAATAGGGGTCCATCCTATAGATCTCGATGAGTTGAGTTCAACGGTACCATTTTCATGGCTGCACAATCAACAGATCAGAAGGTATGGCTAACATAGTTCAAAAACGCACAGATTAGAACAGGAAGTATCCATCAGTAACATTTTCGTACAATATACTCTTAACCAGGTTTAGTCGTTACACAAATTTGATTGTTGTTTCTAAATGTTTTAATTGGTAAAAAGTTAAAATTTAAAGCGCCATAACAAATAAAACCGGGAACCCTGCAGCGCTAAAAATAGCACCGTTGAACTCAGCGCGTCGGTATCCATAAAATGAACCATTTTTAATTAAATTCCTAGGGAGGCGGGGTCCATATTCCGTACCTCCGCCGCCCTCCGGTTACGGTAATAAACATTGAATAAATATTCGCTTTTAATTTTCAGTTTGCACTGAAAAAAAATGCACTGTCGGTGTTCGACTTCTCGTTCGTTTGAACCATTTCTTAATTCATTTAAATTTAACAAATTCAAGTTTAAAATATGTGTTTGTTTGCTTACAATTTCGTTTCCGTATCTTGATTGAACAGTTCGCCGTCGACCACTTTGGCAAAGTGTTTTGAAAATTCGTGGCTCATTTTTGCGGCGAGCTGACTCAAAAGCTATAACAAATTGATCGTACGCATTTCACAGTAAGCTCTTTAAGCATGTACTTTACGGACAAAAACTGTTCCAAGTTTCGGCTAATTTCACGTATATCCTTGATGTTGTTTCTGGACATTTCGGTATATATTTCCAAGAGTGAATGACCATTTACTGTAGTGACCCAAATAAGAGGGTGGCGTAGGGGAAGGTCCCCATTTTGAGTCTCAATCAATTGGACTCCGTATCCCTAATAAGGGTCCGTAAGCGGATACAGTCCATAAACCCTAATTTGATTTCATAAATGTCAATTATCCCTAATTGTAGCGCATAAATGACTCCAGCACCAAGGACAGTTTAGTTCGAAAATTTAAGGCATACTTAAGTTTTGAAAGTACATTCCTAAGTATAACCTTGCATTATCGCTCAAGCTTTTGACGCAAGGCAAAAAACGTTTAATTCAACGGATAGTTGCAATACCGGATATATATCAGTAACGAAGTGTGGCGGAGGGCGGATGGAAAATAAACAACAATCCTCTTATTCGGCTCACTACACTGGACATGAGTGTGTAACTGGGTACATACCGTGTACAAAAAATGTACCACCGCACGTTGCGTTGTTGGCCCATTCTTGTAAGAGTAATCATGGGTTGCTGATGTTACTTAAGACTCACGCATATGAGCTGTAAAATTCGAGTTAAGCTAAGTTTAAACTCTGTTTGAATTTGTCAATATCCATTTGAAATAATTAAACTTAGCTTCCCAATGATATAAATATGCATTGAGTAATATTTGTGTGAGTCTGAGCTAATTGAAACGATAATCCAAAGTTAAGGACGTTTGTGTTACCTTAAATTTGAATTAATAACATTTTTCCTGTGTGGAGTTGCGATCCGGGCACGAAAGAGCAATAACATCTCATATATGATAAACGAACATTTACTATTCTATAACACAAAAGTGGTTTCTGTGTATTTTAAAAAAACCACAAAGTGCTGATAGTTGACGTCATATGACACGCCGTAAAGCCAAATTAGTTGCATATCATCGTACTCCTAAGACTAAGCCTAACCCTAAGGAAAAGCATAAAGTTGAATTCCGGCGAAGGATGATCCGTTTTTCAGCGCTGCAGGCCTACTAAAACTGTCTTATTCTGTAGATTACCCACAATACCTCGGGATCGTTCGTAGGCGGTGGTCCGAGTAATTTCATATAGTCAGTTGCTTCCATAATTTTTCGACGGCATTCGTTTCGCAGCGTTGGCAGATAGTCTTTAATTGCCTTGACCATAAGCTAAAATAATCAAACTGTGTATTGTGCTATGTCTGTGTTCTATTGCAACTCAAATGGTATAATTGAAAATTATATATCATAGGGACACGGTAGTGTCACTATTATATGTTTCTTCCAAAGTGTTCACGTCTCTCTTATGTTTCTATCAAAAGTCTATTATTTCTACTATTCTGTTTTGCTGGTTTTTATATACAAACGTATGTCATTCAAGATCATGGCAACCGGTGTTTATGCGCTATATTTAAAGAAAAAATTGTCGAAGTATTAAACGTAAACGTTTTCATATGAATCGGAAGCGCAAAGTTTCGCCTTCGTATTCGGATTCAAATCTTGTCGCAAGGTGTTCTACAGAATCGTAGATTGTAACAATCCAATTTTTTATGTGCTACATAAGTTATCTCAACCATATACATTAAGCTATTTATTTAACGAAAATACTATTGTTTAGTACGTATATATGCGAAACATGTTAAGTGGACAATTACGAAAAACATTAGCTTATATATGATTACAAAGTAGTAACATAGTTAGTTTTTTATGTGTATTTTTTTCCCAAGGCGCGTTTTTGAAAACGTAGACGTAACCTCAAGTTGTCGAAAACTGTTTATTTACGAGCTAGAACTTTATGGCTGCAAAGTTTTTCATTCAAAGTGGTGGTGCCTTAAAGTTTAACATTTTATTATATAAAACATACAAACCTTCTCCAAATTTGTGCAACGAATAACATTAGTAAAGTTTATATTTTGCGAATATGTGAATGATAGAGACTCTTTATATATCTGTGCGTGTTTTAATAATTTTTTCGGTCATCTCTTGATTCGTTAGCCATGCAAATATGAAAATAGTACCGTTGAACTCGGCTCGTCGAGATCTGTGTGACGCCGTGGTGGATGCAGGAATTTCAAAAGGATCGGTCGCTCAACGTATAATACTGCAAAAAAGACGAGAGCGAAGTCGAACGCTAATTTAATGCTGAATCTTAATGCAAAACCTTTCTCTGGATTCAAGTTGTGGTGGTTCAGGCCGGAGTGGCACCCACTGCATCCGCCAGTGGTATGAGAGACTTTTTATTTAATTCGTAGTAGGTGCCTAGATTTTACATTCGCGTGGGGTCCAAAACTCGCTTTAATTTAATAAGGTTCCCAAAGCAAACAGTCTCTTTCAAAACGTGACGCTCGAACAAAGCGGGCTCTAATTATAGTATGAACCGGCCCAGATTTTTCAGGCCCACGCCCGACCGCCTTAGTTTTTCGTTTTCGAAAAGAAAACAAGAATAAGTTACAAAGCAAACCTTATAGTTGCGGATTCGCAGTTTTGATTGGGGATGGAATTGCATTATTAGAATTTCTTGCACAATTAAGAGGAAACGAACAAAAGTGTGTTTCAAGCAATTTTCCACGTCCGCATGTTGATGCAAATGCGTATTCAGCATGTTTCACAAAATATTTGTTGCAGCCATATTTTTAAATGCTGCGCATTCCAATTATATATTTAACGCAATTCATGTGTGCAATACAAAATTGAAAGTATCGGAATCAGTATTCTTCCAAAATACCGATTACAATACCGATACCGATGTATTGGTTCTACACTACTATGCAGCATAAAATCAGTTTTCACTAGAGCAAGTACTTATCAATTGTATTGATTTTCTATTTGAATTCAAACAATTTATATGAATTAAAATATATTAGCATTATAAATTGAGCGAGTTACCTAATAAATAAAAATGAAATTAGGAAAGCGCGACTTTTGTGATTGTGAAAATGTAGTTTTTAATTTTCATGGAAATATAGCTTAAAGTTCTAAAACAATTATAACGTGAGTATATATGACTTTAAATTTGACTTTTTCGCACTTAAGGTAAATTTACATCAAATTTCTTCCTAAAGCTTAGTAACTAGAATGAAAAGTGCCCCGATGTCGCCATAGAAAACGATATGTTTCGGGTAATAAGATTTTTAGTTCAATACCGCTAGTATTACATTTTCCATGCATGCGTATAAAGTTTTAAAACTAGATTAATTTGATGCCAATCAGCGTCCTCCCGAAACACGACACAACAATACTATAGAATTAATAAAAGTTAAATCATTGAGTTTGATTGACTGCGTAACGGAAACATATCCGCAACTTTTTCGGAGAAAAGTCACAATAGATAGTTAAGTGTCCCGACGAGGCTATAGAAAACGATAACGCATCAAGTTTTGGAGCTGTATAAATTTTGTACCGCACAGTGCCCTCTCCATACTTGGCTAAACGGTACCCAGATTTTAAACTTTTAAAACATTAAAATATTTGAGTGAGTACGTAGCGAAACAATATTTGCAACTTGTGACAAAATCTGCGTTGTATTAAAATGACGGCCAATGTAAAGATCAGGGGCGGAACGTTTTTCTGCGGGACTAGAATAGAATAAGCTTAAGGTTTAGATTAATTTTTTGCTTGGCTTAGGCTTAGGATTATGCTCATTCTTACGCTTAGGTTTAGGCTTAGGAATATGCTCATGCTAACGCTTATGCTTAGGCTTAGGATTAGGAATATGCTTATAATACTGATCCGCTCCTGTTCTTTACATTGAGCAAATTGACGAACAAACACGTTTTTAATATTGGGTCACCAGCATTTTACGCTTAATTTCTACTTATATACTCTTTTTAAAACCCAAAATTTTTCTGCATATATTCGAAACTTCAGTTTACTAAGTGCAAGAAACTAATGTCACGAGTGTGTACTCAAAATTTTTACATCAACCATAATTCCTCATCTATATTCTAGTATTTATTTCTTGTTTTAATATTTCGAAACAGTGGATCACATGTCTATTTGGCCGCTGTCAGAGAAAGTTGCGGATATGTTTCCGTTACGCAGTCAATCAAACTCAATTGTGTCGTGTTTCGGGAGGACGCTGATTGGCATCAAATTAATCTAGTTTTAAAACTTTATACGCATGCATGGAAATTGTAATACTAGCGGTATTGAACTAAAAATCTTATTACCCGAAACATATCGTTTTCTATGGCGACATCGGGGCACTTTTCATTCTAGTTTGTACATAGTTCATTCCAACATTTTATTCACAGTAATAAATATTAGTCAACGTGGTTGCACATCTGGCCAATGTAAAGAACATTACCGTAATAGTAGTATTAGCATATTTCTAAGCCTAAGCGTAAGCGTAAGAATGAGCTTATACCCAAACCTAACCCTAAGCGAAAACAATAGCCCAAACCTTTAACGCGTACTCTATTGCTGCCAACAGAAACACGTTTCCGCCCCTGATCTTTACATGGGCCCATATGGTCAATCATAGATATATTTCTCTCAAAAAAGTGTACTGTTGGCTGAAATCTGCGCAGTTGTATTCGTTTCATTTAGTTTGACTTTGTGTAATTTAAGTTTTTATTTTACTGCATCATGTTTTGGCTTTCAAACTGTATAAATGTGAACAGCCGGAACGAGCCATGCCCAAAATACGTATGTAGGGATTTCCAGCTTTAGTAATATAGATAATAGGTGTAATGTGGCAAGTTTTATTTGGTTATGCGTTAATAAATGACAAATCTTTGTTATTCCTGTATATGCACAGGTTTATGTGTACACAATTACGTAAACCTTGGCCTAACCAAAGCCTAAGTCTAAATGTTATCCAAACTTTACAAGAACAGCGTTGTTTCTATAAACATACTAAAATTCAACTGTTACTTCGCTTAATATCGACTTTAAACGCCCAATTCCATGCATGTGAGCAATAAGTGGATAATGCTGCTCAAGAAATCGCCGTTCTCCAGTCACCACTTCAGAAATTGGCTAAAACAAAACACAGCTACGATTATTTTCAAGGATTTATAAATAAACAGTCATTTGTCAAACTTATGACCCTTGCTTTTCTACAGCTATCATGGTTCTTGCAATAACAGAGGCAATCTATCAAATTATATTATTGATTAGCAATTTGACGCTTTCCATTCTATTTTTAAGCATCCATTCGATAACTTCCATACTTGGTACAGATCTGATGGACAAAAGGACGAATCGTCAGAAACCCAAAATGCACATATATGCCATGTTTGACTCTGTGAATGTTCTGGATCAGCTAACAGCTAATCCCAGGACGGCGATTACAGTTTAGTGAAACATTTCCTCGCTCGGGCGACTCGTTGACCGAAACCCAAATATCTTATACACCCGACAATTTGTCGTGCCATAAATTAGGCTTAGGCTTAGGCAGCTATCGGGAGACGACTTTTGTTACATGTAAAACTTGTTAATATTCAAATATATAAAAATAACTCTAATCATCATCGGTGATTTACAACATTATTTTCAATTTCGCGTTGAGACCGATTAATAACGCCAATATATCCAAAACGCAAGCGTCGTTGCAGATTGCGGTTTTCCAAAATTGCCGTAATTTCTTCTTTTGGTCCTTCGCCTTGGTCAACCAAATCCAGTTTGGTTAATACACCAAGCGTACGTTCACCTGAATTAAAATTCAGCCGTTTTCAAGCGGTTTTTTAGTACGCGTGGGTTTGGCAATTTCGGGCATTGCAATGGACGCAAATGACTACGTTAGCATACCCTGTTGATACAAGACATACGATTGATTGACTACGTTACGGCAAATAATGCATCGTCCACAATATATTGTGTGTACAAAGTGTGGAAATATACTTTTTCAACTTCCGGAACGGATTTATTTTAAAAATGCAAAAACTAATTGACTTGTGATATGGGTCATATTATAACTTTCGGGGATCATATCTTTTCAACGCACTAAATTTCAATTTCCCTACGCCTATAAAATGTCAAAAATCATCAAATGAGCAAAATTTAGGCAAGTTGGCACGGCCGGTTTAGCTGAGATTACCAACCGCGAACATATTAATGATGGCACAAACTTGTGTATTACAATAAAATTCGCCAGTCTTGAGTATGATTAAGGTTTTTCATTTAATAGAAATTTTTCGCGATCTCGCCTCAGACAGGTCGTGTTTAAATGGTTCCTTGCATCCTTTACTACAAGCCAGGGTTCCATCGGAATTTCGATTCAGGCGAAAATTCCGGCAAAATTTGACTTCTAATTCCGATTCCGGCTGACTGCTGTTCCGATGCCGGAATTTTGATTTTTCGGTTATGAATTTTTAAGATTATTGAACTTAGATTTTGCTTGTATCGTTTTGTTTCGTACATTTGCAATTACTCTGTTGGTTGTTCCTTAGTAAATATTCCGAGTTGTTACGTATATTCCGTCAACTATATAAACAATTTTTGATGAAACAGTGAACAGTAACGGAAACAAGAATACTGCAACAAAAGTTGAAAGTCATACACTATTAACATTTTAATAGAATTACTAAAACTTGATTCTGATTCCGATTCCGATTCCGCTTCCGACAAAATCTGTTCCGGTTGGAACCCTGGTATAAACATATGTACGTGTAATATAATATTCCTATTGAATGGCATAAACACATACTGTGTGTGCGGTATAGGCTTTCATATATATTCAAACCGATTTGCATACACGGGTAAGATAGGTATGTTGTATTTTTAGCATAACATCAAATCACAGGTTCTGAAAGATGGCGTATGCCGGACCGAAAGTGCGAGGAATGAAACAGGTATTGTATTCGCCGGCGTTGTTTTCGCCCATGTAAGATTGACTAAGTAAGGTCTGGTCAACTCAACATTCTGAATTAAATCAGCGTGGCATAAAACCGGTAAATATGTGCTTCACGTGTCTATAAATCTCTCGTTGACGGTCCAGTTTAAAATTTTGTATGCGCTTAAATGGTTGAAATGAAACAATTTTGATTATTCTGATTAAATGAATTTCAGTTCAGACAGTCATTGAAATTATTGTAACCTGCAAATTATTTATAAATTGAAAAAAATTCGTACTCTATCGAAAATTTAAAATACAATTAAGCCTAATTCATACGTGTAAGTTTTTGCTACGAGAACTTGCAGCTGCGAATTGCACGCACGCAGAACTTGCATTTTTTATCAACGAATGAGAAAGCGGGTGCCATATATTCATTGAACTTACATGGTTATTGACACATGTGAACTAAATTTCTAGCTTTGATTTTTAATGAATTATTTGCAGCTGTCAGTTTTTCGAACGGGATTTTGGACAAAACTTGCAAGTGCAAATTGCAGCTGCAAGCTCTCGCAGCAAAAACTTGCACGTGTGAATAGGGCTTTATTTTGTTATATATTGTGAGTTGACTGTTATGCAAAACTGACGAATCATCTCAGAGAGCTTGTCCAAATGGTACTTTTGTAAAATGGCAAGATTTCGGACAGAATGCAATTGTGCAAGAAATTGTACTTATTTGTATTTCAATTTAACTGGTAGCGTCGGATACTGCAAATATTTGTCAACGATTGTAAAATTGTGTTTTTAACATTTTGCTAACGACTGCAACAGTTACAAAATGCAACATTTCGAAAAATAGAAATTATAAAATAATCCGCCCATGTTACTTTAAAGGGCGTCCAGGTTTGTGGTGGGTGTATAAAAGAGTATGTTTAGATCCTAGACTACATTTTTTTGCTTAGGCGTAGGCTTAGGCTTAGGCTTAGGAACACATTTTTTGCAACGTACGTTTAGGCTTAGATTTAGGCTTAGGAATACGCTTAATTTACTGTTGCACTCCTTAAAGTAACATTGGTCAAATAATCTATAAACGCCAGCCGAACTGACCAGCCCCATCTTGTCTTTGGTGGCCGACAGACCCGATCTGGTTCCTAATTTCTCAATCAGTTCCACTTCTGAGACCCACACCACACACAAAGCTACTATAAACACAACACACATATGATTCTGCAAATTCAGACCGTTGATATAAATTAGTATGGAAAGTGTGTGTTCCGACTATGAACAGAGCACATGTTATGCTGAAAAAATTAACTGTTTCCGGGTGAGTGAAAATGCAATGTTTTGATAGTTCTTATATACTTGTTGGATCCGCTTCCCGTATAACATCATGGGTGTCCACAGTTGTAATGTCAGAATTAGCCGCAAAGATGGCTAAAATGATTGAATTCGGATTGTCTTTGGTATTATCCAGGACCATTTGTCGTGTGAGTTGACCAATGTCAATATTCGAAGGCATACCGCTAACAAGCTCCTACAAACACAATAAGACACTACTCTCTAAAAACTTAAACTTAATTTATAGCTTCAATTAAACTTGAATATCGGTTTGAACAAAACTTAAATGGCTCGACGGCTAACTAATCTAGAATTTTAAATTTTACATAAACTAACGAATGTTAGTTTAACACTGCTGGATTAGCTTGAACTTACATCACGTTAGTTTAGGCTTTTAGAAAGTATCTATGTCTATTATTTCAGGTCTATGTAAAGCAATGTTTTTGATATATCATTGGTATCACGACAATTCATCGCCCGACAACTCGTCGATCAGCAACATGTTATCCGAAGTTTCATCGACTCGACACTTCGTTGCTCATCATTATGCTTGGTCTTAGGCTTCGACTTAACATTACGCTTAGGATTATGCTTATATTTATTCGTCGGCTTTACGACGTTGTTGGACGACCAGTTGTCGGGTGACGAATTATCGTAGATTCTGATTTATTTTGTTTCACTTTTACTGACTGTTACAAAAATTGTCAAATTGTTACCTGCCAATAACGTATTGTACCAGCCGGTGATGGACGTATTCTACAAGTGTTTCGTAAGTTTTATTTTCACTCAAATGACAACTAGAAATTTAATTGCTGATTGGAAATAAGTTTTATAGTTTTTTGAAAATTCAAGCATTTATCACGATATCTGCACCTAAGATGCTACGACATATTCATATGAAATAAATCGGTTAAAGCGATGCCAGCAAAATATATTACTTTAGTCAATCCTGGCAAGTCAACCACCGTTAAATTGACAACATTTCGCGAATGCACGTAAACTATAATTGGTTTGTCTGTAATAACCTAAAATTATTTTCATAGCATTTAAGTGCTGTTTCAAAGTCTTATCAGCATGTCCGTTTAATCACATAGCTATTCGTGAAATTTATGTGTCATTATAAAGAGTGGATGATTACAAGAGTGTGCAACTTGCTTGGTTGTACGCGGTACAAAATGTACCAGCAGTCTTTGCATTTTTACAACCGATTAATTTCAGTGTCTAAAATTTTTACCCCCATTCAGGGTGGAGGGAAGGCAAAAAATGCAATACGCACTGGATACATTCTTTTCTACACAGAATATACTTAGTTGAATACTCTTGTTAAACAAAGATCCACCACTGTGCTGCAACTTGGGGTCTCGCATGGTACAAAATGTACCACCGGACGTGGCGTTTTTGGCCGACCTTTCCCTTGTTTAGAGGTGGGGTCGTTATGACATGGATACCGCTAAATTAAACTGTTAGGGGAGCATGTTTGTAGCCGCATACATAACGTGCCATAATTCGCACCGGTTGTACCCCCATCATAATAAAGGGGGAATGCAAGAATGCATCAAGCCCTATTCACACGTGCAAGTTTTTGCATCAAAAACTTGCACGTGCAACTTGCATGTGCAAGTTTGGTCAGAAAGGAGATTTGAAGTCCTTGCAGCTGCAAATTATTCATTAGAATTCATGTGATTGAATTTAATTCGCAGGTTTGAACGCCGTCGCAAATCGCTCGAATTTCTTGCACTTGCATTTTCATTGGCCAATTAGAAGACATGTTGCTGAGCGCCTTTTGAATTAATTCAGACTTATTGAATTTATTCAAGAAGTGTGAATTAATTCAAATATCTAACTTGTTTGATATTTCGCAACCGTCGGAGAAAGTAATGGGACTAGTTTTAAATTTTTAAGCAAATAAATAAAGACTGCATCGCGATGGAAACTTTTTCAAGTCGAGAAATTTCGAGTATAGCCTTCTTTGCGCATGAATGTTTCTTACAACTGAAACTTGAAGTTGCAAGTTTTTAAAAAATTCATTCGAAGAACTTGCAGCTGCCAGTTATTTATGATTAAAATATGCGAAGCATTAATTCGTAGGTATGAATAGTCCTGCAAGTCGAGTTCATTTATCATCATTGGCTAAACTGATAGATTATCGGTTAAGTTTGATATTTATTGCAGTGGTCTGCAAATTATTCACATAAATTCATGTCAAGATTCAGATCGAAGGTTATGATTCTTTACAAATACTTGCAGTTGCAAGTATTTCGCGCAAATTGCAGCTGCAAGTTCTCGCAGCAAAAACATGCACGTGTGAATAGGGCTTCACGCACTGGATACATTCTTTTTTACGCAGAACATGCCCAGTTGCATACTCTTGTTAAACAAAGATCATCCACTCTTGTTTAAATTTAGTGACAAGTGTTTAAATCACAAATAATTTTTATTGCCATTAGATTAGTGAAAATATAAAATATTTGCTTAATGTCGTTACATTCATTGCTAATTTGGTTCAAAATTTCATCATTTTTTGCTGCAGAATATTGTGCATAATCGATATGTTAATTGATAAAGAAGACACATTCTTAAAATTTTTGCCTAATTCGCCAATTATTAGATGTATAGCTCCCAGGTTTCCAAGTTTGTAAAACACGTGTAAAACCCTATTCACACGTGCAAGTTTTTGCTGCGAGAACTTGCAGCTGCAACTTGCACTTGCAAGTTTTGTCCAAAATGCCGTTCGAAAAATTTGCAAATCAAAGCTAGGAATTTAGTTCACATGTGTGAATAACCATGCAAGTTCACTGCATTGATTGCAGCCGCTTTCTCATTGGCTGATGAAAAAATTCAAGTACTGCGTGCGTGCAATTTGCAGCCGCAACTACTCGCAACAAAAACATGCACGTGTGAATAGGGCGTAAGAAGTGTAAAATCGATACGTAGAATATAAATAATGTTCGATGTTAAATTTGTCATTTTCAACCCAAAATCGTTATGTTCAAATACCGAACCGCTGTGTTTTGTTAACTTTCAAGGACAAATATTGCTTCGCGTTTATATGCATTCAACGTTGTTCTTGTGATTATTAAACAATTATTCTTTAAGTTTGACATTTTGAGAATAAAATAATTTAAGTTAATTTTTACTTTGCCTTCAGTAATTGCATTGGATCTCGTTCGAAGCTCATTTTCCATATTTGACATGTCAGTAAATGATTTGGACATTGCGCCATTTTCTTCTCTGAATTGCACTCGCATGTCACAATCTATAAAAAATACGCATAAAATAAATCTCGACAAGTTAATCGTAACATTCGATATGCATACACTGCTAAAAACTCAGTTAGTCGAATATGACTCTGCCGGAGTCGAATTTTGACTCAGTTTGTGTAGTCTGGAAAAGCCTATTTCGGAGAGAGTCAATTTGACTCACCATTTTTTGCAGTGTAGAATGCTGCTGTTAATTTCACATTACAGCGTTAACTCGGGCAGCAGATAAATGCACAGATACACACTTCACCCAAGTTCATTTTAAGCCTCATATTTAGATTACACGTAATTGAAAACATTAAGGTCCACAACACGCAAATGCTGATAAAAATAATATTCACTTTACTATTAATTATTATAGATAGCATGGCTAAAACGGTAATTTAATTACCGAGTTGCTTAGTAATTAAGTTTTTGAAGATTTATAAACTATTTAAATTCCTCGTTGCCACCAACCCTTTAAAGCCCTATACACACGTGCAAATAGTTTTGATTTTTAACACCACAATGCGAGTTTAAAACAGCCCATTATAATAAGCTTTGAAACAAAAAGGTTTTTGAAACTCTATTCAGAGGTTCCTGAGATTCTCGTCCGGACGGACGTACAGAATGACAAACGGATTAACATCCACTTTTTGATCCCCTGGAGTCCCAAACTGAAATGCGTCGCAAAACACCAAATTTCGCTCAATAATGTAATCAGTTCTGTCAACACCATGCATTGAAACGTTTTGTCAATTACAAGATTGGTACAAATTTTATAAGCTCTGTGTCAGTCTAGGTAGGAACCTGGACTTCAGACCTTTCAGCAGCTGGAAAAGCGGACCTTCTGAGCCGGGATCGAACTCTCAGTCTACGGATCTTAAGCGAACACTCTACCACTGCGCCACGCAGCCCGCCTCTCCAACTGCATTTTTCGTCCACTATATTGTCGATCGTACGCTGCCAGCAAGCATACGACACAATGTGTATTACATTTATTGCATATGCACTTGGACAAACATGTCTCACATGCTTTACACTCTGTTGTCATGGTTTTGATTTTGTACACGCAATCAAGGGCTAACAACCATTTAAACACAACCTCGCGGTTGTTTATGACTAATACAAACAAAGTACGCTGACCTTCTTTAATCATGTGTATTATCATAGGACACCGTGTTACAATGCCAACACCACGAGGAAACAACGGACATTCGACCAGGCTTTCCAACGTTGAACTTTTTCCTGAACTCTGAAAAAAAATGCAAATAAATGATAATAAAAGCGTTTAATAATCAAAACTGCATCGGTAAAACTAGTTGTTACCGTCATGAGCCGCTCTGGAAGTGGCTTCTACACTTTTATAAATTACCATCCGTAAACCAAACATATTTGAGGTTATTAGCAAATCATATTTGATATTAAAATTGCGTCCAACTTTTCGTTTGTTTCGTTAGCGGATTTTAGTCACAGCTCTGCTGGCCCATGTTATTTTAAGGGGCGTCCAGGTACTTTTAGATTTTGGTTTATATTTTTTTGCTTAGGCTTAGGCTTAGGCTTAGGAACTCATTTTTGCAACGGTTAGGCTTAGGCTTAGGCATAGGCTTAGGAATACGCTTTTGCAACGCTTAGGCTTTAGGCTTAGGCTTAGCCTTTACGCTCAATCTATTTGGTTAACGCCGTAAAAGTAACATTGGCCAGAAACAGTATAGTAACCTGAAATTAACAATGATACCTGAGTGCCAACGACTACAATTTGTGGCAGCTTCATTTCGGATGCAAGTCCGCTCAAATTCAACACATCTTGAAGTTTGTTCCATGCCCCGCCTACGCCGGCCATAAAATCGTTTCGTTGAGTTCGTTTTCTTTGCAACCGGTGTTGAGCTCTCGTACGCGTCGACTCGTTTGGTTCCGCGTTGAGCATTGAGTCAACAGTTTCGAGCATTTTTGTATTTTACTCAATATGTAGTTAATAAAATCTAATATTAAATTAATATATTAATGAACGAGCATAATATTGTTGGCACGAAGTACTTAAACACAACCTTACTATTGTCCGCCCATGCAAAGATCAAAGGCGAAACGTTTTTCTGCGGGATTGCAATACACCTTAAGCTTTAGACAATTTTTTTGATTAGGCTTAGGTTTAGGTATAATCGTATTAGTACGCATAGGTTTTGGCTTAGGAATATGCTTATACTACTGTTATGACTCTGTTTTATACATTGGTCCTGTCTATACTTCGATCATAGTAACTGAATTTTGTTGACCTTTAGCAGCCAGGACGGAAGCTTTCTAAGGTACTCTGTTCATCAAGTTTCTGCAGCCGTTAAATGGATTGGTTTGTTTGACAAAATACGTATACGTAGGAATGTGTCTGGTCAACGAAGGGTCAAACTGGAGATAGAAAAGCGAAGAAAAGCTGGCGAGCGAAGCGAACGAAAAAACAGAAGCCTTTCGAATCTGTGGCAGTTACCTGGCTTGTTTAAACCGGGTCCGCTGTGAAGCCCCAAGATGAATGGAGTGGAACGCGTGCCGATTCATGTGTCCCAAAATGCTGGACGTCCGTTTCTGCGCTTTGGAGTTGGCTGTAGCAAATTTAGCATAAATTGATAGTCTGTTCTTTAGATTTACCTGAATCAATCATTTTTCCTGGCGAATTTATTCGAAGAAAAGTCACACAAAGCGCATCTGCCTTCAAAGCGTTGGGATGACGTGTTCTCTATTCATATTTAGTGAACCCAAAATGCAATTGCAACTTCTCAGATAGAAACGAGACTTATGTCATATTTTGATGCCATTTGCATAATTTTTGCGAAACTGTTTTTCAGGTAAACCTCAAATGTTTCGCATTTCCGGACGCTTATAACAAAAAAATATATCGCAATGTGAAGTGTTCAGTGTGTTTTCTGATTAGCAACGTTTAAAACAACAAAATAAACAAATATGTTTCTATTTCAGTTGACTTTACAAGCAAGGTTGAAAAATTTCTGGAGGGAGGCCAAATTTTTGCAGTGGTCTGTTAGCCCCTCGACCCTGGAACCTAAATTAGCTACGAGCCCGAAGTTCGTTTTATCTTTCGTGTTTTTTTTTACAGTTTTGAGTCCACAGATGACTTCCAAATCGTGCCGAAATCGCATTTTTGGCCACGATTTTCAGGAAATTTGTGGCGAGCTGAATAGCTGGAGGACAGACCGAATTGTTCGCCACGTGTACACGACTTGAACAAACTATCACGAACGAAGCGATTAAAACGCTACACTCTGTGAGAAGTTCGTGATTTAGACTTAAGCCTGTATCCTGTATAGTTCTTTCCTCGATGTATGCTATTCGCTCTGATTTAGTAAAACGCGGCCGGTAAATGTTTATTATAAATCCCAACCCGCAACCCGTATGACACACAAAATACCCAAATTTAAGGCCAGCAAATCACAGGTTATGCAATTTAACTGGTACCCGCGACCTGTGGGACACAAAATACCCAAAATTAAGGCCAGCAAATCACAGGTTATGCAATTTAACTGGTAACCCGAGCCGTAAGACACAAAATACCCAAAATTAAGGCCAGCAAATCACAGGTTATGCAATTTAACTGGTAACCCGAGCCGGAATCCTTAAAGCCGACGTCTGAATCTGATTTAATCCAGCCACTGGCTTTACCGTACCCAATACTTTTGCCGTTTTTCCAGAATCCGTGCAATCCTAACCCCGTTAGAATTACACCCCGTTAAACCGTGTACTCTAACCCCGTTAGAGTTACACCAAATTTCCGACCAATCTAACCCCGTTAGATTTGGCCCAACCGTTGTAGAATAATAAATCTAACCCCGTTAGATTTACTAGACTACTTTTCCCAGGTTCTCCGGTAATACCCCAAGTTCCCTTTTAGCACATAACACCAGTATTCAATACTGGGTAGATCCTGCGCCCTGCGCAACACCAATAAAATCCGTAATGCCGTAATTTCCTTCACATCCTTAAGCCACCGTGACTATTCTTAATTGAAATCAACTCGACCTTACTTATTTAAACTTCCGCCTTTAACTCCAAATACACCAACGCAAAACTCGAAACTGTAGGTAATAAATGCACACTTAACGAAACAAAATTAAACGTATGTTCTGACCAACTCCAAAACCAAGACTGATTCCGGTCCTGGCTACCCATATTGGCATCTCGACCTCATTTGCATTTTTGCCGACACCCACAATTGGGTGTCCGCAATGCGGTCGAGGTCGAGAGCCACACATCCGGTACAACAACAACAACAACAACAATGCCGGAGACACTCAATAATAAAGCACCATTTTGGTGCTGACATAGCCTAGCTATGTCGTTAACCGCAGATTAGGCCAGCAACAATTGCAACATTAATCAATACCGTCATACGGCCACGCAGGGCCCAGGTAAGTTCAACATTGCGGACACAGCCGCCATAGCATCGATTTACCAATTTCTACGCCTTGTAGCAACGCCTAAGCCTAACTTAAGTTCTAAGAGAGACTAGGTGGAGCCAGGGACTCCCTTAAGGTGTGGTTTTGATATAGGGTTTTATTTTAGTTTTAGTTTTTAGTTTGAAATAGGTTTAAGTGTGGCACAGCAACCTACACACTCTATTAAAATACCGGAGCCGGATGACGATTTTTTGCCGGATCCGGATATCCGGTCGTAGCCTGAGATATATAAAGCAAGTTTTTTAAATGCCAACTTTGGAAAACTGACAAATGTATTAAACTTTTTAATACAAATTTAACAACTGCCATATTTGTTAAAGTCAAGATGTGATTATATGCTCATGATTCATATTAACAGCAATACATTTTACCGTTTTATATCAGAAGTTAACGTTTTGGAAAAAAATTGCAATCAAAGTCATTAGAAAGCGCAATCAGCTTTGCGTCATCAATGAATTAAACGTTTTATGGACCTTTTAGCACATGGGTAAGAGCTAATTTGACTCAAAAATTAAGCAGGCAGCTTCGTTTAAATGTTGTTTCAAGTCATTCTTGATCCTCAATCAGACCCGTAGCCCACGGACCCCGTGTGGCGGCTGAACCTATCTGGAAAAATCCCCCTAAAAACCTTCACCCTTGATTGTCGAGCGCATGTAAAAATCAGGGACGAAACGTTTTACTACGGAACTGCAATAGAGTAAGCAAGCATAACTTTGACTCATGTTCTTGCTTGGACTTAGGCTTAGGCTTATTAACGAAGAGTGTCTGTCAAGTATAAAACTTTTCGAGGCATTTGATGTTACTCAAATCTACGACATTGCTTGTTCTGCTGCGTTAATAAGGTTGGTAAGAAAGGCGTCACAAGCTCTTTCAATTGAACATTCAAACAATAACCGTTAACATAAGTGTTGTAAAATTAAAATCGGCGTATCAACGGAAGTTTGCGAGCAGTTCTATGCAGACTGTTCCCCTCGGACTGGATATATTTCAGCTTCCTGATATCCAGTTGAAATTTCTGTTCAATAAAACTGGCATTTATTGAGTCATATTTCTGTGCGGTACCATATCTTCAGATGTGAGGCCCAAAATCTTCTTGCCAGAATACACAGATTCATCATATTATTCAGGGAGACAAATCTTCTGACAGGGGTTAAAAAGCTGCATGCCACAATGTCTGAACTAAAACATATTCTTAAAGGGGGGCCCATATTTGGACGGAAGGGTAAAAATCTTAGTGCAAAAATGACCGGATTGAATAACATATTTAAATGGACCCAACCTTCAAATGGGGACTACAATCGACAATATATGGCCGTCATCGGTGTAAACATTGGCCGATCCTAAAGCTACACGCAAAACAAATTGTCTTGAATTTAAGAAATATTGTCTGAAATTTAAGACAATTATGTCTTCTTGACACAAACTCCAGACATATATATTGAATTCAAAAGTTTTATTTCTTAAATTTTTCAGAAATGTTGGTCTAAAATTTTTCACATTTAAATGTCTTAAATTTAACACAAACGATTAAGAAAAAACATTGCTGAAATATGTGACAAATGTTTCTGAAATATAAGACAATTATGTCTGAAATAAAACACAAAGATTTGCCATTGAAGCCGACTACAAAATTGGGGGCTAAATCTCAACCCAATACCCTAATTTTACAATCTAAGATACGTCCAAGACGTAAACTTAGGTTTACGATGCCTGCGCTCTGCCCGAAATATCTTTAAAAATATGCAAATTATTTCTTGAATATAAGACAACTATTTCTTGAACGAAAGAAATTTGTGTCTTATGTTAAATTGGCAATAGCAATTTCTTGAATATAAGACATTTTTGTTTTAACCATTAAAGAAACGAATTTCTGAATTACTTAGGGCCATTAATGTCTGACATTTATGTCTTGAAAGCTGTGTGGAGCGCAATGAAACTTGCTACAATTGAACGAGTGGTACACGAGTTATAGTTAACAGTAACGGTTTTGAACTCCCGAACACATGAATTATACGGCGGAAATGAAAGACTGGAAATTAAGTCTTCTACGTATTTTGATGCATCGTCTGGCTTTTAGCTCGTTTCGCGTGTGAGGTTTCATCAACTTAGGAACTCAATGTTAGAAAGGCTTTAAAATATCTTGGCATTTTATGAAAAATGTGTTTGTCTTCTCTTTACAAAGCGATATTACAAAAACCAGTTTTATTTTATCATAACTTTGAAATTCGATTATTTATATACACTTTTAAGAATATAAACAGATCACATTTTTTACGCATATAAAAATACGAAATTATTTGTTGAATGTACGACATTAATGTTTTAACCAATTAAGAAACGAAATTCTGAGCTGTTTAATGCAGTTAATGTCTGAAATAGAAGACATCAAGGGATTTACGTTGAATGCAGCTACGTTGGCTATTGATTTCAGAATAAAGCGGGCTGTTGAAACGCGAAACGCCTTTAACAAAGCGAATTAATATTTTGAACAATTTTCTTTAGTTACTTTGATACATTTTACGATGCAACCGATGCTGACATGCAACGCAAATGGAGTTCAGCCATGTGTGCAATGTTTGCAATTTTGTTGAAAAGTATCAACAATGCTTCTAAGTCTTATGAAATTATATGTGTGCCCCTCCTAATGCGTCATCCATTTTATCGTGTGCCCGCCGTGTGGAAAATTGACACAACCATTTCCAAGTACGGTTTTGAAAAACGCTTCAAAAAGGAAATTGAATTTCAAAACTGTTTCAATTTCCCACAGCTATCGATTTTTTAAACTCAAGTAGTTAATTGATAACATTATTTGATCTTCAATTTACCACTAGCGATTTTTTAAACAAGGGCAATTGGAAATTGCGCCATTTTCCAAATTCAATTTCCGCTTTGCTTTGACACTGCAATTACCAAAGTGGAAATTGAAAGAGAAGCATAACGTTTACCAATTTAACGATATTGTCCCTGTTATCGAAAATTGAATTTGCAGGTTACAATTTCAGTTGTGATATTGTCCCCAAAAAGGTTCAAATTTTGCAACTCAAAGTTCAAATTGAAGGTCAGGATGAGAGTTTCTAGAAATGATGTTTGATGGGCCACCCAAGTCGCAAGGTTGAAATTGTGCGATTGAAATTGAAAGTAGGAATTGAATGTGATGGGTCTCCTAAGTTGAAATTTTGGAGAGTTTCTAGAAATGTTTTATGGGCCGCCCAAGTCGCAAGTTTGAAATTGTGCGATTGAAATTGAAAGTAGAAATTGAATGTGATGGGCCTCCTAAGTTGAAATGGAAGTGTTAGGCATATGGGGCAAACTGAAAATACACCGAACTTTTTAAGATTGCAATGTAAACTGTTTCTTGTAGAGCTGGTAAACAAAATGACACTTTTTGCTACTCCAAAAGCACGCTATTATAACGAAGGTTAAAATTCAAATTTAAAGTAACAAACAGTTCATACTGTATATGCTGCCGCACTTAACGCATACAGGTTCATTTTTCTTTATTACAGTACACAATGAACCAAAGCGACGCATTAACCGTACAACACATATACTGTGAAGTTCGGCCAAGGTTTACAGTTCAGATTAATGTACGCATTGTTCAGGGTCATCGGGTATGACGAGAATCAAATTTGGTTAAGCGTGAACATAAGCATAGCCTTAACCTTTTATGTTCGGCATGTATCAGTACAATAGAATGCCGATGGTTTCGGCAAACGGATAAGCTTAATAAGCAAACTTATCTGTAAAACATATTGCGGACTTTTGTTGAAAATAGCAGCAATGACGTTACCGCAAAGCGTAAACAAAAGCGAAGTATTGCATCGATTAGGTCAAAGGTCATGTACCTACCGCAGTGTTTCCGCTTTTATGATTTTTTCAATTTCCCACTGCCCTGCTGATTTGCAACTACCGTGAGGGAAATCGAAACTGAAATTTGGGTGCCCATTTCCCACTGCAGTTTTGGTGACTTTTCAATTTCCTTTTTGACAGTAAATTTAGCTTATCAATTTCCTATTTAAGTTTTAAAAATGTCTCAATTTCCTACTGCTGTCCTATTTAAATTCCCTATTGGGAAATTGACACTCAAAATATCATTTCAATTTACTAGTACGGTTTGTAAATTGCCTCAATTTCCCACTAGACCAATTTTTTCAAATTCAATTTCCTTCTTGAAGCGTTTTTCAAAACCGTACTTGGAAATGGTTGTGTCAATTTTCCACGCGGCGGGCACACGATAAAATGGATGACGCATAAAATAGAGTTCCGCCCACCCCCACCGTAGCATTTTGACCTGGGTAAAGGCTTAATTCTTGTGAATAGTCGTTTACTTAGAACTGTAAAAATTGTGATGTGCCCAACACCATTTCAATAATCAAAGCCTAACGCTATGCTTACAATCATGCTGGTTACTTTGTACAATTTGGGCTGCTTTCACAGTGTTTGGGTTTAATACAGCAAAGACGAAACCAAGAACAATGAAAAAAGTTTGGTTGAGATTATCTTATTTCTAAATGGCTTTAGTGTTGGTGTTAACCATATATCTGTATTATTAGGTTATGATTTATTTTTAGTACAGACCGAATGTTAGTTTAACCTAAATGGAGGCCACAGAAATTAAACCAATACTGGCACAAGTACACTATCCTCTGCAAGCTAAGCCTAAAGTCACAGCTTAAGCCTAAACATAAGCGATTTTTTGCATAATTTTTATAAATTCACAATGGAGTTAAACGCTCATTTGGGAGGTGCTGCCTTAGACCCGTAGCCAGCTCACATTGCTAAGGGGCTAAACGTTATCCAGAAAGGGGGTACAAGTGTTTTTGATGACTTAAAACAAGGTTGGCAGTTATCTAGGACGGGGGAATTCTTCCAGCCCCCTGCCCCCCCTTTGTGCTGGGCTTCCCTCTGACGAGTGGTTTGACATATTGTACCTGTTTTCTGGGCATACTGTATCAAATTGATGTACTGGAACCCTTCATATGCTCCATATCGCGATCGAACTCAAGGCTTTATTAAAATGTGGTTATGAAATGACAGTGACAGCTGTCGGCCCATGTATAGAACAGGGCCGGGACAGTAGTTTAAGCATATTTCTAAGCCTAAGCCTAAGCCTAAGCATATTTCTAAGCCTAAGCCTAAGCCTAAGCGTATGGATGAGCTTATTCCTAAGCCTAAGCCTAAGCCTAAGCGTAAGCAAAAAAATTAGTTTAAAGCTTAAACTGACTCTATTATAGCCCTTCCGAAAAACTATCCAGCCCTGTTCTATACATGGGCGAATCGTTTGATTGCTAATAATTTAACAACATTCAAATTCAGCTCTGCAAACTGCGTTGAATGCAATGTTTTGTCTAAATTTCTCAACAAAATTTTATCGAAAACTGAATAACAACATTCGATTCAGCTCTGCAAACTGCGTTGAATGCAATTGGGTTTGTGTAAATTTCACAACAACGCCTTAAAAAATGTCCATTGAAACATATAACACGTATACACAGATTGTATTTTCCGGCAGTTTTATTCACTATCACAACAAAAACTAAGGTGCAGCCAGCGCTTTCAAATATTATATCTGATTCATCTTCAGTATTTATAAGCTAAATGAAAACCACTGAAAAAGTTGTAGGCGTAAATTCAAAAGCCTTTAAAAACGCAATGAAAACGTTTAATCTTTAATATTCATACTGCAGAGTTGGCTATGATCATTAAATACAATTAAAAACTTTATCTAAGATTAATGTTTTATTAGCTAAAAATCGTAAGCATCCCAAAGTATCCGGATGTGGCGGGCAGCGGTGACAAATATGCCCCACTATTAATATTTTGCATGCGAATATAAAGCGTTCCGCCCTAAAATGTGCAATTATGCACTAGAGCGGTGAAAATATGCTCAAAATTTTTTAATGCCAAAAAAATACATTTTCATGTGTGTTTGTTAAAAAAATTATCAAATGTTCGAAATGTTGAGGGCTTTTGTTGATGGTGAAGTTTAACGTAATTGAACACAGAGTCAAAGCTTTTTTCCATATTTTTGAGTCTGTTTCCTGTTATGTTTTAAAACGAACGAATTAAATTTGGACGCAAATATCCAATAAACATAGTAAAAATGCGTTGTTCACAGTAACTGTTCGCCGCTGCACTGTAAATTCCAGTGAGTTGATTAGCCAACTCAGAGAGATAATTGGTTATTTTTGGTCATTTCTGAGTTAATAGCAATAAACATTAACTCACTCTGCGCTTATTTAATTCCGGCTGAGATGATTAATTAACTCAGAATGAGTCAATCCAATTCAGAATTCTGAAAGACCTAACTTAGAGCTCAGGTTTCTGAGTGGATTCAACTCATTCTGAGTTAAAATCAACTCACTGTAAGTTACAGTGTGGGAGCTAGAAACGAAATAGAGTATCAGGTTTTAACGAGTGGCAAAGCCACTAACCATTTACCATTGAAACATAGGTAACCTTGTCTGGCTTTCCGAAATCCTACTTAAGTATTTACATAAGTTATACATAAGTAAGTAATATACTTAAGTTGACGACTGAAGTAAATACTTAAATTTTGAGCAAAATCAAATGCCAAATGTCAGCCATTGCGATAAGAAGAAAGTAACAGTTTTGCTTTATATTAAGAAGGCAGCGTGAGTCTACAATTTTAATTACACTAAAGGTTAGTATGCCTGAATGGTAAATTTGTAAACTATCAAATTTAGTCAGCGACTTAAGTATTTACGTTTACTTAAGTACGCTTTTGAAAACGGCAAAATGGTTAAGTAATAACTTAGCACGCACTTGTACTAAGTCGTGCTTAAGTACAATTCACAATACCCAGCATTATCCTATTAATATGTTTAATTACCCCGTAAAAAGAACCAGCAGAAACACTGATTAGGATATATTTGACTCGGTATTTGTTTTCAGTTTTAAAGTTAACCAGTAGCAATTTTGAAATTTACCACTCGTCGTTGTTTTTGGTCACCTCCAGGGACACCTTATTGTGAACCATGCGTAATTCACAGGACTCTTCGAAGAAAATATGTTTATTTAGGCGATAGCATTTGTCCTGATTCGTCCAATTTTGAATATAAATCGAAACCGTAAGCTAACTCAGCATTTCTTAACTGTACAGTTGTAAGATGATTTGCCAGCCGATTCGATGGACATTCAAAAGCTTCAGTCAAATACACCGTCGAGTTCTATTGACAGTAGGAATCTTTTGTGGTTCCGTTTGATTTGGTAGTTAAAATTGCATTTCTACGGCATAAAATTTAACTCCAATGTTACTTTACGGGGCGTAACAGTAGATTAAACGTATTCCTAAGCCTAAACCTAAGCGTTGCAAAAATGTGTTACTAATCCGAAGCCTAAGCCTAAGCGTTGCAAAAATGTGTTACTAATCCGAAGCCTAAGCCTAAGCGTTGCAAAAATGTGTTCTTTAAGCCGAAGCCTAAGCCTAAGCGTTGCAAAAATGTGTTACTAAGCCGAAGCCTAAGCCTAAGCGTTGCAAAAATGTGTTACTAAGCCGAAGCCTAAGCCTAAGCGTTGCAAAAATGTATTCTTAAGCCGAAGCCTAAGCCTAAGCGTTGCAAAAATGTGTTCTTAAGCCAAAGCCTAAGCCTAAGCGTTGCAAAAATGTGTTCTTAAGCCAAAGCCTAAGCCTAAGCGTTGCAAAAATGCGTTCTTAAGCCGAAGTCTCACATTAACCGTTGCAAAAATGTGTTCCTGAGCCTAAGCCTAAGCATAAGAATAAGCAAAAAATGTTATCTAGAATATACACCTACTCTTTTATAGACCCACCAGAAACCTGGACGCCCCTTAAAGTAACATGGGCCAAATTTAATACTAAAAGACAGTTGTTGTTTCCAAGTTTAAAAAGACTGTCAATAATACAGAGTTAAAAAACGCTGTTTCCATGTATACGGTGACTAATCATATGAACACGATAGTGTTCATATATATGGTTCGCGCTTCTCAAGTGCGTGTTTTCAATTTAGTTTGCATGTTGGTACTCAAGTAATATCACACCTATGTCGTTTAAATTTTGTACACTGGCATCTTGGTCCGTCGGAAATATCTGTGCCAAAGGATTTGCCAAACGAGCGTGGCCTTCAGTAGTTACGATCAAAAAACGCCTTACAGAAAGTGCACGAAATTTTCCATTTTGGTTTAGCACTTTTTACCCGTTAGCTAAGTAATTTTATACGATTATAACTCTATAGGTACACTCTATAGGGTTTTACGGTCAGGTTCACCCCAACGGTTGGTTTCACCTCAACTGTTGGTTTCACCCCAACGGTTGGTTTCACCTCAATGGTTGGTTTCACCTCAATGGTTGGTTTCACCCCAACGGTTGGTTTCACCCCAACGGTTGGTTTCACCCCAACGGCTGGTTTCACCCCAACGGTTGGTTTCACCCCAACGGTTGGTTTCACCCCAACGATTGGTTTCACCCCAACGGTTGGTTTCACCCTAACTATTGGTTTCACCCCAACGGTTGGTTTCATCCCAATGGTTGGTTTCACCCCAACGGTTGGTTTTACCCCAACGGTTGGTTTCACCCTAACTATTGGTTTCACCCCAACGGTTGGTTTCATCCCAATGGTTGGTTTCACCCCAACGGTTGGTTTCACCCCAACGATTGGTTTCACCCCAACGGTTGGTTTCACCCCAACGGCTGGTTTCACCCCAACGGTTGGTTTCACCCCAACGGTTGGTTTCACCCTAACTATTGGTTTCACCCCAACGGTTGGTTTCATCCCAATGGTTGGTTTCACCCCAACGGTTGGTTTTACCCCAACGGACTAGTCACCCCGTGGTTTGTTTCGCCCCAATGCTTGGTTTTATACAAACTCGTTGGTTAGGCGCTTGTTGTCAGGATAAAAGTTTCTGTAATGCAAACGATTTATTGAAACTCCGTATTTAGTGTAATCAGTTTTCTCATTTTTCTTAGTTCAGATTGATGGATTAATCAGCAGCTTGGTAAAGCGGTTGAAACTAGAAAAATTGTTCAGCACTTGAGCAGCATGGGATATGCTTCATAGTCCTATGAAAAGAATAGTCACTAGACCAGCACATTCGTTCGATGTAACCTGAAAAAATATAAAGAAACTATGGCGTCCAAAATGATGTTGACTATTAAATCTTCTGAAACATATTGCGGATAGCGAAATTTCTGTAATTTTTCTTTTTGTAAGAAACAAATGTTTTGCTTTAAATGTGTATTGAAGTTTTCTACAAGAACGTATTAAACTCACCTTTGGCTCTCAATTAACATAGTTAATTGAATTTTATAAGAACACTGTATGGTGACATAATTGGTGAGTTAAGAATACTGACGACCAATTTTGTTAGATACTTTCTTTAGCAAGGCGTTGTCACAAAACTCACCACATTCTGGCAGCATCCATTAATCTGGCAAAAGCAAAAATCACTATAATTTAGCCGTGTCTCTGTAACCCTGCCATTATCTGAGAAATTTCTTAAAATGGTCAACATGATTTTGGACGCCATTGTTTCTTTATATTTTTCCAGGTTACATCGAACGAATGTGCTGGTCTAGTGACTATCCTTTTCATAGGAATATGAAGCATATCCGATGCTGCTCAAATGCTGAGCAATTTTTTCTAGTTAATCATCGGAACCCACTGCAGAACAAATTGTAGCCAAGAATGAACAATGTACGGTACTGCAAGTCGTAAACTAACAGGATCCATCCATAATGCAACTGAGTTGAGACGTATTTGTTTCACAAGCTCCAAGGAACATCGTCTATTTACAGAACCGTTCTGGTCAGCGGTCACAAAATTCATTTTCCACCGTTGCAAATTTTCAACAGTCGTATTCAAGTTTAAATGCTGATTTTGATATGGCCAAACTGAATACCGAATAGCGATTGACGCTGAGCGTTTTCGTTGAGTTGGAGTCAGCAAATAATACGCAGAACTCGCGATGTGATTTTTGCGTAAAAATTCACACGTAACGTTAGCGTACCGCAAATGACAAAGTTGTTGTATTGCGGTGGAGTCATGAGCTACAACGGTAGAATTGGCTGGTACGATCGTCGCCAGAAGGGTTTCCATAAATAGACGAGTGCGGTTCGAGGATCGAACGCAATACGTTCCAAGATCAGGAATGGTTGCCATTGGTCCCCAATAGCCCACGGTATCCATGATAATGTCCCATTTGGGACGAGTCTGAAAAATACTTTGATTCCTAATCAGTTTGCGTAGAAACAATTTTAAAATTTCTATCGGTTTTTTGGTATCAACAAACTTTAAGCATTCAAAATGTTTGCATATTCAATCAACATTGAGTTGTCTACCGCAAAATTTTGGGTGTGGAATCTATTGGCAGTATAAGGTCGGTAACTTCAGACAAAGTTCAAAGCCACCCTTCGTCGGCGGGGCAGCCACCCCTCATCCGCTCATCCGTGTTCGGGATGGGAATATCCATTCCAGACTCGTAGTGCGGTTGTACTTTATTGCGTCGTTTGCTTATCCATTTGTCAACCCACCCCGTATGGGAACAAAAGTAGCCGATTTGGCTCCATAGGACAGGCTTTAATTCTATTTTAAAGAATTAGCTCTGATTTGAAAATTTTTTACGCTAAATTATTCTATTTTAAACATGTAAATAGGACCAGTTTTTAATGGAGTTGTGGTGCGCCAACCACAGTCTGTCCTGCTCTCATCACTGCGGTGATCTGGTTAATTGTACCATAAAAAACGAACGTCATATGTAAATAATCATTATGACAAATGCCACAATCAAAAAAGGAATAGAACCTGTCCACTGTATAATAGTATGCATAATATGATTGAAACTAAACGCCCACCACGTTTCCGGATGGCAAATAAATTAAATCCATTATTTAATCTTTCTGCTTTTTTGGCCACGGGCAGGGTGCAACCGGAATTCCGGCTCCGGAAGGGAAAAACGGTATTTTTCACTATCCGGTTCCGGTAAGAAATCTGGTTTTTTTCACTGGAATTTTCCGGTATTTTCGGTATTGAAAATTATTTCTCATTCGGAAATTTATGAAAAATTGGCGTATTATTCAAACTTATTTATCTAAAGTTGCCCTAGTTTGTACGGCCAAAATTTTCAATTTGTGCTACACTCCGTAATTTATCATATGTTTCCACCTACTGCATTTGTTTCAAGATTTTGACATTCTAAATGGGGTATTTACAGTATTTAAAGCGACAAAATTACGCTTAAAAATGGATTTTTCGGTAACAAATATTTTTATTTTTCGGTTCCGGCTCCGATTGCGGTTCCCCGGTTCCGGGTCCGGTTCCGGTATTTAATAATTCCGATTGCACCATGGCCACGGGCAAGCAAAATGTGCCGCTCTACATCTGGGTACTTGTTAATACTTGAACCACAGAAGGTCCTCATATGACACACATAATGGCTGGGTTTCTGAAATCTCACATAAGCAATTTTACTTGTTAGTTTTTAAGTATTCCAAAGACGCTTAAGTTAATAATAATTAAATTTTTCAACGTAAATAAAATAAATGCCATTTGAGAACGAGCGAAATAGTCAAAAAGTTTACTTATATCCTAATATCAAGCGATTAACTTGACACTCTGAGTCCAATTAACCAAGATTAATATGGTGAAATGTTCAGTAAATGATAGGATAAACACGCTCAGCAACTCAAGTATCTACTTTACTTAAGCACAATTTTAAAACCGAAAAATTGGTTAAGTATTTGCTTTAACAAAAACTTAAATACCAGGCTAAAAGTAGGGTTTCAGAAACCTAACCATTGTCTTTAATAAAACAGGCTTAGGTTTAGTACAATAACACAAGCAGTAATGTGTGCAAAATTTTGACTTATAAAATTAGCACCAGTTTGAAGAATATAAACAAGTAACCATATTTGCTTTTTGGCTGGCTTTCCGAAACCCTACTTAAGTGCAATTTAGTGCTTGAATACGAGCTAAGTAATTGCTTAACTATTTTGCCGTTTTTAAAACCGTACTTTAAAGTTAATACGTAAATACTTAATCCTTTCTCACATGGATATTTTCTATTTCCCTTGAGACCTACATTTATGCTACGATTCGAACTCCAGTGACTGGAGTGGGAGGCGTATACCATCACCACTCAGCTATAGGAGCTTGACGCTCGAGACCGAGTGGGCTCTCACGTCTTGTGGTGATTTAGTACTATGTATACGTGTTGCAATTGTTAAACACGGTTCGATATATATTACTTAACGTATATACACTGCGCTGAGTTGCCTACAGGCAACTGAATGTGAGAAGGGGTTAAGTTACTGATTAAATTTGATTGATTACAAATTTACCGTTTATCATGGCAATTGCCGATATTTGCCATTTCTTTGGTTGTGCTCGAAAATCGAAGTACTTAAGCTGGCGATTGAAGTAATTACTTAAGCATAACATAAGTAAATACTTAAGTAAGATTTCAGAAACCCAGCCAATATCTCGCTTACTCTTTGAAAATGTAATACGCTTGAAAAATCGCGTAGCCAAATTGTGTCGACGGTAGAAAAACAGAACATTCCATCAAAATGCTGGCTGATCATTGTTGCAAGTCTGGTTCGAATTGCCCAAGTTATATCAAAATCGGTGTTATATTGTTTTGCGGTCAAATTCGCATATAATTCGTCAAATGGCAAATATAACACATTGTTAGGGATCCAAAGCGTTTTCATACGCTCTTGAGAGACGCCATCGAACGCTACGAATAAAATATTTCCATGAATCCTTGACGATGCGACTATTTGTAAATTGCAAGCTAAATTTTCTGCAAAATCAACGTTTCGACTATGAATTAAGTAGATTAATTTCGGATGATCACGATTTGTTCGATTGAATGCTTCCACAATCTGGTGTATCCCGTCGATCAGGTTTGGTTGCAAAATTTGATATTTCACTGCATTTAACAGCGCAAGGTCACCCGTGACGTTGGTCCATAAATGCTTTAGTGAACCAGCGATTAGAGCCATTATTAACGATGTTACAAGTATTGAAACAGATAATTGAGTAGGTTGCATTTTATAACTGAAGAGTTAAAATGTAAACGAGCTCTTGTATACGTTTCCAGTTATATTTTACGTTAATGCCCGATTCACACGTGCAAGTTTTTGCTGCGAGAGCTTGTAGCTGCAATATGCAGTTCCAAGTTGTGGTCAAAATCCCGTTCGAAAAACTTGCAGTTGCGCATGATTCATTAAAATTCATAGCTACGAATTTAGTACGCACGTGTGAGAACAACCAGGCAAGATCACTGAATATATGACAGCCGCTTTGCCATTGGCTGATGAAAAAATACAAGTTCTGCGTGCAATTTGCAGCTGCAAGTTTTCGCAGCAAAAACTTTCACCTGTGAATAGGGCTTAATTGTTAAGATATTAAAATATGTGCTAACAGCATTGGAATTATGGATTTCAAAATTTCAAACCCAAAATTTAATTTTTCAGTTTTTGAACTTAATTAACAATGGTCAATCAGAAGCGCCAACATCAGTATACCTTAACTCGTTGAATTTTTAGTTACCGTAAATAAAGACATTTCAAAAATAAAATTTCAAACAGCAAAATGTATCTCTCAAGTCTTAAGCATCCGCAATCCACAACTGTACTTTTACGCTGTGAAAAATAAATTATGTTCTACGTTTTGAAGAAACCGTCGCTTCTACGCCTGTGCACGTGTATCTTTGAAAGACACAAAGTTAAAGTATTTATGAATAAAAGTAAATTTAACAAAATATTTAACGTTTTTATTGCAAACCTATTATTGTAATTTTAAATGATTTAGAATTGCCCATGATTAAACTGCCATCAATTGTGGTATGGTTCTTAAAATATTAAAGCCACGTTTAAAACAACAAACAAATTGTACTAAAACTATACGACAGATAGAACAAGGCCGGATCGTTTTCCTATGGGGCTGTAATAGATTTAGTTCGCTTTAGATTAACCTTTTTGCTCAGGCTTAGGCTTAGGCTAAGGAATAGGCTCATCTTTACGTTTAGGCTTGGGTTTAGGCTTATTTGGAATATGCTTATTGTTGGGTGTCTGTTCTATAGGTACATGGGCCGAACTCTACAATAAATCATCTATCAGAGTTTGTATCGATTATAGCATACAGAAACGGAACTTTGTTGCTCGTTCAACTCATAAAAGCTGCAACTGCGACGACTATGAAGTAAAACACTGCAAATGAAAACAAACTGTTTACTTTTCGTCAACGAACGTCTTCACTAACAAATGTCGTTTATATATACATACTCGATATGCACTATATAATTAAAGCTGGAACGCCCCATATACGTATTTTTGACAGTAAACATTTCTGCTGGTTTTCATCAGCATACAAATTATACTAAAACGTTTATAGTTTTAAATATATTGATTTAGGTTCTACATTGTTCTATATGCTTTTTAATTGCGTAGGGACATTGTTGGACGAAATATGTTGGCGTCGATTGCAAGCCTGATTAGGAAATATAAAATTATAATTTTTACCGCATAATCTGGTAATGTGGTATGTAGAACCTGGAGCTTTGCCAATTTAGGATTAGGGAAAATTTTGATACGCCGCGATCCTGGGATGTTATGGTGTGAAAGAGTGTGGATAACTCAGGTTTCAATTGGTTTAAAACTATGAGACAGAGTAATTTTAAAATTGTTGTGTATGAACGACGGGTCATCCAATCAAAATTTGAAGAAAAGTTTCTGAAGGGGGTTATTGCGAATATATGGTGATGATCTTGAAAAAATTGTGGCATTCACGTAAGTACCATATTTCCAAAAAAGGGTCAGCTAACCGGACTCTGTTTCTAAGCACAGCAGGGTACAACCGGAGGTCTGCTTTCGGCACTGGCTCCGACAGAAAATATGCCTCCGGCTGCGGTAGAGTTTTTGCCGGAGGTTCAGGCAATTTCGGCAGCAAAATTTTGCATAATTTTGTAAAAAATTTTCTGTTTAGTGCGTTTTGTTTTACTTTTGACACAATTTTCAAGAAAATTTTTCCGAAATTTTGTAGAAAATTTTCGTTAAACCAAACAACTATAACAACATGTTGCATGATATTGCTAAAAATAACTAAAATTAACCATCATTTTTACTACCTAATTTCGCGTCACCTCCGACTCCGGCAATTTTCGTTGACCGTCGACGGCGGATCTGGTATTTTTCACTTCCGGTTGCACCCTGATGCACAGACACAGATATCTTGAGCAACCCCTTTTGAAACATGTTTGAATGTTCATAAACTTGTATTAAATGCTCAGTATCTCATGGCAGTAAACTAGTGTTTATCGTGGACAATCATCGAGATGTAGGAAAGCCTTGTGAATAAATATATGCGTATACCATTCTCCTCCAAAAGTATACATATTGAATTTACCCCGTGGCCGGGTAAGCTCCTCACCCCGAACCACTTCGAGTCGTATGCGATCTACATCGCCAACAACTCAGGTTCAATCTTAGGTTTAGTAATAACCTGCACAGGCTTTCAGAATTATGGTACTGCAATTTGGTTATATACACAAAGAAGGCTTAGGCGTATATTTCTTAGTTTGGCGTAGAAGCATTATTTTGTGGCTTTATGCAGTGGTTTAGGCTCAGAAACAGGATACGTTTCAAGTTTTAAGCTTAATCTTAGCTTTTCTGAAACCTTACATTTAGATTCTGGTGGGTGTTAAGGTTGTGTTTTCTGTTCATGATTACGCTGAGATTCAACCATAGATTGTTTAGTATTTATTGTTTCTTCGAATTTGAGAAGTACTGAAATTTAGACAATTTTTTCGTAATTTTAAGCCCTTCAATGTGTGTGTTTCTTCACTTATTTTCGTTCGGACGTCTTTCTTAGTTTTCTTCTTCAAGTTGCGAAATTAAATATCGTTTACTGTTTGTTACAGCAACGTTTTACGGCTGACATTGAAACTCAACGAATCTGCGTTCAATATTTAGTGGTTCCGTAGTAATTCGTACGCCTGTCGCGAATTTCACGGCTATTGCTCTGTATATATACGACATATTGAGTGTTCTAACGCGTCTTATTCAACAGAAATATTTAAAAATTAATATAATTTCAGATTTTTAAAATTCACTGTCCATTTTCCCACAGCGATTTGCGATTTTCAACTGAATCTAATATGCTATCATTCACAATTAATACTTCTGCGGCTAAATGGTTGAATTTGAACGACAGCTTTTGACGCAAGGGTTCATATTCTCAAATGCGTATAAAGCAACTCTCATCAGTTTAGTATAAAGTCACTATACCTGGCCCGTAGCCGGCTCACCGCGCTAGAAGGCTAAAAAAATTTCAGGAGGGGCATGCAAGAGTTTTCGTTGACTTGCAAGCAAGGTTGAATGTTTTCTAGGGGAGGGGGCAAAATTCTTCCAGGGTGGGCTGGAGTTCTCCCTGGCTCCGCACCCCTTTGGCTATGGGCCCGTCACTATGCGAATAATGAACTAAATTTTAAGCCTTAGCATTCACTATTTCGAAAGTGACAAGACCTATCACCAACTGGCGACAGTTGCTACACACGTTTGAGAATGCGGGCCAAGAACTCAGCTAGCACTTGTTCAAAAACGTCGCCACATTTTTAGTTCTGCAATGGGTCACAGCGTTCGAATCTAATTATTGTGCGTATGTCCTCTTATGCGGGGTTCACGTTATAACTGGGGCAGCCTGGAATACGTTTTGTCCCTATGACTATAGCTGGTAACATTTTGTCTGGCAGTTTATCCGCTATGAGATTCAAAAAATTTAAATTGTCTGCTATCCTGATGTAACATCTACTGTTTGTACTGCAATATCATATGATATTCCAAATATTGTCTGCGAGTATCATATGATATGTTTGAAAATGTCTGCAAAGTGGTGGTAAACTAGCTTGATTGTCCTGTAGAATGTCATATGATACTAAAATTTCAAATTTGAATTATTTGTACTTAGGAATATATTTTCGAAAACTCAGCGAGAAACAGAAACATAGAAGCTAATTCAACTTGCGAAATCATTTAATGCTGCATTATCCGACTTTTCACTGTTTTATTTAGCGCGCACAAATTCCATTGTCCAGTATAAATATCATATGATATTTAGTAGAATTTTGGAATATCATATGATATTCGCATAAATGTCCCGAAGTATCATATGACAAATGGTTATTTGTATACGATGATCGCTTGACATCACTGATTTGTAAGCCAATGTCATATGACATTCACATTTTGTCTACATCACCGCTATTGGGATCACAAAACTTTATGTTGATGTCGAATCAACTTGGACAAAACGTGTTCCAAGCTGCCCCAGTTGTAACATGAACGCCGCATTATACATAGCGCCCCACAGTATAATAATTAATTACTAATATTGGCAAACCTCATTATCGAAGCGAGCGAGAAATAACGCAATTATTATAAGCCCTGAGGCCAAAACTTCAATTTCGCGTGGTTCCCATTGCTGATGACCGTGAGAACCGTCCAGCATCGGGTCCGATTCGTTGGCAGCGGGCCAAAAATCGACCCTGTAAATACGTCCCAAAAATCGACCCTGTATAAATACGTCCCAGCTGATCCCAACTATTTGGATGGGATTAATAAAAGTATCTGTAACAAAATTAATGAACGAAATTGACCGCAAGTCTGTAGTGTCAATTACTCATCGGCGTCTTTACGTGCCGGTAATTGCGGTTTTTTGAATTTAATTCATTGTTTGCACAAAATACAAACACAATCCTGTAGTAAAGTTTTGAGAAAAAATCCATTCATTTTCCTCTTGAACCCTCTTGACAGGCATACCTCACATACTGTTTTGGTGTATTAATGCAATATGAACGCAGAGCACTTGCAGTTGCACGTTTGCAGAATTAGTGCCGATTTTCTGGGCATATTGTATTTTTTTTCGCTTGCGAACAAACTGCATTTGCGCACAAAAGTGCAACTCTGTTTTCTTTATTGTTTCTGCAGTGTCTTCAACAATTATTGCTGCAATTCTTACGTGTATTCCTCAGTTTAAGCTGGTGGTCCACGAAGCATTTTCCAGTCTTTTTTAGGCTGTTTTGTATTAATAATCGCAATTGTACGTGTATGCGCACCAAAATTGCACGCAAAAAGTTGCGTGTTTTGTCAAAGCGTTGCTATTGTTTCATTTATATTTGGCAGTTGAGTCGATATAAAATCGCAGGTTGCGCTGGGTGAATTCACATTTAAATACAATATCGTTTTAGAAATAACAATTAAATTGGATTGCAAATTTTTTCATTTCATTGGATATAATTTTGTCTCAAATATACACTGTATCCTGGCCCATAGCCAGCTCACCTTGCAACGGGGCGAGATAATTTTCAGGAGGGACATTCAAAGGCTTTCATTGTACTTGCAAGTAAGGTTGAAAAAATGTTCTCTGGGGTAGCGAGTCCTCTCTGCCTCTCGTTTACTGTACGGGCTTTAGGGTCCGTTGTTTCTATTCGATTCGACGATTGATTCCGTTAAATATATCCGCCTAAACGAATCCTGCTGCGTTGCTACATTTGTTAGTAATAAACCATAGCGATCAGGGCCAATGTTACTTTAAGGATCGTCCAGGTTTCTGATGGGTCCATAAAAGAGTAGGTTTAGATTCAAGATTCCATTTTTTGCTCAGGTTTAGGCTTAGGAACACACTTTGGCAACGCTTATGCTTAGGCTTAGGAATACGCTTAATCTACTGTTACGCCGTTTAAAGTAACATGGGCCGCGATCAGGGCGTGAAACTAATATCTGTTTTCGTTCCTATTTCATGCAAAAAGTCAATCTGCGCTTCATTTTCTGTTCTAGAAATACCGGAAATTATGTTATTTTTATACTCTTATGTTTGCATGCCTCAACGGTGCCGGCAGGAAAATAAAACATCTTTAAATCTATTATATTTATGTACTGTAGTGAGCCGAATAAGAGGGGGTCAATAAGAGGGTGTCCCCATTTTGAGTCCCAATCAATAGGAGTCCGTATACCTTATAAGAGTCTGTAAGCGGATAGAGTCCGTAAACCTTGCAAGCATGTGAGACATGCTTGTGCTGGTGCATATGCAATAAATGCAATGCACATTGTGTTGCATGCTTGCTGGCAGCATACGGTCGACACATATAGTCGACGAAAAATCCAGTTGGAGAGGCGAGATGCGGGGTGAAGCGGTAACAGCGTCTGCCTGACACGCAGAAGGTCGCCAGTTCGAAACCACCGGTAACCCGCTTTTAAAGTTGATTAGTAAAAAGATTTGATGTCCCGATTCCTACCTAGACTGACAAGGGGGCCACTTTGTGGACGCAATGGCAACTATCCGCGCGATAAACATGGTATCCAGTCGAGAATTGGATGGCGGTCAAGGGACGACTATTGTTCAAAATAAGGGCATACAAGCATATGAGACATGCTTGTCTGTTATTTGCACATGCAATATAGCGCAGTGCACTGTATGTATGCTTGCTGGCAGCATACAGTCGACACGTCATATAGTCGACGAAAGATGCAGTTGGAGAGGCGGGCTACGTGGCGCAGTGGTAGAGTGTTCGCTCAAGGATCCATAGGCTGAGAGTTCGATCCCAGCTCAAGCCCGCTTTTCCAGCTGCTTAGTAAAAGGTCTGGTGTACTTAAGTTTGAAATACATTCCTAAGTATAACACTTGCATTACCGCTCAAGTTTTTGATACAAGACAAATAAACGTTTAATTCAACGGATAGTTGCAATACCGGATATATATCAGTAACAAAGGGTGGCGGAGGATGGGTTAAAAATAAATAACAGTCCGTAATCGATTAACAGGGGGGAACCCTATGGAGCGGCCAACCCTCATTGATATGGTGTAATTAAATACACTTGCTGATGCGTAATATGCACACTATGAAATTGAGCGAAATTAACAGTTGTCTTGTCATAGTTGTTTATACTTGTAAACTTTAGAGTCGGCACATCGCTATTTTCAAGTTGAGTTTTACACATTGCGCACTAACAAAGCCCGCGTATCTTCGAGAAAAATCGCTAATACTTTACACGTTTCGTACTCATAAATCAATTATTTCTAAACCATTAATGTTGACATCGACACGAGCTTGGGAGAGTTGGCTGGACCAATCCCGAATGCCAACCGAAAAATTCTTCATTTGCTTTTGCAAATATCAATGATAGTTTCAGTTTTAGCCGAAATATATTGCATAGCCAGGTTAGCTTTTCAGTAAACTATCGTAATGTAATTACACCACAACAAACTTCGCTATTGCGGACGACACTTATATCATACTTTTATTCCAAATTGAGTCCAAACTATCAACATTTCAACCCTGATAACCCTGCATAAACTGCACATTTTTGGTTATCTTGCACACTTTCCATCACATTTAAGGTTAATGTTTAGGCATATGTAAAGGTTTAGACAAATATTTCATGACTTAGGATTAGGTAAGTCTTTTGCAAAACTTTAACATAAGCCTGATAATAGATTCGAATTCTATTAATCATGTAGTGGAATGTGAACAAGAGCTTTTAATGCTGTTGTCGAGTTCGAATTCGGGTAACATTTTGCTGCCAATGTAAATATCAGGGGCGGAGCAGTATTATAAGCATATTCCTAAGCCTAAGCCTAAGCCTAAGCCAAGCAAAAGAACTGGTCTAAAGCTTAACCTTCCTCTTTTCTAGTCGCTCAAAAAACGTTCCGCTCCTTATCTTTACATGGGCTCTTTTCGCAAACAAATCATAATTGTTCTCAAACCCTTCGAGATTGGCTTTTATTCTCTAATGTGTATAGCATGCATCACTAGTTAGCGAGAAGGGCCAATGTTACTTTAAGAGGCGTCCAGGTTTCTGGTGGATGTATAAAATAGTAGGTTTTGATTCTAGATTACATTTTTTGGCTTAGACTTAGGCTTAGGAATACGCTTAATCTGCTGTTACGCCCCTTGCAGTAACATTGGCCGCGAGAAGTTTTCAAACTGACGAACAACTGCAATTGTGAAACTACAAATTGCTAAAAACGTATGCACCAGTCAAATACAACATTGCGATGAATTTCGAATCTTAGCTTTAGCATGCACTGGTTCGAAGGCTACAAGAACTACAACCAACTGATGATACGTGCTACTGTAGTGACCCGAATACGAGGGGGGACTGATATGATACTTATTTGGCCTCTCCAGAGGGTACCCACCTTGTTATTCGGTTACGGACTCTTATTAGGGATTGGGACTTCTATTGATTGGGACTCAAAATGGGAAAGAGTACTTAAATTTTGAAAGTTCATTCCTAAGCTTAACCTTATATTATCAATCAGCAATTGACACAAGACAAATAAACGTTTAATTCAACGGATAATTGCAGTGCTGGATATATATCAGTTATGAAGGGCGGCGGAGCGTGGGTTGAAAATAAATAAGAGTTCGTAACCGAATAACAAGGAAGGGTACCCTCTGGAGAGGCCAAATATCAATCCCCCCTCTTATTCTGGTCACTACAGTATTTCTGAACTAACAACAGAAAACTTTAGTTCACTCTGAGTTTCGTTGGTCCTAAAATGAGTTGAACTGATTCCGGGGAAGCTGATTAATTAAATTAGAAACAGCTGAATCACCTCAGAATTGTGACTTCGGATAGTCCTAACTCAGACTCAGTGATTCAATTCATTCTGAGTTAAAATCAACTCACTGGAATTTATAGTATACGGCTCACTAGAGTACACATTTAACGACTATTGACCATTGTTATAGATTTCAAAATAATTCTTTCCATCAAAGCAGTTTATCTTTTACTTTGTTTATTGTTCGTTCACAATGGCGTTTTCGCCTCCAACAGCTCCAGTTTTGCTATGTTACGGAGACAAAGCGGTCAAAAAACCGGTGCGAGTGACCGGTAGTTTTTGGGGATGGGGCCCACCACAGCCGCTTCACAACGACTCAATTTCGCTTCGACTTGCACCCGGGACGTACGAGTTTAAATTTAACGTTGACAGTAAATGGACCACGTCGAGCAAATACCCTACTGTGCAAACATATCACGGTGTTAATGTACGCAATAATGTGCTTACCGTTCACGAAAGGTACGCAGGCCCGTAGCCAGCTCACCTTGCCAGGGGAGGCTTCAAAATTTTCAGCATGGGGGCATACAAGAATTTTTGTTGACGTACAAGTAAAATTGCAAATTTTCTAGCGGGGGCAAAATGTATGCAGGAGAGTGGGGACAGGAGCCCCCTCTGGAACCAATGACTACGGGTCCGAAGGTTTGACTAGCGGCGAATCAAGTATTATCCGATGAGGTGTTTGTACTTTTTGAGATTGTTAAAGATGCCTGTTTGTTGTTGTTCCACTCTCGCTCAAACTTCCGACTACTGATATGAATTTTTGAATATTCGATGTCACAATGGCTGGGTTTCTAAAACCTTACTTAAGTATTTACCAAAATTATAGTTAAGTAATTACTAAAGGCGCCTAGTTAAGTAAGTACTTAACTTTTCGAACAAAAACAGATATAAGCCACTGTCATAACAAAATAGTAGTAGTTCAGCTTTATATTAAAGAGGCATCGTGAGTCTACAACTTCACTAAGAACAAGGTTAGTATGCCTGAGCTGTTAATCTGTAAAATGTCAAATTTAATCAGCGACTTAAGCATTTACTTAACTTAAGTAAGTTTTTAACAACAACAAAATGATTAGGTAATTGCTTAGCACATAATACTTAAGTAAGGTTTCAGAAACCCAGCCATTGACTAATTTTACATATATACACTCCTCGGTCTAATAACCTACGCTACAAAATTAGGATTATTACGGGGCTGGTTACCCGGTAAATGAGAATTAAAATTTGTATTTTTTTACTATCTTTACATGCTTAATACAGGGCAAAATCGAATATTCTTAAACGAAATTACACATTATTTTTACTGTTTCAAAAATATATATTGACCTCAGAATACTTTGTCATTTGGTTTTTAATTTTATTGGTGCAGTAGCAGTACTGCAGCGAACGATGACAAAAATCGTCGCCAATGTTACTTTTAGGAGCGTAACAGTAGATTAAGCGTATTCCTAAGCCTAAGCCTAAGCCTAAGCCTAAGCCTAAGGAAAAAATGTATTCTAGAATCGAAAACTATTCTTTTATAGGCCCAGCACAAACCTGGACGCCACTTAAAGTAACATGGGCCAAAATCGTGATACAGATGTGTTTTGTTTATTACAAAGCGACCCGAAAAGATTAGGTTTTTAAGATATTATGATACATCACTCGGAAAATAATCATAAATTCATATTTTATATACAATAATTGAATATTTCAGCCAAGTTGATAGCGATGACACCGTAGTTCAACAAGTTGCCGTTGTTGAAAAAGGTTCAGCGCCACCTCGATCAAACAACAAGAAATCCGATGATGAAATTGGAAAACTAAGAAGTCGAGTGGAGGTTAGTTTTTCACGGTGACGAACGGCGTCTGACGTCATCAAAAGTATAGCGTCATCGTTACTCTGAAACTATTTTACTTTAAGTTTTATAGTATTTGTTTTCCGTTTCCGTTATTTTAGTCACTATTTTTTACTATCCTTTTGCATCCTTCGTAATTTTTAGTTTATGTCGAACAATTGCAGCATGTTTGTAATGAAAGTTTGCGGGATATATACGTGATTTATAACTAATTTTGAGCGTAAAAATAACTAAACTTCCGTTACTGCTATAAGTTTTAAACGAAAACGAAAACCAATTTTACCGGAAGCGGATATCCGGTTACACACCGGACTTTATATTGATATATAATAGAGCTTTGACAAATGCCGAAAGCGTTCGCGTAATACTGCTGTTTTACTACACTAGCGATTTAGTTCAGAGTTTCTTCACTCACAAAAAACGTTTCACAAAAAACGTTTTGAGCTAAGAATTGTTTGAAACACGAAAATTGTTTCTTTAAGACAGCGTTTCTTAGCAAATTTCTACACTTCGTTAGCAAAAATCGTTTGCAAGACGAAATGTTTAGCCGAAACCCAGTACTGTAGTCACCCGAATAAGAGGAGGGAATGATATTTATTTGGCCTCTCCAGAAGGTACCCCCCGTTTTATTCGGTTACGGACAGTTATTTATTTTCAACCAGCCCTCCGCCACTCTTCCTTACTGAAATATATCCGGTACTGCAAATGTCTGTTGAATTAAACGTTTATTTGTCTTGTGTCAATAGCTTAAGCGTTAATGCAAGGTTATACTTTGGAATGTTACTTTCAAAACTTAAGAACGCTTTAAAGTTTCGAACTCAAGTTTATTTTGTACTGGAGTCATTTATGCACAGCAATTAGGGATAATTGACATTTATGGACTCTAATTAGGGTTTAGGGACTCTATTCGCTTACGGACTCTTATTAGGGACGCGGACTCCTATTGACTGGGACTCAAAATGGATACCCCCTCTCATTACCCCCCTATCTTATTCGGGTCACCACAGTACTTAAATCTAAGCCTACGCCTAAATGTACATGTGGACAGTAAAGAATACAACAACCCTTCATCGATATGTGCTTTCGTTTTTCATTCGGTCTGAAACGAAGAAAAGTTATTGGCTGGGTTTCCGAAACCCTTATCTGCCAAGATTTTTTCTGCACAAGGCTACTAAGTCGCAAAGATTTCTATTGCAGCTTAATTGTTGTAATCTGGGCCCATGTAAAAATCACGGGCGGAATGTTTTTCTGTGGGACTAGAAAAAACTAAGCTTAAACTTTAGACTATTTTTTGCTCGACTTCGGCTTAGACTTACGCTTAGGATTATGCTCATTCTTACGCTTAGGCTTATGTTTAGGCTTACGCTTAGGCTTATGCTTAGGAATATGCTTATAATACTGTTTCGCCCCTGTTCTTAACAATGGCCCAATTTTTTAAATGCAACGGGCAACACAAACTTAGGCAAATTTTCCAATTTTCGCTGAAATTTTCAAATGCATCACAGCATTTTATATTTGTGTTGTAGGAACTTTCATCAGTGAATCAAAAGCTTGAAACGAACGTCAGAGCTCTTCAAGCAGAAGCTAAAAATGCAAAACAGCAAGCGACAGACGCCAAATCAGCAATTGCTCAAATTGAAGCTGATCGAGCCAAACTTGCAAGGTTAGCGGCAATACTGCGTTATTTGGAGTACCGTCGGTCAGTTCGCAGTTATGCAAATATATACGAAGCAGATGGGCGGAACACTGTTATGAGCATATAACTAAGCCTAATCCTAAGCCTAATCCTAAGCGTGAAAATGTGCATATTACTAAGCTTAAGCCTAAGCCTAAGCGTGAAAATTTGCATATTACTAAGCCTAAGCCTAAGCCTAAGCCTAAGCGTGAAAATTTGTATATTACTAAGCCTAAGCCTAAGCCTAAGCCTAAGCGTGAAAAGGTGCATATTACTAAGCCTAAGCCTAAGCCTAAGCCTAAGCGTGAAAATGTGCATATTATTAAGCCTAAGCCTAAGCCTAAGCCTAAGCGTGAAAATGTGCATATTACTAAGCCTAAGCCTAAGCCTAAGCCTAAGCGTGAAAATGTGCATATTACTAAGCCTAAGCCTAAGCCTAAGCCTAAGCGTGAAAATGTGCATATTACTAAGCCTAAGCCTAATCATAAGCCTATGCGCAAGAATGAGCATATTCCTGGACAACAGCACATCAGCTTTCAAGTCAGAAAAATTTTGTATACCATTTAATGTAAAAATATACTAAATTAATACGCCAAATAGTACATGATGGATATGTGATTAATAATTAATTATACGTCCTGTACAACGTTTAGTATGTCCGAAAGACTCTTAATTGATGCTATAACTGTATCGCAACAGTTTCTCCAATTTCAAAAATTGGGCTTTGGATTTTGCATCAAATTGTATAACAGACTTTACTTGGTTTATCGCTCGTTTCGCTTTTGTGGAATCTTCTACGATTATTTTTTTGCGCCTGGTTTCTGCGGCTGTTTCCGGTTTTGGATCAACTGCTGTAACCTGGCTGGGCTGAAAGATGAACAAAATATTTGCACCTAAATTTATGCTAATTATAATCTGGTAGACAGGTTTGTATTGAGTTTCTCGTACGTGCTTATGCATCCATTTTGCCAAACTGAAACCGGGGGTTTTGACAATTTCGGTAATCAAATTTGGCAATAGTCTTACAAAATTTATCAATTTGGTGCGTTTCGTTTTTAAATATTTGACACAATTTTGACGAAAAAATTGCCAAAGATTTCGTAAAAAATACGGCGTTAAACAAAGGATTTAACAATACATTATTTGCTAAAATTTACAAATTAAGCATTATTTTAACTATCTAATTTCGCCTCAACTCCGGCTTCACTTTCGGCTTCGGTAAGTTTTGTTGACCGCCAAATCCGGTACTTTTGACCTCCGTCTGCATCCTGGCTATCCTACTATAGCAATATTGGCTAGTTAAATTTGGAGCAGAGTCGTTGGAATGCTTAATTCCATTCTAAATTAAAATTTCCACCCGCAGCTTGAAATAAAATATTTGAGAATCTAAACATGATAGGAGACTGCAACTCAACAGTCGATTCAAAAATTATGTAAATGCTTTGTTTAATATTTTTAGCCTGCAAGAATCGTTCGCAAAAGAAAAACAAGCAGCAGTCGATGCAGCTTCGTCAAAATCAACCGATCAAGCTAAACAAGATGCGGAAACAATTAACGTTTTAAAAGCTAACTTAGAGGTAAATTTCGCTGCTAACGTGAGCCGTTTTTAGCGATGAAAAAAAACTTTTAGGTAAATTTGTGAGTGGACAAAGATTTTTCTACCCGGTCCGGTGCCTTGCCCGCGGAAGTTCCATTTTGTCGCCTGCGGGTATACCCGCGTAAAATTGCTTTGCGCGCGACCCACCTTTACTTACCATTATGTTTATGCGGTGATGAAAAAAATTGGTAAATTTTTCAGTATGCTGATATTATTGAATAATCGCTTGTTTAAAATAAATTGTTTTGATTACTGAAACGGCGAAATTAAGTTTGCCTAATTTCTGCACCAACAGCGTCTTTACTCGTTCATCAGACTCATGTTGGACCTGTAAACTTCTAACTTTTTTATGCCGTTTTTGTTTTTGATTTTAAACACTGATTGGTCAAAATTAATAAACTCTTGTTGTGTTTTAGGGTTGCACTATACATTTGTTGACGTCCGGCGCCGTCCGTCATCCGTTCGGTGCCGCCCGTCATCGTGCGTCATCCGTACGGCGCCGTCCGTCACCGTGCAGTTTCGTACGCAAATAGCTCACGTACGATAACATATGGTACGAATGGCGACAGACGGCGACGTACGGATGACAGACGTTGATGGACGTCGAGTATAGCACAACCGTAAGATTTTGTCAATATTCATATATCAATAAACACATGAATTCAGTTTTCGATTAAACTTTTGTTTTCAGCAATTAGCAACTGCCAAGCAACAGATGGAAAAGCATATGAAACAAGTGCAAGAACACGCTGAACAGAATCGAAAACAAATTGCCGAAGCGCAGACGACAATTTCACGCCTGGAAGCTGATAAAGCCGCTCTAATAAAGTATTAAATGTTCAATTTTAAAATTGAAATATTCGTGCCGGTTCAATTTGTTTGTTTATTGTTTGTTTATTATTTTGTATTTTTTTTAAATTAGTTTAACAGTTTATACTCGTTTACCTTGTTTTTCTAAAATGCCACTTGACATTGTTTTGATCCAGAAAAATAGTTTAAGACAAAAAATTTAACTAAAATTATTTTGGCTGTGCACAAGGTTTAGATTGCAGTATTAGGTAATAATTAGGAATAATTATTCATTATTTAATAAATTTTGTTAAAAATACAAAACGTTTTTTTTGGGTTTTTGAAACAAAAACCGTTTGTATTGATGAGAAAATAGCGATGGAATAAACGTTTAGATGTCGTTTTGAACGATTCTGTTCGAAACGTTGAATGTGTTTAAAATACCGTTTTATTTTTGATACGACGAGATTTTTAATTTGAAATATCAGCAATATTTTTGTTATTTTATTAGGCAACAACACGAAATTCTAGAAGTTCAAGCAGTAACGCTTCAAAGTTCAACTGCAGCCAATAATGACGAAATTAAAGCGTACAAAGACCAAATTGTTCGATTGAAAGCCAGTGTTGAGGTTAGTTGCCATATAGAAATCGTTACGCTGAGCAATTGATACCTCTAAAATCAACGTGGTTTGGTTATTTTTGATACAAAGGCCTTTGATGAGTCAATAGATTAAGGTGTACTAAGAAACGAGATATTCTGAAAAGGTACGACGAGGTGCCAACATCTGCACTTCAAACATACAACCGCTGCTCAATAATCAACCGGTTAACACATTTTAATAATTACCACATCGCTTCATGTCCGTCTTCAACAAACAATCGGTGAAATACTTTCTTGATCAATGGCTCAATTTAAAGCCCTATTCACACGTGCAAGTTGTTGATGCGAGAATTTACTGCTGCAAATTGCACGCAGAACTTGCAATTTTTATCAGCCAATGAGAAAGCGGCTGCAATAAATTCAGTGAACTGCATGGTTATTCACACATATGAACTAAATTCCTAGCTTTAATTTTTAATGAATTATTTACAGCTGCAAGTTTTTCGAACGGAATTTTGGACAAAACTTGCAAGTGCAAGTTGCAGCAGGAAGTCCTCGCACACAAAAACTTGCACATGTGAATAGGGCTTAAAGAGGTTATTGCATCAACAGGAATTAGGCGCAGCCAATCAGCAACTTCGCGATCGAGCAAATACAGCGCAAGCGTGTGCTCAAAAAGCGCAACAAGAAGCTGAACAAGCAAAATCAATTGTCGCCAAATTACAAACTGAAGTAGTGCCACAACCTTCTGCCGTGACACAAGTCGCAGCCGCCCCACCGCCAGCTCAGCCTGCTGTCGATCCAGTCGCGTAAGTTGTCAGCCTTGTGACCAGCAATTATTCGACTAGGAACAAGAAAGGTTTCCTGAGAAAGCAATGAAAAGTTTTAAACATAAAATTCTTTTAATGCTGTTAGAAAAACTATTCGCCAGATGGACTAAATTGACCGTAGGGCCGGCATCTATCTCGCCGTCCTGCAGTAGATGTAGTCACAGGTAAGTTTGACAAAAAGTGCATCTGAGCAGATGGTTTCCAAAATTATCTGAGGGTCGTCTCGGTCAATTTCTATCCATGAACCAAAGAAGTTATTTAGCGACAATCTTGTGGCCTGATCCGGTGATTTTGTCAAACCTTGGAACAGTTGCACACAATTTTAGTGTAGACTAAGACTTCTACTGATTTCATATCGTGTCTATACGCGTCAGTTCATAACGCTTGTTTGTTATATTACATTTCCCAAATGTTTTATATTCAATTTCAAATGAAGACAATGATGTATTTTCAGTAAAATTTATCTGAAAATTTGAAAACTGAGAAACTCCATACTTGGATTATCTTTCAATAAATTTTGAAAATTGTCGTAATTTTATTAACCAGTTAATTTTAAAATTCTACAACTGTACCGAAAAAAAATTAAAAATTACCGGAAAAATGTGTTTTTTCCATTTTTTTCCATTTTTTCCAAGGGCATTTCTAAGTGGTCGCCTTGTTTTATCATAAACTGAACCGTATTATATTTTAATAGCCATACGGGCCCGTAGCCATGGAGTGGGACCGAAAACAAGCTGGCCCACTTGAAGAAGTTTCCAGCTGCGTTTATAAGTCCTTTGAAACCCTTTCAAGTCCGTGTAGAAAAATTTTAAGCCCCCGTTTCATGTTGAGCTGACTAAGTACATGTAGCGCTCACTATCTGGCAGTATAATGATTTATATAATCTGTACAAGAGTTACCTCAGTTCCAGGATTTTTACCGGTTCTGATACCAGCCGGAACCAAGTTAGGAACACGTAAAGATAACTATTGATATAAGCTATTTTGTACGAAGGTATTTCAGGTTAAAGCAACAAGAAGAAAAGCTAACCAAAATGACTGTTCAACTACAAGAATCACAAAACCAAGTGGACAAACTCAAAGATCAACTGAACAAAGCAGAAGCTGAAAGTGCAAAAGTGAGTCGAAGACGCGACTTAACTTCCATCCTTGTAACGCAGCAACCGTTAAAGTTAAGCATATTTTTGCAATATCCGTAGGCTTAAAACCATTAATACTGTTAAAATAGAATATGACAATTTATTCAATTTGTGGCCGAATTAACAAATTTTGAAACGCTAATTAATACTGTAATTCACTTCTATGTTTTTTACTTAAACTGGTTTAAAAAATAGTTTCCAGTTGTTAATTATTTTAATTTTAAACCTGATGCCAATTCCTTGCCACTGCCAGAGGGGCGTTTTACTGCAAGAAAAATCAGGTGGATTTTTCCCGGACGGAATATGTACATGTGCCACCGGGACGTTCATATTCTATGGATTGTTTGTTTCATCCTTCCGCTTTGAACTGACTATGAATGTGTTGAGAATCGCATAATTATAATATATACATATATACATATATATTATACCCATAAAAGAGACCAATACAGAAGGATGGCCTAGACTGCTTATCCGACACTCAGACATCCCGTTTAAACTTTATTGAATCCAGAATAAAAATTAACAGACATGGCAATCAACAAAAATGGTTCGAAGTAAGTCAGTTGTGCCCAAAACAAAGAGTATAAAAAAAGAAGTGTTAGGTTTAACAAGCATTTTGTGAGTTAAAAATAAATAACAGTCTGTAACCGAATAACTGAGGGGCATCCTCTGGGAAGGCATAATAATTTGCTTTTAATTCCCAATACGTAACCCCTTAATGTTTTCGTGCGCTTAGTTATGGTCATTGCAGTCTTATAATACTACGAAATGAGTTCGGTTTCGCGAGTTGAAAATACTGTCATCAAACTTGTAAAGATTGAAAAAAACTTTTTGGCAAGTACATACTATCAAGAGTGGATGATGCATACTTCAACAAGAGTATGCAACCGGGTATATTCTGTGTAGAAAATAAAGTACCTGGCACGCGTTGCGTTTGTCCCACAGAAAAACGTACCGCCCCTGATCTTTACATGCGCCCAAATGCTTAATTCCTTTGCATTTGAACGGTGACTTTGCTTTGGGTACTGGAAGACGCGTTTGATTGTTGTGACATACCTTTTGTGTGTAAAAGCTATTTCATGTCAGTTTGATATATGCAAATTGCAGTAATCTCACGTCTGTCCCTTAATTTGAGGCTAAGATTGAACCTATTTTTACGGAATGTAGTCCCACATAACCAAAATCGTATCGTTGTTACATCCCTGGATAGAATTGAACGCTTTTAAAGTGCTTAACCAGTTGCTGACTATTTCACCTGATTTATGCTTCGAAAACATTGTTACAGGTCACTCATTTATCCAAACAACTGAACGAAGTTAATACTCAAAAGATTGAGCTCGAGGATAAATTGAACAATTTTAAGGATGTCTATGCTCAAGATGTGAGTTCACTATTAGCTTAACTTTTATTGCAGCCAATCGACAGTGAGTTCACTATTAGCTAAACTTTTATTGCAGCCAATCGACAGTGAGTTCACTATTAGCTAAACTTTTATTGCAGCCAATCGACAGTGAGTTCACTATTAGCTAAACTTTTATTGCAGCCAATCGACAGTGAGTTCACTATTAGCTAAAATTTTATCGTAGCCAATCGGCAGTGAGTTTACAATTGGCTAAAAATTTATTGTAGCCAATCGGCAGTGAGTTTACTATTAGCTAATATTTTATTGTAGCCAATCAGCAGTGAGTTTGCTATTAGCTAAAATTTTATTGTAGCCAATCAGAAGGGAGCTCGCTATTACCTTAAATTTTATTGTAACCAATCACGGCACAAACCAAGAACCAGCCGAAGTTTACCTAACTATAATACGCTGTTCAAAAATGAAACATTTAAGAATACGAATATTGTTTCAGCGGCAACGCTAAATTGTTCCCAATTTTCGCGATTTCTTGTATGACTGCGTTCCTTTGTATTAATTCCTAGTATTTTAACCTCAGCCCAAATCAGTCCACGTTTCTGACTCGCTTGAGATTCAGTTGCAAAATTTGCTGTAAAACTTAACATTGGATCGAAATGTGCAATTTTTCCCTGATATATTTTGCAGGCGGATTGTGATTTTTTTTAAATCCATTTTTCAATCTCCTACGCGTCCTTTTTGAATGATAATTGCAGTCAATTTATACGCTTATTCGTCCAAAATACACTAATGTAGCATTTTTCCGTCAAAGCCTATACCTGACTATATTTTATGCGATTTTATAGTAAATTAGCTGGTAAACGCTGATTGTTTAAAACTAAAAACAAAAAATCTGTTAGAAATTTGCTGTTTACTAAAAGTAATATTAATATTAGTAGAAAGTGTTCACATTTGGCTTAAATTTCCGTAACCAAATATCGTTTTGATCTAAAATAATTTGCTGAGTCTGACTGGCGTTAACTTTGACATTTCATTGCTATTAAAGTTAGCATAACAATATTTAGTATGTCAGTATATTTGCGTAATAGCTTAAAGACTTGGACTGAGTTTCACAATGGATTTAAAGTTTGTTTTTTTATTTTCAGATGTTCGGACTGTCAAAACAACAAATTGATCGTAAGTAACCAATGATTGGCTCTTGGTAGTTTAAGCCGTTTCAAGATTGGCTAAAGCTGGAGTTGGCGAATTGAACTCAGTCGACTTCCACCAACTGCTTGGAGCAACATATTTGTAGAACTATCGTAAAACAGAATTTAAGTGTTTTTGAGGTTGCTTGCATTGGATGCTAAAAATTCGGATGAACCCTACATTTTTGGAAACGTTTTTTTATCAAATCATTACTCTTTAAATTGTGGGACTTAGACGAAGCATCGGTCCTTTTAGCTGCGCTTGCAGGTTAAGCACTATTTACCTTGTGAATAGGGAGTAGAATTGTATGTAAACTTGTAACAAAAGTTGACAATTTTGCTAACTTTAGAAACTCTATTGTATACGGTTGTTTGTATTACCGTTTAGTTTTATGAGTCCGATTTCAGCTATGGAAATTAATTTTAATTTTTAGCTGTGAGTCCGTATTCTCAAATGTGCGTAGCACTTATCACCAGTTGGTGCTTGGTCGTGTAAGTTTGGAATCAGCATATGACGACGTTCGAAATTCAGCACATTGTTCGCATTTGATTTGCCTTAATATACCAATTGTAAGATCTGCAATTGCAGTTGTTCGTCACTTTAAAAACCTCCCGCTAACTGATGATAGGTGCTGTACGCATTAAAGAATATGGGCCCTGGTTCCAATTCCGGCTTAATTTTGTGCCTTTAGGAGACCTACATAGTTTTTTACATATTGTTTAGCCTGCTAACTGCAAACCAATGCTTTAGACGCTATACGTTATTTAAGCTTAGTTAAAAATATAATATTACAGCCAGCTTAACAATTTTTACTCGCTAAGCGTTTACAGCTTCGTGTAATGTTTTTTTGCAGAATATCGACTTGCGTTTGAATTATTCGATAAAGATAAAGACGGTCGAATTACAAAAGACGAAATTGAAGAAGCGATTCGTGAATGCGGCTTGAAACCAACTGATAGCTGGGTGAAGCAATTAATTGACGAAGCTGATGAAGATGGTATATTGTACCTACATATTTACTTAAATTTTGACCGATATGAAACTGCCGAATATAATTGTGTCAAACTCTGATACATTCTTTCCTTTAAGTGGCCCATGTAAAAGATCAGGGGCGGAACGTTTTTCTGTGGACTAGAATAGAGTAAACTTACGCTTTAGAATAATGTTTTGCTTGGCTTAAGCTTAGGCTTAGGCTTAGGCTTAGGAAAATGCTTATAATACTGTTCCGTCCCTGTTCTTTACATTGGCGCTTCGTCCTCTAAACAAATGGAGTCGGCCAAAAACGCAACGCCGGCCGGTACATTTTGTACCACGCGAAACCCGAAGAGTTTCACAAACTTATAAGATGCGTTGTTGGTTTAATGAATTTGTTGCGAGTCTTCAAACAATTGAATAATCACAATTTTGTCAAAGAATCATTATAACAAACGTTAATTTGTGCTAAATTCACTGTGAACCTGATGTTATAGAATCTGGTACAATAGAATGGCCTGAATTCTTACATGCGATGACCGGACATGCCGTATCACGAGTGAGTCTTGTGTTCACTTTAAGATAGCGGTCATTGTTTGATGATGGCGCTAAACGTAGTTGTAGACCTTGCGTTACTTTTTATTGCTTCAAACGATATTATACTGAATGCATATCGGCAATTTTTGGCTCGCCTTTCAATATAAAGATATTTGTGTCTATAATCTGATAGGCAGATGAACTTAAATTTACCTGAAGCAATAACGTTACACTTTCAGGCCAATGTAAAGAATAAGGGCGGAACAGTATTATAAGCATATTTCTAAGCCTAAGCCTAAGCCTAAGCGTAGAATGAACATATTGTTAAGCCTAAGGCTAAGCTTAACCCTAAGTCAATCAAAACAATAGTCTAAAGCTTAAGCTTACTTTATTGCAGTCCGCCCAAATACTCTTCGCCCCTGATCTTTACATGGGTCCACTTTCATTATGGTTGTTTTACCTGGAGCGCTGCCACGGTGTACCGTTGTTACCGCTTGTGAGTATTACTCACTTACACTTTGGCCCCGACAACCCTTTTATACCATTCTTACGAGGAATGTGGTCGTGTTTTGGTTCTCGAGTTCTAGGAATGTTTACAGACTATATTATGAAACTTTGAAAATAATGTAAACTGAAGACTTTTCGAATAATTCGAAATTTTAAATCTTAACGAAAATGTTGAATTTTTGTGCATTTTTAAATAGGTTTGTATTTTTCAAGGAATTAAAAGTTTTCTACAAAATTCTTGGAACTTGAGCAACCTTTCGAAAGTCGAGTATAAAAGCACCTGATCTGCATTTTCTGGGGTGCTGGAATTAGTTTAGAGCTCGCTGTTTGTGACTCAGTCGATAGTTTTACAGCAAAGTGCTGCCGGCTTAATTTTTACGATTTTCACGGTATAGCGGACGTAACTTGTTTTTTGTGGCTGTTGAACCTGAGTTTTACGGACCTAAAGGTCTGTGAGCGATTTTCTGCGAATATAGTAGTTGAGCCGCATCGCGGCCTAGTGAATATACTGTGAGCTCTGGTGTGATAGTCATGACCGACATCCGAGTATTCTAATTTGCCTTCGGGTAACTTGTTTATTTCTAAAGTAGTTATAACCTTACTGTGGATTGCGTGTGCAAATTGAGAATTTTTGGATAAGCGTGTCAAAGCTACTTGTGAATTTTAGGGAATTAATTAAGAGTTGATTAGTTGTGTGCTTAGGTAACCGGTAGTATTGGAAGGCGTTCCTTGGAGTGCCGACCCTCTATACTGTACCGTTGTTACAACGGTTTGTTATTATTGCTATTTGCCTATTTTTTAAATTCATATTGTTTTGTTGAATACTTATAAAGGCATTTTTGAGTACTTTAGTCTGTCTCCATTTATAGCACAGACTTGATTTGCGATATTGTGAGTTGTAGAAAAAGTCATCAAAAGGCAAAGGGAAAGGCAAAACACAGCGCAAGCACACGTCATCAGGCAGTCAACAAGACACAACTCCAAAAACTCCGGAATCACCAACGCATCCTGAAGCTCCAGTTGAACACGGTGCACCGTCCACTCAAATTATGGGAGCACAGCAACAGCAACACCATGCAGCTCAAATTCCTCCCGGCGGCATTCATCAGATGCAACACCACCCAGGCCCTCCGCTGTCACGAGAACGTCCACATAATCCAGAGGTCGAAGTACAGCAACTGCAACACCAACATCAACAATTGCAAGCGCAACACGGCATTCAACAACAATCGATACAACAACACGTTGCCGCGCAACAACAAGTCAAAGGTGCGTCACAAGGCAATCCGTTGCCACAAAGCCCGCCAGCATCGAAACAAGGATCACTTAAAGGCCATCGCGTCCCACCGTTCCATCAACAAAAACAACCAAAGAAACCGAATTGATTGTATTTCTTGGTCCTATTTTGTCCATTTTATATCTTTAATAGTTTAATACTGCTGGTGTTAAAGATATTAACTGAGAATTTGTCCAATAAATGTTCAGATCCAATTACTTTGAAAGCAATTTTGGGTTGATTCTTGTTAGGAATGTGTTGGTATTTAAATTTTCGATCATGCCGACTATTATTACATCTTTAATTTTTTTATACTTACCCATATTTTAAGTTAAGGCTGTACAAACGATAACCCGGCTAGCGGGGTATCAAAATTCCGTGTTTTGCACTTCTTAAGGCATGCGGATTGGCTAATGCTTCAGCTTAAGCTTTACGGACAGATGCGCCTTTTTCTAAGCTTGGCTTCAACTTACACGGTACATTTAGACCTACATTTATGCTTAGACTTAGGAAAACTAATCCTTGCCCAACTTTTTAGCGTTAGTTGTCCTTGTAAACCTCAGCGTTTGGGGAAGTATACAAGTGCCAAAAAATCAGGCCCGTAGCCAACTCACATTGCTAGTGGGGGTAAAAAATTTCAGGAGGGGCATTCCATCAATGAGTTACAAGCAATGTTGAGAAATTTTTAGGGTGAGGGTAAATTTTTTCAGGGGGGTTAAGTTCCTCCCCTGCCCCCCCTCTTGGTTACGGGAATCCAAACAATTTCTGAGTCTGTTTATGACAGTTTCTGAGAACGATGAGTCATTTAGAGAAAATTTCTATTTATCGCAGGATAAGTTTTCACCCATTTCGTTCAAAGCAATGCCATTCAATGTTTCCTATGATACGGTGTTGTTCGTGTGAGTACCAATGGCATATCAAAGGTGGCATACGGGGAATATATACCTCAGGGACCATGTATAGAATAAGAATAGCCTGTCCTTTAGAGGTCAAATTAATTTTTTGTCCGCTGCGCTTGCTGTGAAGAAACATTTAGGTAAAGTTTCCTCCTGCCGAATTGAATACTTGGCAATGCTCTTGACAGTAACACAACTCAAACGAAGAGTGTCTACAGATGTTGTTAACGCATATGTTAATTGTGACCCATTTAAAGACTAGGGCCGGAACTGTAGTATAAGCATATTACTAAGCCTAAGCCTAAGCCTAAGCAAAAAAAGTTAGTCTAAAGCTTAAACTGACTCTATTATAGGCCTTACGGAAAACGATCCGACCCTGTTCTATACATGGGCGTTAATTGTTATACGTTTAGTTTTGAAGGTTACAAATAAAGACATTTATTCACCTGATATGTTCTTGGCCAGCTTAACCAGACTCCGATACATTTTCAACGTTTAGTTTTCAAAAATTTAATTCAATTGAGATTGAACGAGGCATTGAAAAACATAAACGTTGAAGATACTTGAAACAATTAAACGCTGAGTTCATTGGCGGGCGAAACGTGAAGAAGAGTCCAAGCTTGGCCAATTCGGATTTTAATTGGTCCTTTTGGGACAAATTCGCCAACGCAGTTTTTCGTCCAATTAACTGTTTCCTACTGTGTATAGCGGTGTTTAAAAGACCGTTTGGGACGCTATTATTCGTTCAGCATCGTTTAAGCTTGTAATGAAGAAATACAGCAAGCTAAACAGCTATAACGCCAGCTATTAGATGTTGCAGTATTTGGCTCATGTAAAGATGAAAGGCGGAACGTTTTTCTGTGGGACTGCAATAGAGTAAGATTAAAGATAGTAAATTGAAAATTTTTCGCTTAACCCTTTCTCACATGAATATTTTCTATTTCCCCTGAGACCTACTTTTATGTTAGGATTGGAACTCCAGTGACTGGAGTGGGAGGCGTATACCATCACCACTCTGCCATAGGAGCTTGACGCTCGAGCCCGAGGGGGCTCTCACATCTTGTGGTTATTTAGTACTATGTATACGTGTTGCAATTGTTAAACACGGTGCGATATATATTATTTAACGTATATACCCTGCGCTTAGTTGCCTAGAGGCAACTCAATGTGAGAAGGGGTTAAGATTTAGACTATTTTTTTGCCTTGCTTAGGTTTAAGCTTAAGCTTAGGAATATGCTTTATAATACTGTTTCGCCCCTGTTCTTTACATTGGCCCAGTATTTTAAGATGTTGTATATTGTCACATTTTGACATAAAATCTAAAATATACATCACAGAACGAGCATCCGGTTTAAAAGCGCAATTAAACTATTAATAATGCAAGCTAATTCAGTAAAACTACATGTAAGGATATCTAAAAAGCAATAACCGTGTTCTCAATAGTATGTAGCACTTTGCAAGTTACTAATATGATCTCAAATAAGTTAACTGTGATCAGGATTTGAAATGTCACGAAGTATCCAACAAATTAAATTTAAAATTATGCTAAATTCCGAAACTCGAAATTCAGTGAAGTGCAGTGGTTTACGGGACGTGGTATCAACTGATATAATAGGTCATACAGACATTTGAGAATACAGCCGCTGGGGACTACTCGTTTGAATATATTATGTACATAGCGGCGGAATTTCTGACGGGGTGCGGGGTGATTATTGTTATCAAACGCAAAACTTGTAAGCTAGAAACCTTATCATCATCAAAAAGTTTTGTGAGATGAAAAAATTGCAAGGTAGGGATCTTATCATTGTATCACCAAAAAATTTTGTGAGATGGAAAAATTGTAATGTAGGGATCTTATCATTGTATCACCAAAAAGTTTTGTGAGATGGAAATATTGTAAGGTAGGGATCTTATCATTGTATCACCAAAAAGTTTTGTGAGATGGAAAAATTGTAAGGTAGGATCTTATCATTGTATCACCAAAAAATTTTGTGAGATGGAAAAATTGTAAGGTAGGGATCTTATCATTGTATCACCAAAACGTTTTGTGAGATGGAAAAATTGTAAGGTAGGGATCTTATCATTGTATCATTGTATCACCAAAAAGTTTTGTGAGATGGAAAAATTGTAAGGTAGGGATCTTATCATTGTATCACCAAAAAATTTTGTGAGATGGAAAAATTGTAAGGTAGGGATCTTATCATTGTATCACCAAAAAATTTTGTGAGATGGAAAAATTGTAAGGTAGGGATCTTATCATTGTATCACCAAAAAATTTTGTGAGATGGAAAAATTGTAAGGTAGGGATCTTATCATTGTATCACCAAAAAATTTTGATCTTATCATTTTATCACCAAAAAAGTTTTCTAATAGAAAAATGGGAAGCTTATTTTTAACAAAACGTTTTCTGAGGGGAAAATGGTAAGACAGGGACCTTACTCTTTTTACCACAAAAAAATTTCTAATGGGTGCGTACGCCCCCGCCCCACCATCATGATCCGCTTGCGTATATACACGTAAATATTTGACGTTGTATTATCCTTTGCTCTGTTTTTCGTATTTAAAATAACTCGGTTGCATCGCTGAGCATTCGTATCCTTCAACTTTTCGAATTAAATCGTTGCGTCGCACTCGATCTGCATCAATGGTTTCGGTCCGCGGTGAAATTAGACGCATGATGTCATCACCACCTTAAACAAACATGAATCATTTTATTTGGTTTGACCAGTTTTTGCCAGATTTTACTACAGTACCTGACCAGTAGATCTTGGTTATAGACAGATAAGGCTACGGTACGTAATACCTTCATCGATGAAATAACGGGTATCGTATCGTATAGATCTCGTCGAGCTGAGTTTAACGGTACTAATTCTATGGCTTCAACCATAAGCCATCAACTTTAACGCCATCATCTATATAATTTCATAAAAAGTCATGGCTCATGTTACTTTTAGGGGCGTCCAGGTTTCTAGTGGATCTGAAAAAGTAGGTTTTAGATTGTAGATTACAGAATACATTTTTTGATTAGGCTTAGGAATACGGTTAATCTAGTGTTACGCCCCTAAACGTAACATTGGCCAACATCAATAGAGGGGTCCATATTCTGTATTTTCTCTGATATTGTAAGGGTGACACTACCACTTTTCGTGCCCCGTACGGTATTGTGAGTAATTGACGCACAATGCCGCACTGTGACGCACGGTGATGGACAGCGACGGCCGGCGCCGGACGTCATCAAAGGTATACCGTCACCCTTACTCATGTGTTATTGCATATCCACTAAAAAGTACCTGCCAAATCTTTTGTATACCTACGAAAATGTGTTCTGCAGTCTATAGTTAGTTTTTTTTTCGTTCGGTTATGTTTGCTGTTTAATTGTGTTTCGACCCAGGGTCTGCAATTTGGCTACCATAAGCTTAACAACCAATGACGAATCTGGTATGGAATCAGGAATAGGACATCGCGCCAAACGGAATAGCGTCCGCCCAATAGTATACTTAGGCTTACAATAATGCACGTAAATGCATAATTCTACTCTACTGTGCAAAAAATGGTGAGTCAAATTGACTCTCTCCGTAATAGGCTTTTCGGGACTACACAAACTGAGTCCAAATTCGACTCCGCCAGAGTCAAATTCGAATTTGACTCTGGCCGAGTCGAATTTCACTCAGTTTGTGTACTCCCGAAAAAGCAATTTCGGAGAAAGCCAATTTGACTCTTCATTTTTTTCACAATGAATATTTACCTCCTTCAATTCGACCACATATAAAAAGATAAGGCGTGGTTCGTTGTTCGTATCGTTGCTGACGTGTAACCTGCTTCAACGCTTCCCAAAAATACACCCCACGTTCGGTATACGTCTAAATTTTTATAACCCCAAACTTCACGACGAACACACAATTGCCGATATAAGCAATTTTTGTTAATATAGACTTTGCACAGTTAGAAATCCTTGATAAGTTTTCTCAAAGTTTTTTGAAATGAACAACAGCTTATTTCTCATTAATTTCAATCGCTTTTAGCTGCAAAAGCCTTTTTTATATTGAACTTCTCAAAAACTAATACTTTAGTGTTTAAAATACTTCAAATCAAAGCATACAGGTCTTTCGACCAGATTAGTTTAAACAAACTTATCTTAACCCTTTATCACATGAATATTTTATATTTCACCTGAGACTTACCTTTATGCCAGAATTCGATCTCAAGTGACTGGAGTGGGTGGCGTTTACCATCGCCACTCAGCTATAGGAGCTTGACGCTCGAGCCCGAGGGGGCTCTTACGTCTTGTGGTGATTTAGTACTATGCATACGTGTTGCAATTGTTAAACACGGTGCGCTATATATTGTTTAACATATATACACAGCGCTGAGTTGCCCATAGTCAACTCTATGTGAATACGGGTTAAAGGCCGGCATGCTTTTATTCGGTTCATCGATAGACACTTACCTGAGGATACTGAATCGCGTCGTACCATTCTCGTGCTCTGTGTCCTGCGTACTCAGTGAACACTTGTTCCATTATGTTCACTGCCCATTTACCGTATTCACAGTCATCTGGATAGTACACGACAACAGTTTTTCGCAGAATCTGAAACAGAACCAATCAAATTATAGACAATGACGCTGTCCGTCAGACCATATTTTACTATTAAACGAAATATTGAAAATATACTGTTGGACATTTCATAATTTGAAAATTTGCGAGGGGACCGTCAGATGTTAGATGCCCCCTCGATTTGAAGGGTGTTAGAGCGCTAACTATGGCACTGGTTGTAGAAATTTAGTAGTGAACGGCATCGGATTTTTATATCCGAATATCCGGCGTTTCGGATATTTATCCTGGACAGGATATCCGGTTCTTATCTATAAATCTTAGAAAAACTGCCGATGTAATCGTTGTTAGACGCAGTAGATATGACTGAAAATAAATTTTTCGCATTTATCTCTGCAATTAACGACAAATATAGAACTTTGTAAATGTATAATATTGTCCCAGTTTTTTTGTGTTAAACCGATTTTAGTAGGTTTCTTTCAAAATGCCACATTGGATTTTATGCGTCATCCATTTTCTCGCGTGCCCACCGTGTGGAAAATTGACGCAACCATTTCCAAGTACGGTTATGAAAAACGCTTCAAAAATGAAATTGATTTGTAAATTGTCTCAATTTCACGACTTGACCATTTTTTTTAAATTAAATTTCCTTCTTGAAGCGTTTTTCAAAACCGTACTTGCAATTGGTTGCGTCAATTTTTCACACGGTGGGCACACGATGAAATGAATGACGCATTACACAAAACAGCAGAGAAATAGTAATGATTTTCAATTGAAAAGTTTAGTATTTTACGAACTTAATATTTCTGTTATATTATGTTTTAAATCTCCTGGCTGAAACGGCCGAAATGTTATTTTTAGGGTCGTAATTTAGTTCAATTTTCTATGATGGTCTCATTATAGCTTACATGCATATTTAACCCTTTCTCACATGAATATTTTCATTTTCATATGAGATGAAATTTCAAGGTAGGATTCGATCCCCAGTCTCACGGTTGGGGGCGTTTATAATGACCACTGAGCTATAGAAGCTTGACGCTCGAGCCCGAGGGGGCTCTCACGACTTGTGGAGATTTTGCACTGCACATATATGTTATAAATGTTTTAAACATTGCTCACAGTGTGTGTATTGCTCGTACATTATTGTATTTAGTTTTAGTTGCTCATAGTATACTCTATGAGTGAAAGGGTTAACCCTTTCCTGAATGAATATTTTCTATTTTAGCAGACGCCTATTTTTACCAGCCAGTAATCGAATACAGGTCTCACAGAACATAGGTTTGTTACCGTCACCACTTAGCTATAGGAGCTTGGCGGTCGAACCGAGGAACTATTTTGTAGATATTTTGTACTACGTGCACGTGCACTATTTTTGCAATTAGTTGCTCATAGTAAACTCTAAGGAAATGGTTAAATAAACATATAAGAAGACGCTCTTACTTCTTGACTAATCTGATTCGCTATTTGATTAACTCGGTACGGATCGATATCTGTAATACAAAAGGTATATTTTTTGAACGGCAACACAATTATCCTTTTGCAGTTACATGGGGCCTTGAGGTCTAATATTATAAGACGTAAAATGCATCAGAATTCTGAATTGGATTGACTTATTCTGAGTTCATTAATCAACTCAGCCGGAATTAAATGAGCTCAGAGCGAGTTAATGTTTATTGCTGTTAACTCAGAAATGACAAAAAATAACCAATTATCTCTCTGAGTTAATTAATCAACTCACTGGAATTTACAGTGTGGCTGCACTCATGTAATTATAGGATTTGGGATAAAAACCTACCAACATCTGCGATTCTGACCTGGCCATATGCAAAAGACAGGAATAGTAGAATGCTTGAAATTATGATATTCATATCTTTTTTAGTTTACTGAGTAACAAATAAAGTTAATAACCAAAATCAAAATTACGCTCAAAATAAATGTAAATTGAACTTTGATTTCCTGCTTATTAAAACTTTAATTTGACTTTGATTTTATGCTGTTGTAGACTTAATTTCGACCTCAATTTGCGGCAGGTGCCTGATGGATACAGGTTATGCACTGCAAAAAATGGTGAGTCAAATTGACTGTTTTCGAAATAGGCTTTTCGGGGCTACACAAATTGAGTCAAAATTCGACTCCACCAGAGTCAAACTCAGTTCGCTGAGTCGCGCCTTTGACTCTGGCGGAATCGAATTTCACTCAGTTTGTGTAGTCCCGAGAAGCCTATTTCGGAGACTGTCAATTTGACTAACCGATTTTTGCAGTGTGGAGCACAATTTGTTTAAAATCACCGTCTGTAACTTTTTCCAGTTCCGTATTTTGCGGTCATAAAATTTTAGCAAAGTAAGACTCTTATAAAAATTTTAGCAAAGTAAGACTCTTATAAACATTTGACTTACGCAAGTTGAAAATATGTGATTGATTTGGGATTAAAGTACACTGCTTGCGAACTGGTAAAGGTCGTTTTTAATGACACTCAGGCAAAATTGTTGGCTAAACAACAGCATGGCCAGTGGAGTTAATGGGTAGGCCCTCCATAAAATTTTTGTCCATGGATTTTGTACAAATTTTTAATCGGAAACACACTAACCCCGTTCGAATTTTTAGAACACGCATCTTTACTTTGGTTTTATAGCTACGCCCCTGTTGTAAGCCCGTAGCCAGCTCACCTTGCAAGGAGGGAAGAACAAGAAAAATTTTAGGAGGGGAATACAACAGTTTGCGATAACTTAACAGCAAGTTCAAAAGTATTCTAGGGGTCCAACATATTTTCATGATGGCAGAACCCCCATACCACCTTCTGAGTACAGGCCCGGCGTGTTCGTAAATGTAAGGTTTTCATGATAAATACTTCAAAAATAAAAACATGCTTATCTCGTAAACGCTTATGCGTAATGTGTACGATGAAAACACTTGAGTTATCTCGCTTGTCAGCTATAAAACCTTGCCAAAAACAGGCCAATGATAAAAGATCGACGTTTGAGATAAGGTTGAAAAATTTAAATTATCATAAAAAATACTGTTACACTTATACAAAATTTTGCCCGAAACTGTTTAGTTGGTAGATATTATAAAATTTCCGGTCAATGTTACTTTAAGGGGCGTAAAATGACATTAAGCGTATTCCTAAGCCTGAACCTAAGCCTAAGAAAAGAAATGTAATCTAGAATCTGAACTTACTGTTTTATAGACCCACCCGAAACCTGGACGCCCCTTAAAAGTAACATGGGCCAAATTTCCAAATGCGTAAAAACGTAACAAATAATATGGCAGTTATACTTTGAAACAATCCTGTTGTTGTGTAAAAGTACGAAGCCACATTGAAAAACTGCAACCAGCTGTTGGGTTATTGATTAATTTATTCAAATTAGGAATGGCGTTTAAAATGTGGTGGATTTTTCGCGTTTTAAGAAAACGTTGGTACGCTAGCAATCCATTACACTTTCTGCAATTTCCAAACGACTTAAACGTTACTGATATTTGTCCGGTATTGCAACTATCCGTTGAATTAATTATCTTGTAACAAAACCTTGAGCGATAATGCAAGGTTATACTTAGGAATGTACTTTGAAAACTTAAGTACGCTTTAAAGTTTCAAACTCAACTTTATTTGGGCCTCGATTCATTCATGCACTACAATAGGGATAATTGATATTTATGGTCTCTAATTAGAATCTAGGGATTCTATCCGGTTACGAACTCTTATTAGGGATACGGACTCCGATTGATTGGGACTCAAAATGGTTACCCTCCTTTCATTGCCGCCTTGTTATACGATTTAGAGAATTTTGTGAATACGCGCAAAGCTATCACCTAATTTTTAACCACGAATCAGCAACTTTTATGCCAATGTTTTTGGTACATCTTTATATTTTACGTGACTAATAACTACAAAAACATGAAAATATTAACATATAAAATAACAAAAACGGAAGCGGATACTGATCAAAATACCGGAAACGGAGAACGGTTTGGTCGACTTTTAAAAACATATCTGCAGTACGAATTTCAACTGCGATATATCTACAAATTAGGAGCAAAGGTTTTGCTTAACGCTTATGAGGGCGCAATTAAAATATAAAATAGAGGCCTTTCAACCGCCTTCAGAGTAGTCTGCTGTGTTTATTTTCACAATAAATACAGGAACATAGACGAAAAGAGTAGGTGCAGGGTGTTTTAACATTACTTTCGACCTTGAAAAAACATAACTTGTCGAAACCATTAAAATTCAAACAAAACAAACGAAAGTGACACAATTCATTAGTCGGTTGTAAATGACTTTAGACCAAATACTGTTGCGTTCGAAACTTTAAACATGATTAAGATTTGAAAGTACATTCCTACGTAAAACCTTGCATTACCGCTCAAGCTTTTGATGCAAGGCAAAAAACGTTTAATTCAACGGATAGTTGCAATACCGGATATATATCAGTAACAAAGGGTAGCGGAGGGCGGATTAAAAATAAATAACAGTCCGTAACCTAATAACTGGGGCACGTTCAAAAGAGGCCAAATAAATATTAGTCCCCGACCTTATTTGGGTTACTACAGTATTAGAATCATGAAGCGTTCCAATATGTATATACTAAATTGTAATATATAAACCGTTAAGTCCTATTCACACGAGCATGTTCTCGCCGCAAAAACTTGTAAATGCAACTCGTATGTGCAAGTTTGGTCCTGAAAGCTTTGAAGTACTCGCAGCTGCAAATTATTCATTAAAATTCCAGCTATTAAATTTAATTCGCACGTGTGAATGCAGTTGCAAGTCGCTTGAGTTTCTTGCACATGCATTTCAACTGGCCAATCGAAAGACATGTTGTTGAGCGCTTCTGAATTAATTCAGACCTTTTTATTTTATTCAAGAAACTTGAAATAATTTTGCAGTTTACGGCGAGGTTGACTGGACTAGTTTTGCATCTATTGAGTACTAAACAGAAATTGCAGGTTTCGACAGCGTTTATCAAGTCGAGAAATACTCGTGTAGACTTCTATACGCGTGGATGTTTCTTGCAGCAAAAACTAGCAGCTTCAAGTTTTTTCAAAATTTAATTTGAAGTACTTGCTGCTGCAGTTTATTCATGATAAATATACGCCAGAAATTTATTCAAAGGTATGAACAGCATTCAAAATTGAAATAATTTATCATCGTTGGCTGAACTGATTAATTTATAGCTGAAGCTCGATATTTATTGCAGTCGTCAGCCAGAAACCGGATATTTTTGTAATGTTTAAACACTGTACTGTCGGACGTGCACTGCAAAAAATGATGAGTCAAATTGATTCTGTCTGAATTAGGCTCAACGGAACTACACAAACTGAGTCAAATTCGACTCCGCCAGAGTCAAACGTGCGACTCAGTGACGCGAACGTGACTCTGGCGGAGTCGAATTTGACTCGATTTGTGTAGTCCCGCAGAGCCCATTTCGGAGAGAGTCAATTCGACTCACCATTATTTGCAGTGTGGCTGAATGAAATCATAACTTGACAACTGATTTTATTTGTTTGATAAACTGTGTAATGGTACACGTCATCCAAGTCAACAGAACAAGTTTCATATTTAAATTCAAAGTTTAGAATGGTGGAAAGTCCAGGTTCAAAATTATGATACCAAAATGTCAAAAATACATCACGAAATCCAAGATTAATGTTATAGATTGCAATCGATAAAATATGGGGATCACATATCGTACCCACCTTTTGTATCCTGGGGTATATACGTTAGCATATTGCCTGATCCCTGTGCCAAAGTTCACACAAAAAACGGCCAATGTAATATCACGGGCGGAGCGGTTACGCCTAGGCTTACGTTTAGTTTAGGCTTAGGTTTAGGAATACACTTTTTTCAACGCTTAGACTTAGGCTTAGGAATACGGTTAATCTACTGTTACGCCTCTAAATGTAACATTGGCCCTCAAAAATTGATAACACAATACGTTTTATTAGCTTTAAAATCTATGCGATAAGTGACTCGTAAACATAGTAAATTGTGTGTCATTTTGCTACAAGGAACGCTGGAACGGGAGTTGCTGAAAAATTGGATTTTAAATCCATTTCATCAAATTCCGATGAATCGTCTGATTCACAGTCATCTGAAATAGAAAATCAAACCACTGTCAGCGTCAGAATAGTATCCGCTTCGGACCATTATAATCATGATACTGCTTTATCTAAAAACTATCAAATCTTTACTACAAACGCAAAATTATTTTGTCGCTAAAGCAATTTGCTTTTAGTTTCTCAAACCCTATTCACACGTGCAAGTTTTTGTTGCAAGTGCAAGCAAGAACTTGCAGCTGCAACTTGCACTTGCAAGTTTTGACCAAAATTCCGTTCGAAAAGCTGCAAATTATTCATTAAAAAATCACAGTTGCGAACTTTTACTTCACATGTGTCCAATAACCATGCAAGTTCACTGAATTAATTACGTCCGCTTTCTTATTGGCTGATGAAAAAATGCAAGTTCTGCGTGCCATTTGCAGCTACAAATTCTCGCAGCAAAAACTTGCACTGTGTGAATAAGGCGAAAGTTTCGGTGGTATGACGGGATTCACATGATTTCATGGAACGCTTTATTGTTGGAACATATGGTTGAAGAGAAGCAATGAAATTTTCAACGTGAAGTGAATATATGCTAATAAATTGAAATATTTGAAAAATATGGATTAAATACAGATAATCAAAAGCTTTAACCTGATGTCTGAACCAGGTCACTGCGATATTTTTCAATTTGTTGCTGAAGCTCTTGCAATTGACCGAACAGTACAAAGTCTTGCTTTCGTATCTGAGCCTAAAACAGCAAACACGAATTGTTGTTGTTGTGTCTGTATCAGCTATAATTTGACATTTATGCGTTGAATAAATCAAGCATTCATTTCAAATAAAAAACACCTAAGCTAAGATTAAAGCTAAATCAATGAATCTTATAAACTGGTTAGTAGGCTTTGGACGGACGCCAGGGCTCATATTTTATCTCGAAGTCATTTTAGCTTTGCATCAAAATGAAATATGAACCAAACGGTGCACTTGGTACCTGTTATAATATCCGACAAATTTGCTGTAACTTTTTTAAAAAATATAAAAATGTCACAACACAAAAAGTCTCTTTTCCAGCACAAAAATGCTAAGTACAAAGCATTCAACTCAATCAGTTTGAACAATTTTTCTATTTTAATGCTGATGTTACACCGCCGATCTAAAAAAAATAATTGCAAAAATTCGAAAAAAATTATAAATATTCAGAATTGAACGACCGAACCAAATTATTTTACCATTTCATGCTTCAAAAAATCTATAACTTTGCCAGATGTTGCACTGTTTGTATCGCTTATTTGCCCGTTAAAATTGGTATTTGATGATTTTTGAGTCGAATCCAGTTTAACGTTGACTCTGCGATGCGGTTTATCATTTATATCACAGAAAGACCGAACCGCGTCCAAGTCGTTGTTATCAGAATTTGTACGCAAACTCGAGTTACATTTTGAAAATACACAACTGGTGTTATTCAAATCCGAACAGTTACTACTGTAAAATTCGCTGTTATTGTTAAATTTGAACTGGCTGTTTTGTAAATTTCTGCCGGAAACAGCGTTAGCGCTAGAAGCTCGTTGGTTTGAGATACTATGACAATTAACGTTATTAACAGTAGATTTGAGTTTTTGGATGTACTCAGGTGAGCTGTGTCGTTTTGAATTCGAGTCATAATGAAATGAATGGTCATGCCTCGAGCTACAGCTCAATGGCGAACATGAGTTGTTCTGGTTATTATTATTATTATTATTATTCCAGTTGCTATTGTTGTTGATGGCGTTGTTGTTGCTGTTGTTGTTGTTGTTATTGCTGCAGCTGTTATTATTAGAATCAGGAGACGAACCCGAATCATTGGTTTCGCTATTTTCGAACTCAAAATCACAAACAGAGTTCAAGTTTCGTGTATATTTTTGATCAACAAACGCACACAAATTTTCATAAATACTATTATTATTCAGTTGGTCTTCCAGTTTCTGCGTTGAAACCTGATGACGACTGGCAAACGCGAATTTGGATTTCGATGGATCGCCATGAGTGACGCTGGTTGCAGGAAACGGCTTTACGAATTCAATCTGACCGTCTGCATAAATAATGGACTCTAGCGGATCACCACCGGCGCGGTCGCGACTGGACGAAACACTGAACGGGTGGCTGTGGTGGTTCAAGTTTGGCGGTGGAGTCAGTCCACGGGATCGACGGTTATCGAACTTGAGCAGATTGAATCGAGATGTATGGATTTGTTGACGGGTCAACGACTTTGAAGATTTGATTTTTGACGTTCCGCCGGTTGCTTTTGTTCCACGTTTATCGAACGCCGAAAAACTGTTGTTCGTTTGTATTGCAGTTGGTGTCGGACAATTGTACATCGATGGACGATGGCTGAGCCATGTATTTTGAGAATGTAATTCAATTGGTGGTCTTGGTGTTCGCGCTGAAGTAGGACTTGTGTATTTTTCCGGGTAATCACTCAGTTGAGGAAGACGTTGTAATATCAACGGCGAAACACAGCTGCCATTGCTGAATTGTAATTGGCTGCAGTTTGCGTTGCTCAATTTTGATTGGTTAATCATGTGCTGGTGGGTATTGGGAGACGACGACTGGCTGCTTGCTTCACGCTGAGCATAACGTAATTTGTTCGTTCCGATTGGTTGTTGATATTTTGCGTCATTGTGATTTGTCAATTTTGATAAATGGACACCGTTTGTTTGATGTTCTGGTACCGAAGTGTGTCGCTTGTGATTTCGGATTTCGCCAATCAGGTGACTGCTGTCACACGGATGCTTTATATCTCGTTTGCTTAATTTTGACTTTGAAACTTTGGCTGGTGGACGTTCTGGCTGACGATTTGTTGTCGAGGCATCGTTTGTGACAGCAATAAAACGTTGTAAATCTCCGCGTGTGTTATGCAAAATTGACTCCATATCAGTCCGGAACGATTCCATAGTATCAGATTTGCGCATTCTCAACTGAAAATAAGTAAAATTCACAAACCCTGATCGCACGACCACATGCTGGGTGGCAAAGAATTCATTCCAACGGCATTCAAAGATTTCAGATTACTTAAACGCGAGGTTGAAACGAAAAATTTTTGCAAAGGCTTCGGAGACAGTTAAGGCAGTCATTATTGCAGCAGACAAATGCCACAATCGGTTTCAAAAATCTTATTTAACGCTTAGCCTATACAACGGATAAAGTTTAGGTTAACTGTGAAACGTCAACTATTTGTCTAGCGATTTTATTCTATTTAAAAATTAAAATATACCGATATTTTACAGTTTCTGGTTCAATTTATAGGTATTTCAATTATTTGCCTAAACCAAGTTTAGAAACGAATAAACGGATCACGACGGACTCTCACTACGTAATTCATTGGTTGAGTATATTTTGCTCCCAATCAAAGCTTGGTCAAAGATATTATACGCTTATGTACACTGCAAAAAATGGTGCGTCAAATTGACTCTCTCCAAAACAGGCTTTTCTTGACTACACAAACTGAGTCAAAATTCAACTCCGCCAGAGTCAAATTGAGTCGAATATAACTCAGGCGGCGGAGGTGCGAGTCAATTTGACTCACCCTGTTTTTGCAGTGTAAGAACCAAATTCCGAATATTAAGCAACTATTAGTCTGTTGACAGGTCTTTACCTGATAGCGATAGGTTTTGCAGCTTTCGAACCAGTGAGTTTTTAATGATTTTAGTATTAAATTTTCTATGCTTCAATGAAATGTGTAGATATTTTGTGAGTCACTGATATCTAAGTTTACTTCACAACACAAGTTCGTCGGCTTAAAAACTGCCTAAACCGAGTTATACAGTTATCGCTACAGGGTACAGGCCAGCAGTAGAGAGTTACAGAGATATATCCTTTGCCGAACGTTAGAGGATTACAGAATGAAGAGTCATCTGCAGAATCCGACGACACACTTTTAGACCAGCGCCCATATTCTCAAATGCGTATAGCACCTATCATCAGTTAGCGATAGGTTTTCAAACTGACGAACAACTGCAATTGCAGATCTCAAAACTGCTGCAGAAGTAGGGCAAATCAAAAGCGAACAGTGTGCTGAATTTTGACCCTCACTATGCGCTGTGTTCCAAACTTACAGGAACTATCACCAACTGGTCATAGGTGCAACACACACATTTTAGAATACTGGCTCAGGTTATAAAATACTGAACTGAACTCGGAGCCATGGCACTGACTTTTAGGGTGGCGCTATACTTTTGATAAAATCCAGCGGTGTCAGCCACTGTCCGCAGTAGTCCGTACCACAACGTCCGTTTACTGCCGTATGGATCAGCATATCCATTGTAATCAATAATTATTTAACGCACAACGTCGTCCGCTCACGACAAGTGTAGCGCTATCCGTTGGCGTAGGTGATATCACAAAACAAGCATGCATTTTTGACCCTCACTGAACGTAACAAAAACAGCATCCTCAACTCTGCAAACCCTACGTAACATTTTAAACCCTAAGTTGGTTTTAGGTTCAAAATAAAACTCATGCCGCAAAAATCAAATAACCAAAGCATATTGTGCCAATTGAACCAGTGAAACTTCCGGAACACAAATACAGAGTCGAGGTTGGACAACATTCTGACTCGTTGGCAAATAAATCATCGACATTAATATTTTTAAGAGGTCGATCTGATCGATTTGGTTCGCCTTTAGGGTGTGACAGGATCGACACGGCGAACACGCAAAGCGTAACCTAAGCTGGCCATTTTGGTCATTTTGTTACGCAGCAAAAAATAACAACTCCGCTTATATGCGGTCAAGTTTCAAATTTGTTGTATATTTTCGTTTATTTGGTGCCAGAGAAATGCCATAAAACCTACTATTTAAGCAACACCAGTTGCATAATGACTGATTAATGACGGCGGTTCAGGCCAACAACTTTAGCGAACAATGAGCAGCGGACGGAGGGGGAATGTACGCCCACCGTCAGCAAAATTTTTTTGTGATAAAATAGTATAATGTATCTACGTACAATTTGGACCCCTCAAAATATTGGCACACATATAGCATACAGTAAAAATTGCGTTTCCGCTCGGGGGTGGCATGACACCAATAAGCAATATTTTTACTCCAAGCACCTATCATCTAAATATTGTTTCGGGAACTCAGACTGTGCGACTCCACCCTGGTGCTCATGCCTACCGGGGTACATGCTTGGTTCTGTCAGTATGGGTGCACGGTAAAGTGTATGTACAGTAAAAACATTACCATACATGTGCACATATGCCAGAATACGAAGTTGTTGCAATGACCACGTGTTCTACTGGTAGCATGCTTGACTCGAGTGCAAGAGGGTCGAGGTTGGATCTCCGGAATGGTCGTTAACTTTGGGCCTTCGAACAGGGGTTGTTCGGACCGTATAGCTCCAACATGACAATTGAAAAACAGACATTGATCTGTGTAATGGCGAAGTGCCACATAGGTAATGCTATTTGTTTTCGTTAATATTCCGATCTGGTTTTACCGGAATTTGACGGTATACACGTCTAATGATTAGTTTTGCAGTTGCGGATATAAAACAATTCTCATGGGAAATGCTGCTCTGATATACAATTGTCAGAAAAGGTCTCGAACGAATTGAACACGAAGCCAAACGCAAGTTTCGAACTCAATTTGAATAAAATAATTTTAGTTTCAAATTGTTTTGCGGGAATCGGATTGGATGACCTTCCTTGGATCCACCTTTGATTTATTATTCAATAATTGATTAATGTAAAATTTGACATTTCAACTCAAAGAATTGATTCAACATCAGACAGTTATTTATAAAACTCGATGCATGCTTAACTGGCCAGAGATGTTGGAACGAATAAGATCTAAATGGAATCACAACTATAGCCAGCTTAACAAGTGAGACTTAGGGTTGCGCTATACTTGACGTCCGGCGCCGTCCGTCACCGTGCGTCCCCCGAACGGCGCCGTCCGTCACCGTCCGTCACCATACGTTATCGTACGAGAGTTATTTGCATACGATACCACACGGTGACGGACGACGCCATACGGATGACGGACGCTGGCGGACGGCGTCGGACGTCGAAAAAAAGTATACCGCAGCCCTTAAACGTTTTAGAAAACGAATGCAAATTTCGTTAAAAATGCAAAAAGTAACCAAAACTTAAACAATTAACCGAAACGTTTATCAAAGCAACTGACCGCATTTGAGCGTATGCGCTAACTGGCATGTACCTCGGAGCGTAGGAGGATGAATACCCCGTCCGAAATTTTGTGCGAAGGCCATAAAAACATTTTTACAGGCTGTAAAATAACCTTTACAGGTCAAAATCGTTTACACCAGACTAACTCTGCTCGAACTAAAAATCCCATTTCGACAAAAAGTACCGGATATTCAGATATGAAACAATGTCCATTACTAGTATCAAGAGTCGATAATGACTGTTTACAGGAGTGTGAAGTGAGCACGTTCTGTGTAGAAAACAATGTACCCGGCACGCGTTGCGTTTTTGCCCTACTCCCTTTTATTTAGAGGGGGCTACAACCGTTGTGAATCATGGCACTTTTGTATGCGGCGTCAAACATGCTACCCTTATTGTTTAATTTAGGGGTATTCATGCGATAGCGCCCCCCCCCCTAAACAAGGGGGTCGGCTAAAAACGCAACGCCCGGTGGTACATTTTGTACCATGTGGGACCCTAAGAGTTGCATACTCTTGTTATTATCCACTGTTGCTACTAGGAATCAGTAGTATACCGAATCAGTATTGCACAACTACTCGACTAATTTAGTTCATTTAAAACCACAGCAATGATTAGCAAATCAACCTTTCTTGAAAGACAGTGTAAAATGGTTATTTGAGAATATCACTGCTGAAATAGAAATAAGTAGGCAATTGTTTAATAATATTCAAACAGCAGGCCGACAGTCAGCTCACATTGCTAGAGGTTGCGCAAAATTTGTAAGCGGTGGAAAATACAAGGATTTTCAGTGACTTACAAGCAAGGTTTAAAATTGTCTAGGGACGTCAAAATTTTTGCGACGGGGTCGAGCCCCACAGCTTCCCACTGGCTACGGGACCGGGAAGCGTATAACCTTGCAAGAGAGACAGAGCTAAACGCAACTCAACTCTCTGTTTGGTTAAAGGAATGTTTGAAGTATAGTCAGCAATACCACCTTCCGGGCCGTTCACTAAGGTTCACGTAAGATGGAATAACGAATGTTGTTTTAAAAGTAGCAGACTCGTTTGACCGAAACCCTCGAACAAATCTGTGACGTGCCCTTAACGCCAATGGATTATTACGCACGGAACTCACCCGCAACCAAAATGGATGTAATGGATGTGGTACCCTTGTCGTTTAGCGCCGTCCGTCACAGTGCGGTATCGTACGCGAATTACTTACGAACAATACCGTACAGGTACGTGCCGAGAGGGAGAGCCGGGGGCACAGGAACGTTCCGAGAGGGGGAGCCGCAGGGTAGCCGCGGCACCCCCAATTGGAATCAGTGCTTGGGTCAGAATTTACATTAAATATAAAAATTATGTATGGTTTCTCGCTCGCTTCGCTCGTAATGTTTTTCAGTAGTGAATTTTCGAAAAAAATTTGGCTTCGGCGCTGTTAGACCAGGAAGGTTCGGTTTGGTGGTTTAGAGACTCCGCGCTTCATGAATAAAGAAATGTTTTCCGACTGTTACAGAGGGATATAATACTGAGACAATGTATAGCTTAACAAAAATTCGCCGCAAAGACTTCAAACTGAAGTTTTACTCAAGAGTAAAAGACAATAAAGTCGTACTCATGTGTCAAACGATTAGTCCGGATCCGGATACTTAAACTGCCAAATTTTACGGACTTAAAAATGTACTCTGAAATTGGTCTCGGAGCCAAGTATGGGAGTGCGACTAACCTCATAAATCCCAGCAACAATTTGCCATCCGTACTGCTAAAAGATTTTAAGTTTACTTTAAGGCTGAAACGCAAGGCACGGGCCTAACAGGATGCGGACCTCCAATCAAAGGTTCTCAGGACGCCGCTGATACCGTATTTTGGCTGACAGCCTCAAGATGACATTAATATAATAAAAAAGGTATAGCACAATCCTATCTGTTAGTGTCACCATCTTACACCACTATATTTAGACGACTTTCTAAATAAAAACAAAACAGCTTAAGCATGGTAAAAGCATCATAAATTAAAATGAAGATTACAACCATTTTGCTAAGAATCGGAAATGTCTTAAAAAACAAGCAAAGTTAACTTTATTGTACGTTTGAGAATTGTGCGACCGGATTTGCTGGAAAACCAAACCACAAAGTTTGTTTGTTCGAATGAAATCAAAATTAAAGTCTTCCTAAGAGCCTAACCAGTTTTTATAGCGGTTGGGTTTTCGTATTTAACCAGCTGTGTACAACCATGTTTGAAAACTGTTCAACTACTGTTTGAACTGAAAGAGTTCAATATACCATCTATGTTTCGGACAAATATATTGACTGTTGCTTTGGTACGGTCTCTACCTTACAATTTTTTCGCTCAGAAAAAATTTCGGTGACAAAATAATAAGGTCGCTCTACGTTATAAATTTTGTGTTTCATAAAATTTGCCACACACACCACTCACCGTTAGAAATTTTTGGATCCGCCTCGGACTGTAAGCACGTGGGACCCGTTTTATTCAAGGGTTGTCAAACTACGACCCAGCAACTTAACGCAAAAATGTAGAGGTCATTAAATTTGGTAAAGAATCCGATATTTAGTAAACATCCAAATTTCAGCTTAGATTTTGGAACAAAATCTTCGGGAGCCAATTAAGATAGAAACCAACACATTTTCAGCATTAAATGAGTTAAATTCTAATACAAAACTTTAGCCTTGGTGGCATTATACTGGTGTTAGTGACACTCTTGTATTAGGGGGTCAATTGACACATCAAACACCCCCTGTTGTCGCGTGCCTGATACCATGGAGAATACCTGTATCTAACATAACAGTAAGATAACTTATACAAGACTATAACGTTTTTAGCTTACCCGTTTGAACCATGACGTATTCATGTTGTCGAAGGTTAACTTTTTAATGCAAATAAATTTAGTAAATATATACAAATTTCCTATGTACGCTAATACTAACTTCAAACATAATAAAAGATGGTGTAAATATAAGTTTTTGCTGTGAGAACTTGCAGCTGCAAATTGCACGCAAAACGTGCATTTTTTTCATCAGCCACTGAGAAAGCGGCTGCAATTAATTCACTGAACTTGCATGGTTATTCACACATGTGAACTAAATTTTTCGCTATGATTTTTAATGAATTATTTGAAGCGGCAATTTTTTCGAACATGATTTTTCGACAAAACCTGCAAGTGCAGGTTGCAGCTGTCAGTTCTCGCAGCAGAAACTTGCACAGAATTAAAATGTGTAGTATATATGTTTTCTCCAAGATGATTTAACACTGGCATACAGGCAATAACAGAATGCAACTTCTAGCATCATTGTCGAGTCAGACAGGGGTGGGGGCTCCACCCAAACTCCAGGGTGGAAGCTCCCCCAAACTCCAGGGTGGGAGCTCCCCCAAACTCCAGAATGGGGCTTTTAAAGTCGCGAGCGAAGCGAGCTAGAAGCCAGACACATTATGAACCTTCGGCGGTTTTGTTCTAACCGGTTATGGTGGGAGGGCTCTTGACAGGTGGGGGCTTCGCAAACGGGTGGTATGGGTAAAGGCAACTCCTGCCTTGTCCAGCGCAAAATACTGCAAACAACAGATTTACTACGGTACCGTTATTGATGTATTAACAAAGAAACGCTTTATGAGTCGAACAGGTTGCGCGCTGCAACCACTGTAGACACATATAGAAATGTTTTCTGGCATAGTGTGCAAATCTAGGTTAACTGCCGAATAAACTCAGCAATTTAGATAATTTATTTTGGTTTAATAAAACACTTAGTTTTTCAATAGAGCGAAACTGTAAATTGGACGTCTAATTAGTAAATATAAACGTTTTTGCACAACTCGTTATGTTTCATAACAAAACAATGCCATATCAACTGATTGGAAAATTAATACTGTGATCGGCTTTGGGTATTAAATGGTTGTGATACTGTTGCATAATTGGCCCATGTTACTTGAAGGGGCGTCCAGGTCTCTGGTGGGTCTATAAGAGAGTAGGTTGAGATTCTAGGTTAGATTTGTTTGCTTAGACTTAGGCTTAGGAACTCATTTTTGCAAAGGCTTAGGCTTAGGCTTAGAAACGGCTTAGGCTTAAGCTTAGGAACGGCTTAGGCTTAGGCTTGGGATTAGGATTACGCTTAATCTGCAGTTACGCCCCTTAAAGTTACTTTGGCCGCCTAAATTATGCTGATCTGTATTTGAAATTGGATTGGTCAATTTAAATACTTCAGAAATTCAATAGTTGCTAGTTCACGCTGCAAAAAATTTCACGTGAGAATAGGATTTATAAGGAATCGGATCGATTAAAAAGGGTGGGTTAAAAATAAGCAGCAGTCCGGAACCGAATAACAGAGCGGTACCCTCTGGAAAGGTCAAATATATATCAGTCTCCCGTCTTATTCGAGTCACTACTGTAGCTACTGGTATGCAAACTGGGGTATTCAGAAGATTGGTCAGTCCAAACAACTACTCGAATGCAAACTGTTTCGATTGGTTTGATCTCAACCAAACATGAGAGCAACTTTGATACCACGAAAGGGTAAAACATTCAACTGAAACTTCTCGAGTACATTTAGTCATATTTTTCCAAAAAAAAATTTTTATTTCAACTCACAAAAGTGCAGTCAAGTGAACTGAACATTTTGTGACTCATAGCCAAAATACTGAGATATAAAACGGTTTTGGGATTCGTGAAAATTATTCCTCGGCAGTGCTCAAGTGTTGATTGGTTAATTTGTTTTAGACAAAACGACCGATAAGTTGTCTTGAAAACGTCCAAACATGATATACAAGAATATGAAATTGTATGTAAACATTGAAAATCAAGTACTTTTTAGCAACTCGAATTTTTAAAATTTGTTTTTGCTATCCGCTTCCTAACGTTTGTTTACCTGTAAATCAACAAGAGTACTTTTGAACGAGTTTGTTGACACTCGTTTTCAATTGAACATTTTGATTATTAATATATTCAACTTTAGAAGTTCCTCAACCAGGAGTACAGTAGCGGATCCACAATTTTCCGGTGTAAAAGGATACGATTTGGGTTCCGTAATTTAATAGTTTTAAAAACTGATAAATTTACGTTGTAAATCCGCCTTATTTTAATACTAGAAAACTTGTTTCGAGTTCCACAGTGCCGGAGTAGACAGGCGTGTGGGCTGCCCCCAAACTCCAGGGTGGGAACTTACAAATTAGCCAGGGAAGCGAGCGACAAGCCAGACACATTTTAAAACTTCGACGGGTTTCGTTTCAACCGGTTAGCGGGTGGGCCCCTTTGGGTGTGGGCACCTCAAATGGTTTCAGACGAATGGGTTGCATTTTGCATCACAAAATTCATATTGCAACTTGTGGCCGTTAGAAATATTTCGCTGCGTTACAGCATCTTTTGCTACCGGATACAGGATTCTTACTGTAAGGCAATATTAATCTGGTAGCAAACCGTAGAACCATTTTGGTACAATTGTTCAATTTATCAATAACCTACTCAAATAGAGACTATAACAGTCATCTTAATAGCTTATCCGTCCAAACGCATGCAAAAATATATTGTGCAATTATGATAAGTGCCTATTTGCAAATGTTGCTGTCGAATTTGTTCGGCAAAAAATGCGAAGGGATCGAGTAACCAAACGCAATTTTTGCATTTAAAATCGCAATACCAAAGTTCTGGTTGTGAGAATTTGGAAAACAATATTCTTTTGCAGTAACGTCTTGTCTACAGCATTAAGATTAAATATTAACTCATATGCCAAATGCCTATTTTACCCGAGAGCAATTACGGTATCTCGTTAAAGTTAATAGTTTGTTCAACTGACTCGAATGTGAAAATATTAATCGACTTTCCCATTGTACATTTACAGACGCAATAATTTTATTTCCAATTCGAATCTTAAGCCAAGAGCTGAAAATCCCTCAGTGGAAAAAATTAAAGTTTGTTGCGGATGTCGTTAACAAAATTGCTAAAATCATCGTGTTTCATTGTTGCAAAATCGTGTTATTTGTTAAATGTTGCAAGCTGCAACTTAGGCTTGTAGCCAACTCGCCTTGCAACACAGAAAACAAATTGTCTTAAAATTTCAAGACTCATACATTCTTAAATATTCAAGAAATAATTTACAAGCAAGGTTGATAACTTTCTAAGGGGGGGCCAAAATTTTCCAGGGGGCTGAGCCCCTCTGACTCCCTTTGGCTACGGGCCCGAATACTGTGTTCGTTAAGCGTTTTAGTGGAATTTTGATAAAGTAGAATCCATTTATTCCCAGTGATTACTGTTACCTGATTTATAAGAATTGAAAATCAATTTGAAACGGTCGTTTGTAAAACTGAACTGGAATTCAGAGCCCGACCCAACTTGTGGTTAAGCATAAGTCTGTATTTGAAAAATTTTCTCTCATTTCGTACTAAACTCGAATCAAAATACAATACTGTTTAGCTTCATAAATTAATATTTGATTCAAAAATTAAATAAACAAGAATACAAATGTATTTGTCGCGAATCAAAGTTCACTGAACATTTCACCAGTACATATAGTCTCTGTTCAGCCACATTTAATTCCAAATATTAATATTACATTAATACAGATACAGAAACAAACAAAATACATAATAATAAAGTCAAAATTATAAAAAAATGACTAATAAATGGATAAAAATAGGCCATTTGACGATTTTCAAACGCTGATTTTAATATATTATATATCCGAAGATTGCAGAGTCGTCGCAAATTTTACTCAAAAAAACTTTATACCAACCCCGCTGCCAGGAACTGTTCGAATAGGGGCAGTAAGATTAATATTGAGAGGTCGGGTGAATTTTTGTAATAGAATTTTTTTGGCAGGGTTTAAAACGTTTTGGCTCGGGGATGCAAACATGTTCGAAGGAGGGGCAGAATCGACGCTGTCCCTCTTGTGCCCCGTTGCAGCTGCGGTGTTGCGTTATATGCATTTCTGTTATGATGGGGTCATTTGCAGTGAAATGTAACACGACAACAACAGTACATTATTTATATTTATTACCAAACGTCAATCAAATTTGTTTTCATTTTGACAAAAAAAAAGCGTTATTAAACAGTGAAATTTTTTTTGTTTCAAAATTATGCGCTGAAAACAATCTACAAAACTCGTAGGGACGAACGGATCCAGCGGTTCGGTGGCGCCGACGTCGAGTTTCTTCGCTCCAGCGGTTCGGGGGTTGGCGTACAGTTCCTCCCTCGTCATCAAATTTTTTATCATAAAATAGTGAGGTTCTTGACTTGAAATGTTTCCACCTGAGAAAATTGGCACATATATAGCATACAGTAAAAACTGCATTTCATATACATTCGCACAATCCGCCCCCCGTACGAAATTTTTAGATCTTCCGCTGCTCAGGGTGTAGGAAACAAATTTGGCATGGGTGCCGTCAAATTACGAGGGTGTACATGTAAGTAATGACCGGTGAAGAAAATTGGAATAAATTGCTGCAGTTGGGTCTATTCATATTTCTAAAAACGTTTTGCTGTATATACCTGCCTATTTACAAAACAATTACTTTGGAAGCACATCGGGTGTAGCTTAAGCTCTTTGCACGTACCTGCCAGGTGTCAGTGAAATTTGGCAAATGTTAATCAAAAATTAGTATTTAGGTTATATTTATTAAATAGACAATTCATTTTTAGCCAACTATAAGACCAAATGCGAAATTCTGTTTACAATGTGGTAATACAGAAAATACCGTGAAGTTATATTTGGTCACAAATTTGATACGGACCTTAAGGATTGCGCTATACTTTTTTTGACGTGCGGCGCCGTCCGTCACCCGCACGGAACCGTCGGACGCCGTTCGTCATTTTTACTGCGCCATGGTACCGCGCGGTATCGTACGCAAAAAATTGACGTACGATAACGCATGGTGACGGACGGTGACGCACGGCGCCGCACTGGTGACGGACGGTGACGCACGGCGCCGCACTAGTGACTTGGAATCCATAACCCTACTAATTTACTTCTTAAACCCTTTTCTTAGTGAAAAAAAATTAAATACCTCAAAGCATGGCAAACAGAAATAGGTATAATCATTTCAGCCGATGTATAGAACAGGGCCGGAACAGTAGTATAAGCATTTCCCGAAGCCTAAGCCTAAACCTAAACCTAAATGTAAAGATGAGACTATTCCTAAGCCGAAAGCCTAAGCCTAAACAAAAAAGTTAGTGTAAAGCTTAAACTGAATCTAGTACAGCCCCGCCGGAAAACGATTCGACCCTGTTCTATACATAGGCCATCATTTCAAAGCATACCGATCAGATATAGGTATATTGTTTGTGCCATACGATAACCAACACATGCTGTTATTACGTTACCCGTATCGTTGAAGTATAACCTAGTTTTTGCAAAAAAAAATAAAATTTATTTACAAAAAATATATAAAATGTTCATCGCATTCCAAGAACTAATATTTTGATATGAATTATAAAAATTCAATAGAAACACCCAACATTTACGGGCAATAAATAGAAATTCAGCTTGAAATTGGCGTTCGACTACGTGTTCAGCTTTGACGCTGGTAAATTTATGCTATTAATACGTCAAATATGGCCAAATAACAGCTGTTTACGACATCTCGTGTATTAAGCTAATCGCAACCCTTGATAGATCAAAACGGTTTCGTATTAGACACGACTTTTCCCAATGTCTGAACATCACGAAAATAATTTGTGATATTTGATCGGAGACAATTGAAACGTTTTTCTGCCACAGGTGCTTAACCAGAATTTTGAAACCGAAAATATGCATACAATAAAATTTCGTAACGAAAAGTTATTTTATTAACCAGTTGAACAAGTTTCCTAAAATAATTGGGTCAAAGGTGTAAAAACTGGTTAACATTTAAACCCTGTCCTGCAGGTACTGGCGTACTCATGCGTCACTTTGCCAGGGTAGTAATAAACAAGTATATCAGGTTAATATTGATTACATTAACGCATCTTTCTGTTAGCTTATTTACCGTCATTGCAGCGAAATTTTTAACCAATTTTAAAGCATAATTTCATTTTTTGATTTTTCAGGTTTCAACAATCGTAAGCTCATAGTTACCAAGATAAAGATAATGCAATAATTAAAGTATACTAACTTATTTGGTTGTTTTGCCGCAAATGCGGGCCCATGGACAAAGGGGGCCGGAGAGGTGCAGCCCCACAGGAAAAACGTGACTCGTATAGAAAATTTTCAACATTACTTGTAAAGTTATCGAAACCTCTCGTATGCCCCTCCTGAAAATTGTTTAGCCCCGTATCAAAGGTTACCTGGCTACGGGCCGGCGGGTATACCAAAGTATATAGACTGAAGAAGACCAAACAGTACTGAAATTAAACGTAGGCATACAGTCTTACAGCGCTTATCCAACAGGAATATACGGCATATTTTTGAAAATTTCTAAAACGACGAGAAAAAAGCCTATCTATACAGGCCTTAAAATAATTATTATTGAAAATCAGCAGATTTCAAACCAAATTTCCAGGTTAACCCATTTAATATATTTTACATTGCTTGATGACAAACACAGAAAATTATATGAAAATTCAATGTGTTCGCAGTTTCGTGAAAGCCAGCACCACTAAAGCATCGTTTTGGGTATTTTTGAATTTGTTCGACAGCTGGACCCATGTATAGAACAGGGCCGGATCGTTTTCTGGAGGGGATATAATAGAGTCAGTTTAAGCTTTAGACTATTTTTTTTGCTTAGGTTTAGGCTTAGGCTTAGGCTTAGGAATAGGCTCATTCATAGGCTTAGGCTTAGGCTTAGGCTTAGAAATATGCTTAAACTACTGTTCCGGCCCTGTTCTATACATGGGCCGACAGCTGTCACTGTCATTTCATAACCACATTTTAATAAAGCCTTGAGTTCGATCGCGATATGGAGCATATGAAGGGTTCCAGTACATCAATTTGATACAGTATGCCCAGAAAACAGCTACAATATGTCAAACCACTCGTCAGAGGGAAGCCCAGCACAAAGGGGGGGCAGGGGGCTGGAAGAATTTCCCCCCGTCCTAGATAACTGCCAACCTTGTTTTAAGTCATCAAAAACACTTGTACCCCCTTTCTGGATAACGTTTAGCCCCTTAGCAATGTGAGCTGGCTACGGGTCTAAGGCAGCACCTCCCAAATGAGCGTTTAACTCCATTGTGAATTTATAAAAATTATGCAAAAAATCGCTTATGTTTAGGCTTAAGCTGTGACTTTAGGCTTAGCTTGCAGAGGATAGTGTACTTGTGCCAGTATTGGTTTAATTTCTGTGGCCTCCATTTAGGTTAAACTAACATTCGGTCTGTACTAAAAATAAATCATAACCTAATAATACAGATATATGGTTAACACCAACACTAAAGCCATTTAGAAATAAGATAATCTCAACCAAACTTTTTTCATTGTTCATGGTTTCGTCTTTGCTGTATTAAACCCAAACACTGTGAAAGCAGCCCAAATTGTACAAAGTAACCAGCATGATTGTAAGCATAGCGTTAGGCTTTGATTATTGAAATGGTGTTGGGCACATCACAATTTATACAGTTCTAAGTAAACGACTATTCACAAGAATTAAGCCTTTACCCAGGTCAAAATGCTACGGTGGGGGTGGGCGGAACTCTATTTTATGAGGGGAACACATATAATTTCATAAGACTTAGAAGCATTGCTCATACTTTTCAATAAAATTGCAAACATTGCACACATGGCTGAACTCCATTTGCGTTGCATATCAGCATCGGTTGCATCGTAAAATGTATCAAAGTAACTAAAGAAAATTGTTCAAAATATTAATTCGCTTTGTTAAAGGCGTTTCGCGTTTCAACAGCCCGCTTTATTCTGAAATCAATAGCCAACGTAGCTGCATTCAACGTAAATCCCTTGATGTCTTCTATTTCAGACATTAACTGCAATAAACAGCTCAGAATTTCGTTTCTTAATTGGTTAAAACATTAATGTCGTACATTCAACAAATAATTTCGTATTTTTATATGCGTAAAAAATGTGATCTGTTTATATTCTTAAAAGTGTATATAAATAATCGAATTTCAAAGATACTTCGGGGAAGAAAAGTCTTGAATTCAAGACATTTATGTCTGGAGTCTGAATCGAAACATAATTGTCTTAAATTTCAAACAAAATTTTTTGAAAACCAGCCAATTAATTTTTTGCAGAGATGTTTATAAATACCTGTAGCTCTTAAACACATTCTCCCAAAAGGCTTAGAATTAGACTTTGGAAAAAAATCGCCTAACCTAAGCCGAAGTCTAAATTTCTACCTTTGCCTAAAGCCTGTCGAGCCTTAACCAGAAATGTGGGAATCAAAGTGTACAAGAGCTAAAGCCGCCTAATTGCGCTTCTATAAATCAACTCATAATCAACCAAGAGAATTAATTAAACGAACTGAAATCATACCAGCTGTTTTGATAGTTCACAAAGGTGAAAAGGCAATTAATTGATTAATTAAAAGCGAAATTGTAACATAATTCAAAGACGTAAACACAACAAAATATGTTTCAAGAATTAGTGTCCCTACATGAATTTTTTAACATCTGGAGCTTTCATGACAATTAGAACTAAAATATAATTTAGAAGGAAACAGGCAGTACATTGATACATAAGGTTCATTTCTAGGCGTTAAAGGCGAATATATACGGTTGTTTGTGGAAATTTTGACAATAAGCTTAGCACAGATATTAAAAACATTTTCCTATTTTTCTTTATATCGCACTCAATTTACGTTGCAGGTCTGGCGTTAAGCTTAACAGAAATCTCGGCCCGCGTATATAGAACAGGGTCGCAACATTTTCCTGTGCGGCTGTAATAGAAGTAGCTTAAGCTATAGACTGTCTTTTTTTGTTTGGGCTACGCTTAGGCTTTCGCTTAGGCTTAGGAATAGGTTCATCTTTACGCTTAGGTTTAGACTTAGGCATACGCTTAGGCTTAGGTTTAGGTTTAGGTTTAGGCTTAGGCTTAGGAATATGCTTATACTACTGTTCGGGCCCTGTTCTATTCATGGGCCGAAATCTCAAATGTTTGCTTCATCTGGTCAATCCAACAAAATCCAACTCTTCAAACGAGCACACAGAAGTCGGGCGCAAATTTGTGTGTAAAATTTCAAAATTTTCAACAAAATTTAACTTTTAGCTAAAATTAATATGGGTATTAAAGCGGATACAGACAAGTCACAAGTGTGCTTATAAAAAGGACACAGTTGTCTCATAAACACATACACAGCAGCTTATCTTGCGAAGCCAGAAATAACCAAATCGGTTGCTGTATAATAAATATATAATAAGATGAAACCTCAAAAATAAATATAAGTTCAGACGGGTGGAAAAAATCTGTTCGCTGAAGCCAATTCTGGACAATTAATTTCATTGCAACTTGTGTTCAAGCAAAGCGCAGTATCATAAAGATATCATAATTTTAAGAACGAAAATAATCGAATGCTTAAAACTGTAATGTGTGGACCCACACGCAAAAAAGTATTTCTTTAATGTATTCACAAATGTGTTTTCTGTGGCGAATCTGAAAAGTTTTTCTGATATTCAAGACAATTTTTCTTAAAATAATTGGAAAACGTTTATTTTCAGACATTATTTCAAAATTTTTTCGAAAACTTCTAACAGAAATACTTTTCAAGTGCGCCTTGCTGATCATATTTGTTAAATGTAAGAATTTTTTTCTTAAATACCACAAATATTATTTTGAGTGCAGAGTTGAAAGCGGGTCAGCAGGTCGCCGGTTTCGAGTCTAGTTCTAATGGTTATATGGCTCGTCAATGCGGGTCACGAGTCAACTAATCAACCCGTGAGACTCGTTTTTGCTCACAGCGTATAGTCTACTCTGGCATGGTCGTCAGAATCAGAGAACCCTTTCAACCCGATGAATGCTAGCATCATTCGTCCAAAAGGCTACGGACTCAAGGCAGTATTTTGCCCAGGTTTTCATACTCTTTTAGTTTAATTGTTTGCAATATAAAAGTACATTCATTATTTTGCTCACTGTTACTGACGCGCATGCAAGTTGTATGTGCAAGTTTTTGCTGCAATAATTTGCACGTGTGAATATGGCGTAACGGTTGTTTCTGCAGGATGTAATTTTCCAAGTCGCCTGATCAACTTATATTCGTGCAATAATCATCGTTTATCAATTTGATACCGCAGAAACTTACCTGAGATGGTTCTTTTGACGGACAGCACGGACAAATTAGGCGCAGTTTAAAGAAAGTACATAGCATCGTTTGATAGGAGATATGGATTAAAAATAACGTATTTGCAGTGTTTAGTTAATAAATATTAATATATTTGAAGAAATATACTAATAATGCCACATTTAAGAAAAACCTACAAGCAAAATTCATAAAAATATACAACATTTGTCAAAATATTCTGGTTAAAATGTTAATTCTAAACCAGACGCATTTCAATCATTGAACCATAAATTATAGACTGCGGTGGCCCAAACTGAATTAGCCAAATTGCTAATAATCACTTGTTATAACCTAGAATTTATTCCACTCATACAATTTCGTGAACACAGGCTATATTTCTGTACGGGCATTGCCACAATTTCGTTTAATAGCGTAACGAACGAGAAACCAGAGTTTTTAAATTACCGAAACAGCGTAGATTTATTGAAAACCTATAAAAATACGCTGTTATGTCGAGTAATTTCAAGTGACAATATATATCGCTAGCTCCATTTCCTTGTATCCTATCCAACCTTTGCCATATACGAAGAAGCGATAAACGAGTGTTTGCCTTTTCGCCAAGCAATATTTTGTTTGAGCTGTATTCAGTTATTATGAGTTAGGTTTATTGAGTTTCATGCACAATGAAAATGGTGTTTTTCTCGTCGAGTGAATGGGTAAACATGGAAAAAAGGATCGTATTACTGTATTGTCGACTGAGGTCTTTGAGTGACGTAATCCGTACACAGTTTGTGGAACTGGTGGCTTGTATCGTTTCCCATGAAACTTTTAATATTTCGAACCAACAATTTACAAAGGTTTACACTCAACCGCGTGTCTAACGCCAGTTGCCAGTTTAGTATCGCTTAAAAAGTTTAAAGTATAGTTTAACTAAACTTGAATATGACTTTAAGTAAAACTTAAATGGCTGGAACGGATTAACTAAATTAGAATTGTAAGTTTTTAATTTTAAACTAACATGTTTTTAGATTTAGAGCGAGTTTAAGCTAAAATTCTTTTTAGTTTAAGAGCATTAATAACTGCTGATCAGAAGTATATAGTTTTTAGAACAAAGCTTACTGCGAATGCCGTTGGTCTACAAATTCAACTAGATTTTGAAACTCATTAATTGACTCCAAAACTATAGGACATACAGCCAAGCGGTAAAAGGCGTTAGGCCCATGAGAACATTGGCCCTTAGACATGTTTTACATAGTGTTGATTATACATTTGACAGAAGCTCTTAGATCTTCTTACACTCATTTAAAATTAAGGCTTAGGCTTAGGCTAACGATTAGGCTTGACTAAAGACATTGATAAGATTTTAAATGCAAATGTGAAAGGAAAGTATATAAAAGCCAATACAAAACAAAATTGAAACAATAATCGTTATAATTTTCCTGTAAACAGAAATATCTTATGAACCTGTTTGTTTTCTATATTTATTTAATTCAGTAAGGCAGCGGCGTCCGCAGAAAATTAAGTTTTTGGGAGGCGTGCCGAATAATTTTGGGGCACCCTTACCAGGCCCGTAGCCAGCTCACCTTGCTAGGGGTGGGCGCTAAAGTTTTCAGGAATGACATTTAAAGGTTTTCAATGACATACACACAAGGTTGAAAATCTTTCAGGGGGGGCCAAAATTTTTCCAGGAGGAGGGCTGAGCTCCCCTGGACCCCCTTGGTTACAGACCCCGCCCCTACAATTGCAACTCAAGATTGTTTACTTTTAGGTCAAGCCAATTTGACGAGGGGAGGCACCAGCCAATTTAGGAGGCACGACCCCCCCCCCCTGTCGCCGTGGGGAAACCCGTGAAGCTAGGCCGTTTGCGTCATAAGCAAACTGTGATGGTATTTTTCTCAAAATTATAGAATTTTGTGAAATTAATTTGGTATTTTATATATTTTTTAATTTAATTTTGATAATTTTTGGTTTTGCATTTAATTGTTCATTCTGATTGGAGATTGTATTCGTACTGAATTTTCCGATTAAAAACTTAACAACGAATAAAATGGACTCTTGGGCGTGAATTTAAAACCGATGCTTATGTAACAATCACACAAACATCATGTTATATTGGCATAATTTGAGTGAAAAGTTTTGAATCGATATAAGCGGCAGTTTTTGTTCCACAATAAAGCTCTCGTACACAAACTATACAAACCAGCTAATTTTAGAATGCTTTGGCCAGAAAACAATCAAGTTTCCTATTTTTCTTCCGGTCGACAAGAGGCCTTGAGATGATTTTAAATTTACTCATGCGATAATAATTTCGCATTCAAGCTAAAGCTGGCGTCGACCATGTAGGACACACAGGGGTGTAGCTACGATTTTAGCTCGTGAAGGTATCCCCCCATCAGGTAAAAGTAAACTTTCTGTCTTCCAAGATCCAGATGATTATTCTAATCCGTGCTATAAATTTCATTTGTTCTTGTTTTCAGAAATTTTGTGAGGGGATACATCATCTCTGGTCGTGTCGTTGGATGTGCCCTCTTTGGCACAGGCAAACTGCGCGACAAAACATATATGAATTGTCAAATCGGCTTTCATACGGGTTTTGCTTTATCAAAATTTAAGTTTAATAAAAGTTCAATAGGGATGCCGCCTACCCTCGGCTGATGGAAAGGTCTGGTCTGAGCGACAGAAAAAGTAGCCATGTTCGGGGTAAGGCTCGATCAGAGTGGCCATCCACGGGGATTGTGTATCCATTAGCTTATGGTACGCACTTGTATAGGTCACATCGGATAGCAGCAATCCACGAAAAAGACAAATCATATTTCCCACTAAGACCCCGTGTAAGGGATATATACCGCAGGGTGGAACAGACAGGAGTTTTGTGCTAATCGCCAGATCCCCAGAAAGCATTGATGCAGCTTCATCGAGAGGGTAAACGGATGTTATTGGCCAACCGCACTTAAGTCGACTTAAGCTGACGACTACTATAGGCTCAGCTGAACAGGCTGATTAGCTTTCCTTGGGTTCAGCATTTGAAACCTCGAACGAAGTATTCGCCCTCGAGCAAAAATTAAGCAATTATGTATAAGTTTTGCAGATCCTATCGCGTGCAGGCACGCCGAGTGGATAGTGCCGCTATAAATTTTGTACACCCTACACTGCAAAAAATGGTGAGGAAAATTGACTCTTTCCGAAATAGGCTCTATGGGACTACACAAACTGTGTTAATTTCGACTCCGCCAGAGGCAAATTCGACTCACTGAGTCGCACGTTTGATTCTGGAGGAGTTGAATTTGACTCAGTTTGTGTAGTTCGAGAAAGCCTATTTCAGAGAGAGTCAATTTGACTCCCCATTTTGTGCCGTGTATGCTGAGATGGCTTCGGGTCTGGGTCATATCTCACAACAGCATAAAACTTTCGGCCAATGTTACTTTGAGGGACATAACCGCAGATTAAGCGTATTCCTAAGCCTAAGCCTAAGCCTAAGCCTAAGAAAAAAATGTAAACTAGAATCTAAACCACTGTTTTATAGACCCACCAGAAACCTGGACGCCCCTTAAAGTAACATAGGCCAAACTTCAATATCTTTTGCTTTTGCACTGTGTGAAAGACAACATTTGGCAGACCGGAAGCCAAACTTTATGATACACATAAACACGGACAAAAACCGCCCAAAATGCGATATGAAACTTTTAAATTCAATTTTCATGGTTGTATTATAAACATAAATGTTGAATTAAACTGGATCTCAACATTTTAACTCAACTGAATTAAGTTGAATTTAGAAAATGAACGAAGAAATAACACAGCAGCTGAACTTTCAAAACTGTACGAATCGATTTGTGTAATAAGTTTCAGTGTTAAAAAATGGTCAAGGGCAAAATTCAGTGACGGATCCAGAAATTTCCGATTAATCAGGCTGCGCGATAATGAAACCAGCTTTGCGAGCGAAGCGAGGGATAAGTGTAACGCATTTTTACAGCTGAATTGGCCCATGTTACTTTAAGTGGCGTCCAGGTTTATGGCGGGTCTATAAAAGAGTAGGTTTCCATTCTAGATTACATATTGTTGCTTAGGCTTAGGCTTAGGGTTAGTCTTAGGAACACAATCTTACAACGCTTAGGCTTAGGCTTAGAAACACACTTTTGCAACGCTTAGATATAGGCTTAGGCTTAGGAATGCGATTAATCTACTGTTGCGGCCCTAAAAGTAACATTGGACGCTAAATTGAACACATTTTGATTTAGGTTACTGTTGAGAATTCTGGTATTGATTAACTTTGTATCTGCCAATGATAAAATATTTGATTTGCTGGTTTAACGAATCCGGACATAACCAGAATATACAGTCTGGTTTGATCAACTGTCGCATCAAATCAGTACGCAGATTTCTGAACATTCTTGAGGAAAACAAAAAATTGATTTAAAATTCTGCATGCAGTTGCTAAAATAGTTTAAAGACGTATCACAAGACGATATCCACTATGGACAAAACGCTAGGTACATATGTCGTAGCCCAAGTCGTAAAATTAGTCCAATTTCGAAATGGGCTAACCCAACGAGTATTAATTACGATTTGGATAGCCCACGGCATAATTCATTGTATGCGCAAGCTTGTGATTTGTTGCTAACATATTGCCATCTTCAAATACGACTGGCTGTTGCGTATACTCTTTTGTGATTGGCTATGTAATCGCCACCTGTTAGCTACCGAACAGTTTGTTTTACTGAGCAAAGTGGAATCAACCAAGATTACGACTATCGAGTAACCAATGAGAAAACGTACAGCTTTATCAGATATGATTCCGCCTTGGGTTAAGCCAAGTCATAATTCCGCTTTCGACTAGCGCACTTCGAGCTGAATTACGACTTGAGCTACGACACATATACTGCAATGCTTTTGCAGCTAAACGATGCTAATAGATTACTTATGTACTGAGGGTATCTTGACAAATCATAAGCCCACGAACCATCAACTGACAACTTGTATTCGTAAATTTCGTATACACTCGACAATTTGTCTACCATTATTATGCTTAAGCTTACGCTTAGGATTTATATGCTTGCGTTTAAGACACTGTCGGGTGACAAGTTATCAAGCGACGAATTATCGTTGCCGAGATGCGTTATTATTGAAATTGAAGATATTTTATAATGAAATGACCATTGTTAGAAAGTTGAACATTTTCAAAAGTATAAAGTAAGGTAAATATTTCAAATGAATAACGCTGAGTAGTCTTAGTGGAAAAAATGCTAAAACCTCTAGTTCCTCCTGTCTAGATTGCTCAATAGATACTTCTGAAACCGTTTTTAAGTAAATTTTACTTAAATCTATTTAGTTTCCACTCTGTGCGTCACTCGCAACGATGTAAAGATAAACTGTCTTTTTTCGCTTACAAAAGACTGTTGGTGGTGTGTTAAAATTACGTATTTTTACGGAAATTAATAAAAAATTCCGCTAAAACATTTTTACAATACATTAACCGTTACTCCTGAGCCAAACCAGTTTTGAACCAGATTAAACAACTGGATTATGCCAAAATTTACGACGAATGTCCCGATGATTTTTGTAGGCTCAACAGGATCGTTTGCCTAAGCGGCCAGATGGTTTGCATTGTTAAACCTAATGAACGAAGCGACAACCAACTGGTTCGTCAAAAAGGTTGCAAAACCGATCGTGAACCAGGATGAAATTTGATATTTGTTTTTATTTCCTATAGAATTGGGCAAACGGCATCAGCAACCCTATGAAAATAGTAGGAATGTTTTCGTATTTATTTTCTTTATACTATATGAGTATTTCTTTGCAAAGGAAACAATATTTGATTGCCTACTCAACGAATTTCTACGGATACGATTTAGGGTTGCGCTATACTTGACGTCCGCCGCCGTCCGTCGCCGTGCGTCACCTGTACGGCGCCTGAACCGTCCGTCATCGTCCGTCACCATACGTTATCGTACGTGAGTTATTTGCGTACGATACCGCACGGTGACGGACGGCGCCGTACTTGTGACGGACGGCGCCGTACTTGTGACGGACGGCGCCGTACTTGTGACGGACGGCGCCGTACTTGTGACGGACGGCGCCGTACTTGTGACGGACGGCGCCGTACTTGTGACGGAAGGCGCCGTACTTGTGACGGACGGCGCCGTACTTGTGACGGACGGCGCCGTACTTGTGACGGACGGCGCCGTACTTGTGACGGACGGCGCCGTACTTGTGACGGAGGGCGCCGACTTGTGACGGACGGCGCCGTACTTGTGACGGAAGGCTCCGTACTTGTGACGGAAGGCGCCGTACTTGTGACGGACGGCGCCGTACTTGTGACGGACGGCGCCGTACTGGTGACGGACGGCGCCGTACTGGTGACGGACGGCGCCGTACTGGTGACGGACGGCGCCGTACTTGTGACGGACGGCGCTACGGACGGTATCGTGCGGATGATGGACGGCGCCGCACGTCAATAAAAGTATAGCACAACCCTTATAAGACGACATATATAGCGCTGTTTGCAAATATCACTAATTTAACAGAGCTAAAGCAATGCATAAATGACGGGTTATCCTATTGGACACCGGTCAATATCCGGTTGAATCGCATGTTAAAAAGCATTCTAATTTGAAGGCCGGGTAAGAAATTTTTGATGCGGGTAGACCCGTGGGTGCAGAATTTCAAAATGCAGGCAAAAATTTGTTAATCTTTACCGTCATAAAGTTTTGTACAAACAAAAACGTTTTGATTCATTGATCACACAACGGTTGGCGATCTAGCTTTACCCATGATAGGTGTAATGTGCAATATTATTCGGGGTTACATTTGTTATAAAATGCAGTTTCTTTTGAAAATTACTAATAAAGAGTTTTTTGTAACGTAATTCGAACGACTAACATCAATACACTGTAAAATTACACAACTGTATTGAACGCAGAACAAAAATAAACGCGGGTAAAAGCGGATAGCGGTAAAAGAGTTTAGCGCGGATATACCCGCGGATAAAAAGTAAAATTTCCGCGGGTAAAGCGAGGCGCGGGTGAAAAAATCTTACCCACTTACACATGTGGTCCGGGGTCGTGCGGCGATTCGCGTCGCGATTCCGGACGACGACGCTCCAAGGCGACAAATGTTGAACCTCAACGCAAAATACAACACAACACAAGGGTGTAGCTATGGCTGGGAGTGGTTTATACCCTTTTTATGATTTTTGCTACATTTCAAGCCCCCGTTCGAATGATTTGTAGAACACATTTTTGCCAAATCCAACCTATGCTCCTGCTCTCTTCAGCAACGTTTTGACTCCGCCCTGTCGTTCAGTGATTTTCAAACAAATCACCAAAAAAACGCTACTTTTGTCCAACACTTGGGTTCACAACTGAGTGATAGCACCAAAAACGTCTGTTTCCGCCCAGCCGTATAAGGACTTGAACCCAGGTCAACCGGAGACACCGGTAAATTGTCTGAGTTTAAACGTTTCAGCCTTAGTTTTAAATTGCAAGGGGTGACAAGTGTAAGAAAAATACATACTTAACGGATTCTTTGAAATGGGTTATGTTCTATTGCGCAATTAAACTCGACAATTTGTCTCTAAATTTGAACGCAACTTTGGAGATTAGTTTACGAACCTTGAAGCAAGGCACTTATTTCGCCGGCCAATTTGGTACAGCGTCAATAACCGATAAATAACCTGAATATAGTTAGGTTTGTTACCGACCCCCGGAGCCCTCCTGTGGTGTTTGGCTCAAAAAAGCATCAAACCATTGTTACGAACCGTATCTTAAACCTAAGTGTAACCTCTAAATTTACTGAAAATTATTCGATGCAAAAGGTTCATCTGAAGCGCAAAATCTATTTTAAGCTAAACAGCTGAAAAATATGGCGTTGCTACAGCAGGAATTTAAAAATTTCTGATCGTTCGGCATAATTTGTGGACGTTGAAGGCTTGAAAACTTTTCTACATTTCTTTCCGGACTCGTAACCAGAAAGAGCCAGGAATATTCTCCGGTTTAGACTTAGGTAAAAGTTTAGGCAAATTGTTTTAAGCTTAGGTAAGAATTTTATTTAAATCTATGCTGATCCTAAACCTTAGCCAGTGGATCGAGTGTACATGAGCCGAAATATTTGTCAAACACGCAAAAATATGTAAAATTTTGACACCCAAAAAGCGTCCGCTATCACCGGAGAAATCCGGTTCCGCCAATATTTTCCGGTGATTGATAAATATACTACCACGTCGATGAGTCATTATTTGATATCCATACACGAACCATAAAACCAAAAAACAAACCTAATTTGCCTAGAAAGCTTACACTGTGTCATTTTCAGGATACACAAACAAAAATGTTTAGTCTCTCGTTTCAGAAGTGAGTCAGCCGCCCATCCTCGCAAGCAAATAACTCATTTTGAATGTCACCACAACTAAACATTAAAATACGAATTTAGGAAATTTACTTTATAGTTTAGTCCGATTCAAAATTAAAATGTCATTTATCTTGTCGTCATGGCCAACTGGAAGCATAGGCCCATATTCACAACTGTGTGCAGCAACTATCATCAGTTAGTAATAGGTTTTCAAACTCACAAACTGTTGCAGTTATTGACTCAAAACCCGTCCAGCAGTAGAGCAAGTCATATGCAAAAAATGTGCTGAATTTGATCTCTGAGCATTTACTGGTTCATGAGTTACAAGACCTATCACAAACTACTGAAATGTGCTACACACATTTGAGGATACTGGCCATGATTTCCACTGTGGCGGAATCTAAACGGAAATAAGCAATTATTTCCGGCAACACCCGGATGGTAATCCTGACACAGATAAAAACGTTATAACAACGTCCATAGTGACAGGCAGAGACTTAGACCTATCTATACGGATACACTTAGGTCTAAGCTTTATGGGTTACTTTAATCAGTAGACCCTTATAGTAAACATGGACCGGTTTATTCTTGGAAACAACCCGTTTGAATCAAGGATTTGTTTGAATTTACGGAATGCTTTACATTTTCCAAAAATCAAAGTTTAAGGAAGCAATTGACACCGATGATACGACATTTGATGTCGTGGACGTTTGTCTTAAGCAAAATGTTTTTTGCTACAAATTTTATTAAATTATTTCAACAGCAAAATGTTTATCTGAACTGCAGGTTTAATTACTCGTTCAATATTTTGGGTTCATTTCTGCAAAAAAAGCTCCTAACAACACGGGCTCGTGTAAAGATCAAGGCGGAACGTTTTTCTGTGGGACAAGAAAACAAGAAGCTTAAACTTTAGACTAATTTCCTTGCTTGGCTTAGGCTTAAGCTTAGGAATATGCTCATTGTTACGCTTAGGTTTAGGCTTAGGCTTACGCTTAGGAATATGCTTATAATGCTGTTCGGCCCTTGTTCTTTGCATTGACCACAACACGTAAACAATGTTTATTCATTTCAAGGAGCAAGCAACTAAAAATGTGAAAAAACTGTTATCGAAAACCATAAAAATAAACGACTCGAAGTGGACTGCAACTGTCCCGAGGGGAATACTAAACAGAAAACCAGGCCAAACACGCGTTCGAAACGAAATAGATTACCAATTTCTACAAAACCGTCTATGATAAATAATGGTCTAAAATCGAATAAGCCGTTTTATACAACTTACCTGGAGTGCAATACTCCATTATGAAAATTTTTTGTGAAAAATAACTAAATTCCTAAATTAGAAAATATTCAATCTTGTGTGTTTCATATTTTGTTAAATCTATTGCCCCGTAGTCACCTCATTTTGATAGGTGGCTAAAATTATTCAGTATGGGCATACAAGATTGGTCATTGACTTTACAAGCAAGGTTGAAAATTTTCTACGGAGGAAGCTATGTTTTCCCAGGGGGGTGAGCCCATCTAGGCCTCTTTGGCAACGAGCCCAGTGTAGTAAACAGCTTAAGAACGCATAAATATTCACATACGTCGTCGCTCTTTAAATTATATAACGGTTATAACAAAGGCTGCCGAATAACATAAGATGCGTAGCTTCCATATAGACAATGCCATTACCTCAACAAGCGTATTCCAGCGGTTACAACGTGCTACACACATAACCAAAATATATTAACCAGAAAATGACAATTTTGCCAGACTTTTAACGCTAAAATTAATAGGTAATTCATGGAAATGTCATTTTTGTACAAAGTTATTTGCAGTATTGTATTTAAAGCAACCCTCCGGTTCCGGTGTTTTACACTTCCGGTTGCACCCGGAACCCAGCGAGGATTTCTTCAACTTTCAACTTCAAATATTTGGCATCAAATATATTTAACAACATGCAAAATCAAAAACAATAAATTTTCGGCCAATGTTTTTATGGGGCGTAACAGTAGATTAAGCGTATTCCTCAGCCTAAACCTAAGCTTAAGCAGAAAAAATGTAATCCAGAATCTAATCCTACAGTTTTATGGACCCATCAGAAACCTGGACGCACCTTAAAGTAACATGAGCCAACTTTTCCATCAAAATATTGCATTTTGTATAAATATAAAACAGAAAATTTCAAAAACAACACCGACTTACTTGAAATTTAGCGTAATCTGCAGCAGAAAAACAATCAGACACATCGTTATCCGAACACGACGAGGACAGTGACATATCCAACAAATCGGACATGGACGACCGCAACGGTGTTGAAGGACTGGATCCACAAGATTTCGGGCGGCCAGAAACGCCGTCACTGGATAATGTGCGATCCAATAGAAGGCTTGTATCTCTTCTACCTGCGCATTTGTTCCCATTTAAGCCGTTTGCGCTGGAATTTGAGACATCTCTTGGACTGCAAACAACGTTGTCGATATCAAATTGTCTGGTTGCGGATTCATAATCGTGGATCAGACCATTGGCGTAATTTAATTGGCGGACGCCATTCATCGTCCACGTTTTATACGCAATGGAACGGTAAGTTCGCTTACGGAAGCAGCCATCAGGATGTTGTAGTGTTGACTTATCAGAGGTTATCGACGAAAACGATTGGTCCAAAAGTTCTGAACGATTCTTTGCATTATACGTGTCGTCAGCTGATTTGATGTTTGTCTGAGACTTTTCGTGATTGGAAGGATTCATATCATTCTTATTTTTGTGTACAGACGATATTTTATTCGATTTTGACAGCGAGGCCGAACTGACTGCATATCTTCCAGAACCTTGTGTAGTATTAGTGCTCCGACTGCTGCTACTAATTGCTGAATCGGTACAAATTGATGAATTTATTGAATTTCGATTATTTTCCGTCGGTTCAACATCTTGATTTGTATGTTTGTTGTCGTGTGCTAAATAAATACGCGTGTTGCTTTCAGCTTGATGATTGCGCGGTGACAACAGTGTGTGAACAACTTTGGCGAATTGTGGATCAACCATTAGTCGATGCAGTAAGGTACGTTTGTTCATCGATTGTACACTGTTAGCTAATGAATCGTTGAATTGTATAGAACGAGTCGTCTGATTGGCATTTAACGCCAGTTGAGTTGAGAGTAAACTTAATTTGTTATCTTCGGATGGCATTGTAAGCGTTATTTATAAAGAAACTAATATTAATTTTAACCAAAAACTGAAAGTATATTAACAGTTAATTGTTGTTATATCTGATTCTGTCGAAAAAAAGTAATAAAATAAATGGTAAAAGTTATAAAATATATCTGGTGATTATTCCATGTATGGTTCGTATTGGCCAAACTACAAATTAACATAACACAATTTCAGTCTGTCTAATTACTACTTATGCTTGCTCAGAGGCTTATCCAATGGGCAAAGGTGAAAGATGCATAGTGTTCACCGATCCTTCAAAAAATTGTTCAATGCAAATAGTTGAACTGAAGCTTGCAATATATTTTTAGCCAAATAGATAAAAAATATGGCAAAGTGGTGCAGTCCAAGGACCATAACTTTCGTCTTTAGCGCAAAGAGTCAATCGTGCAATATCGAAAAAATTGCTAAAAAATGCGCTAATTACGAAACCCAATAGTATCCAATATATAAGATGGAATACTCGGGATCCGGTATTGTGCCGGTCGAACAAGTCTGTACGCCAGGGTTCGAACGGTAATTCCGTCGAGTGAAATTTATGTTCCAATTGCGATTCTGACCAAAATCATAATCCCGGTTCCGGGTCAAATTGCGACAAAACATTTGAAACGCAACTCTGATTCCGAGTCCAACTAATGCGACGTTCACAATATTTTTGTCAACGTTGCCACAAAATCTGCTATAGCCCAGGGCTATCATAAGGTCAATTTCAAAACGAGCACGAGGGGTAGCCCTGTGCTATAAGATATTTCTCTTATAGCCCAAAGCTATCACGTATCAGCGTCTTCCTCGAAACTCGTGATAGCCCTGGCTTATCACTAAATTTCACCTTGAAATGTCTTATAGCAAATCGCAACCACGTGCTCGTTTTGAAAATGACCTCGTGATAGCTCTAGGCTATAGCCGATTTTGTGGTATCGTTGACAAAATTATTTTAAACGACGCATAAATTGCATACCGGTTGCATCCCTGCTGTACACAACAACATCATGGTGTTCCAAAATACGGCTAATAAGGACAACTTTATTGCTGCAAAGTTTCTCAATGTATAAGAATTAGTCTGACATCACTGCTGATTTCACAACAACTCAATGATATACGCCACTAAATTGCACCTGTGGTTCACTGGCAAACCAAAATATATTATTTTTAGTAAAATGGAAAGTAACAATTTATGAAAATGTCAAACTAAAAAAATTCTTAAAAAGTAATTAATAAAAATGTCAAACTGGGTTGATTCAACCACCCTCCACCCGTCATAAGACGACCTTGAATGAAGCAGCGATAGCCGAAGTGCCAACACTAATTCATAGTGCATGTATTACAGAAGTTTGGCTAATCACCTCATAATTTAACATTAATGACCATTTTCGTATATTGTGCGTAGGAAACTCACCAAAATTGTTGCGGTTCGTTGCCTAAACTTTGTAAATCCTGCCATTTTTTGACCCATGTAATGATCAGCGGCGGAACGTTTTTCTGTGGAACTGCAATAGCGTAAGCTTAACCTTTAGATTAATTTTTTGCTTGACAGTTTGAATAATTTTAATGGGCATATAAGTATACAAATTATCCTGCAATTACTGTAGCTATTTATCCCATGCTCAAAATCTTAAATGTGTCTTTTGACCTATAACAATTGGTTCAAGTGTGTCTACGCCAGTTCTTCAAAATTCCGAGACTTACCCGGTAAAACAAGGCAGGCGTTTTGAACTCAAGAAATATATCAGTTAACTTTAGCTGTAATACATATTCAATTTTTCAATCCAAGGACAGTTATCCAGCAACCACGAGCGGATCCAGATGGGGCAGGATGGGCGTTCGCTTGCCGTCAAAAAATTTTTGTGATATGGTAAACTATTTCCCTCAGAAAATTGGCACATATATAGCATACAGTAAAAATTGCGTTTCATAACATTTGCCAACCCACCGCGCGCGTCAGAAGTTTCCGGATCCGCCGCTGTCAACAACACTGTTTGACACAGCAATTTATCAATAAAACAAAACGCCAAAGGCAAATAATGCCACACAGCTGATTGTCCAATATCAAGCGAAAAGCTAAAAATGTCAACCGTGGTTTAGAAGTAAAATAATGCTTATTTGTCTTATTAAAAATAAAACAAAAAAGGTCTGAAAAACTCCCTTCGCTAGGAACTTTCAGTAGAAAACAAAAGAATATTTTTTCAAAGACAACAAAAATATTGTTGATATCGAATTTTTTAATTTAAAAAATTTTTGCCAGGGCAAGCGACAGATATATTCGTTCAGGGTGGGGCGCGCTGGCTTGCGTAGCTGCGACCCTGGTTCGAGACTGTTAGATGTACTTCTGTAGCCTTGTGGTGACAACTTGAACCTAAACCATAGCGTTTGGCGTTTCAAGATACTTTATGGTCTGTGACTTCGGTTGGTAAATTGCATTTTAGAGCGTTGTATAGACCACGTTAGGTTAACATAAACCAGACATTTAGAATCAATCAAGGAAGCTTATAAGCAAACTTTTTAGTCTCAAAACGTGCTTTAGGTTATGAATTTAGACGACAGCGTTGGAACAAAGTTATAAAAGTTTTCTGAACGTTTCTAGTAATCAGATTCATTGTAAAATCCAGTGAGTTGATTGTAACTCAGAATGAGTTGAATCACTCAGTTTGAGTTAGGACAATCAGAACTCAGAATTGTGAGCTGATTCAACTCAATCTGAGTTAATTGATCAACCAACTCGTCCGGAATCAAATCTGCTGAGACTGAAAATAAACTCAACTCAGAGTGGAGCTAATGCTCATAGTAATAAACTCAGAAAGAACTAACTCGCTAGCTGAGTTGACTATTCAACTCATCGAAATTTACAGTGTTAACTTTAAGCTTAAAGTTGACAAATTTAAACATCGTATAAACAGAAATTATTCATTGCGTTTGCCTCATTTTCTAGTTAATTTGATTACTGACTTTGGAGCTGAGTTTAATCTTATGCATTTTTCTTCGGCGAAGGCTGTTAAAAATACATATTTTCAAGTGCTTACAAAGTTCAAATTTCAGTCTACTTCGCATTTTCAGTTTTAGGATTGTAGCGCACTGAGGGATTTTCGGCAGTTGAAAATTAGCCCGGCGATACAGGCGTAAAGGATACTAGAACCACCATCTCTACGCAGAACCGCTGCCTAGAAGTGTTCGGGTCCGCTCAGCGAGAAAAAGTAGTCCGGCGCTAACCGGACCGGTAGACTACCGATGACTGTCTTGGATTGTTTCAACTAAACTTGTTTGTAGCAAAATGTGTGTTGAAAAAGCCTTTATACGCTAACATTCAGTGCCGGAAATGCCTAGCGTCGGACCCCCGAAATCCGGGTGTGACACTACTTGCGAAGAACACAATATTTTACCAATTTTTCGTTTAAAAACTTCTAATGATGGAGCCTCCTAATGGGGTTTATGGACGGTGGCTGCAGCGGCCCTGCTGACATTCGGGATAAAAATGTAAAGTCATTAAGACACTCTATACGTTTAGACAGGTGACCGAGTTAAGGCCCGTAGTCAGTTAACCTTGCTAGGAGGGGTTAAAAAATTTTCAGGAGGGGCATTCAATGATTTTTAATGACTTGTAAGCAAGGTTGAAAATTTACTAAGGTGTGCCAAAATTTTTCCAAGGGGGGCTATTAAGCACCCCTGGCTTCGCCTTGGCTACGGGCGCGGATGGAGTACATTTTCGTACCATGCATTTATAAATAAACACATTATGTTCGTTTAGTAGCTTGACTTTGATGACCAATACAAGCGTTTAAAAGTAGTGAGAATACGTTGTATGTCTGAACAAAACTTTAGGTTTTAACCCTAATCTTTAAATCAATCAAATATATTTCTCATACACAAATTTCAAAATTCCGTAGAACAGAACAACCGTTACTTGGTTGTTTTTCCCATTTTTCATAAGCCTAAGCTTAAGTCTAAGCCAAAAACTAACGGTATTAAGCCTATTTCATGTATCCAGTGATTAATTGTGCGTGAACTTTTTGGCAGGAAAAATGTAAACAAGGGTATCACGACAATTCGTCGCCCGACAACTCGTCAACCGACAACTTGTAATTTGAAATTCTATCGATTCGACATTTCGTCGACGATCACTGATCTAAAGCTTAAGCGTACGATTATGCTTAGGATTATGCTTGATTTTACGCTAATTATCTGCGAATTTTCGGAAATTGTTTCCTGAACATTGCGACAAAAGCAAAACGAAACGCATTCAAACAGATAAATTTTGCAAAATTATCCAAAATTTTACCTCAAAATTGCCGGAACCTCCGGCAAAAACTATACCGGAGACGGAGCTGGAGGCCGATTTTCTGCCGGAGCCGGAGACGGAAGCAGACCTACGGTTGTACCCTGAAAAGTGCCTTAGAAACTGCTGTGTTCAACTGTGACGCGTATACACCGCCAACCGCAAGACTTGTATTGTTTTAAAAGCCTTAAAGCTGGGTTGCATTCATAGATATGTACGTATATTAAATTCAATAAACTAAATTAAATTTCAGCTAAACTTTTTGTTTGAAAAACAAGTATAAAGAGTGCGCACGGGTCATATTTTACGAACCATTTTTAAGTTTCGCAAAATACCGAACCAGGACCACGGCTGCAGTACGCAGCGTTTCACACTCGTAATCGAAGCGAGCGAGAAACAAAATACCGAGTGAATTAACTCAACGCTAATAGCCTCAGTTGCGTTGAAAGTGCAAAATATTGCTGAAATTGCATGACAAATATGTTTTACAAGGAGCCAATTAGGTGCCCGCGTTGGTCCGCCCTGAGATGTGGTAGCCAAGGTACCGCTAAAGGAAACATACTTCTTATGATTAAACACAGGTATAAGCTAAACCTTTTGCAAAAAATGGTCAAAACTTATACAACAGATCGCGAGGGCGGCAAGTTTTTCTGTGGGACTGTAATAGAGTAAGCTTAAGCTTTAGACTAATTTTTTTGGTTGGCTTAGGCTTAGGCTTAGGAATATGCTCATTTTTACGCTTAGTGCGTAGGCTTAGGCTTAGGAATATGCTTATAATACTGTTCCGCCCGTGTTCTTTACATTGGCCGTAACAGTTTAAGAAGTACTTCAAACGAAAACAACAAACGTCCATTTCCTATTTTAAGTTTTCTCATTTATAAATATTGTTTTTACGCTTTTTGCTTTCATGTGACAATTTTCTACAAAAAAACCACAAGAAAACATGAGAGTTTTTCAGTAAACTTTATTCTTGCAACAAATTGATTTGTTATGTAAAAAGTTAACAACAACAAAAGCACCGCATGGAAATAAGAAGTTATAAAATATGAAAAATCATTTTTTACAAATGTTTGCAACATTTTTTGAAAACAAAACTGTCGATTACTGACGCAAATGCAGCATTTTTTAACATTTTAGGTTCGCAATGAGTAGCGGATTTTGCCCCAAACAGGTGATTTATAAAACCAAATGTGAACGGACAAAAAATTTATATTTCAGTGACCCAAAAAAATTAGCCATGAAACTGGTTAGCCAGAATTTTGTTCTGGACCGTGTAACGCTGTCAGAAGGGTCGTTCAACTGTTACTAATTAAACTGGAATCTATTCCTTCACACACAGGAATGGACAGATCAACCGAATCATAAATTTGACTTTAAATATTGAACTTTGTCAACTTTTTCAAAATGAATTCATATTACCTGTATTGTCCGACTGGAACTTGTTGAGATCAACGTGTGTTTAATGACGGATGCGTGGGAATCACCATGGCTGTGCCCCCACTCCCGCCAAATGGATCTCAACAAATTGTTTTTGGAAATCAGGTCGGGGGCAGAGGGGCTCTTTGGAATCCCACCCCTGTCCGTTCCGGCACGGGGGTTACCCCTCCCCTACAAAGCAAAGGTAACGCAGAAAAATTTTCTTTTACAACTTTGAACGAAACAGAACATGGGACGTGTGCAAGAGGAGGGATATGTCGGTAATGGGATATTCCCCCCACGCCTACTACAATTTTTACTAAGACATAACTGGGAATCCCGAGGTCACAAAATTTCTCAAACATGACAGGTTATGTCGTTTTATTTGTGATTAATCTCAGTTGAACAGTCATACTCTTTGATAGTTAATTTTGGTCAATATTACTTTAAGGGGCGTAACAGTAGATTAAGCGTATTCCTAAGTCTAAGAATAAGCGTTGCAAAAATGTGTTCCTAAGCCAGAAGCCTAAGCTTAAGCAAAAAATGTAATCTAGAGTCTAAACCTACTCTTTTATACACCCACCAGAAACCTGGACGTCCCTTAAAGTAACATTGGCCGTTAATTTGATTGCAATAATTGGCGTGTAGATTCATGTAGTACACGGTCCGCGATGTGTCAAAAAATAACTTTTTTACCAATGACATTTTGCCCCACTCCATTCCGAGATCCTGGATCCGCCACTGAGTGCATTTAAAGCTGCCTATTTTATCGAACTATTTTGGCAACCTAACGCATTTTAGGATGTCCAACAGTTCAGAGGATTGCTGCGATTGTCAAGTACCACCTTTGCGGCATTATTGAGTAACACTGGGATGTTTAGCAGAAATAATTCAAATTCTAAATTGAGCACTAAAAACATTTAATTTGACAACAATGTTTACATATTTAAAAAACATTTTTCGATAGCAAAACTGTTTGCTAGCAACCACCGCAGAACATAACAAATTTCAATCAGGCCGCTTCGTTAGGCCCTCAAAAATTGCGTTTAGCTTCTCGCTCGCTTCGCTCACGATGTTGTTAATTGTTCCATTTTCAAAACGTTTTCCTGTGGTGCAGTTCAAAGGAAAACACATAGTCAAATAACCCAACCTAATCAGCTCAAAATTGGACATTGTAAAAATTGAGCAAAGCTTTACAACACATGTGCTGGAACGAATCTCCGGTTTGGCGATTTAGACCCAGTAGTTCATGAATAAAAACGTTTTGAGACTGTTACGCAAAGAGGTATTTACCACTGAAACAATGTATCAAATCGCATCCTAAACCCAAGTTACAAACGTTCGCTTACTCTGTTTCAACTCCCAGACAAAAATACGCCCGTAAAGACTCCAAATGTGAGGTTCTGAACTAGAATTAAAGATAATAGAGTGTAGCTTTTTGATCGCTTCGTTCGTGATAGTTTGTTCAAGTCGTGTACACGTGGCGAACACTTCGGTCTGTACTCCAGCTACCCAACTGGCCAGAAAGTTACGGGATTTAAAGAAGAACTCTGAATTTGGTCTCGGAGTCGTCCTGGAAAGCGTGGCCAACCTCATATATCCCGCATTTAGATGGGTCACAGCTGAGTTCTACACTCAAAATAATATTTCTGCTATTAAAAAAAATTTCTCATATAAAAAAAAAAATTCATATTTCCTTTTTAAAAAAATCAGAAAAGTTTTGATAAGTTTGTATCTTTTCCGTTATTTTCAATAACTTCAGTTTTAAACTGAAACCAAGGCATGGATCTTGCAGGTTGCGGACCGTGAATTCAAATTTCTCGGTACGCCACTATGCCCGTGTAGTTAATATTATCCGCTAATATAGACTATACATTAAACCAGCCGTCTAACATTCGAGAAAATTGAGTTTGTTGTCCCGCAACCAGAAAGTAGAGAATGTAGAGAATTTATTGAAGCAACGGGGCAAATTTTTTCAATCATTTCAAAAAATCCTAAGCCAGGAACCGGAAATGACAGTAAACGGCAACGCATCTTCTGACCAACCATACTGGACGGCCCCACGAAAATTCTCGCTGCTATCCAAACTCTATTCGATAGCATAAATTAACATTCATCATATGCGAACTGTTCAAAACAATATGGTTAAAAAATGTACATTTCATGACATTTTACAAATTTGACCAAAATCCCAAGGTTTTTAACCAGTTTTATTTGATTAAAACCTACCAGCGGTGGATGCACAGGTTCAAACAGGTCTTTGTATTCACAAAACATCTGGAAATTCGAGGCAATAAAAACAACCCGTAATCAACATGGGGCGTCTATAAAGGCACGGATAGACGGGATATATTCTGTCCCAAAATTTCTTAAGAAGTAAGAAAAGTTAGTTTTATAAGCTTTACAATAACCGTTTGGATTCTAGAAGAAACTAATTTTGTTTTAGGCTTTGTCGACCAGAGTTGAAAGCCTAACACTGCGCCTCTGGTGAGCAATAATGCTGCGGTAGAGACCGCTTGTGTTTATACCATAATATTGAGTAATTTGAGCAAATATGATATTTTTATAGCTGATTTTAAAAGAAATTTTTTGATGGTTTTCAGGGATTTTATGCCCATTTATAGATTTTATTACCTAAGAACCAAATATACCGTAAATCATAAAATTATATGTTCGAAAGCGGAAAATTTCGTTCATTAATAAATCCAAAAAAATCAACGAAAAGCCAGGAGAGAAAGACAAATCGCCGGGAACCAAACAAAAACCCAAAAAACAACCCCCCCCCCCCCCCCCACCCCACAAAACCCACACCCCACACAAAAAAAAAAAACCACCAAACACAAAAAAAAAAAACAAACCAACAACCAAAAAAAAAAAAAACAAAAACAAAAACAAACACAACAACAACACAAACCAAAAAACAAACACACAAAGACACACAAAAAAAAGAACAAAACAATCGACAAATAAACAAAAAAAACAAATACGGGTACCTGCCGGCGACTAAGTGAAAAAGTTAGCGGCATATACAGATTAAACAAAAAATGCCACATAAGTGCAATTGCAAATATTGTTCAGCCGAGTTGAAGTTTTACGCGTCTGAGTATAAGAAACAATGCGAATTCGCAAAGTGTTCTTACTACAGTCGCTGCAAGTACAGGCTTAAATTTTGAAGCGATAACTCAAAAAAAGTTAAACAATATACGCTATGGCGTCAAAAAATTGATATTTCAAGTGAGCGACAGAGTAAAAACGTTGACACAAAATGTTGTAGTCTTTATTTATTTTTCGGCTTGACGTCAAATGGAATAACAACAGGGAACGCCGTATATTTTGAAATTGTGATACCGTTTTTGCGGTTGGGTATTACAATTAATTATCAATAGCGCAACGAAAACAGTATTAACTTTTTGAAATGGTTACAAGAGATGTAATAAGTTTTAAAAGTACGCGTAGCAGATTAAAGTTTTCAATATTATCCAAGCATTTTTTATAATTTACACAAGATAAATACTTGCGCATCTAGGGGGAAGGCGCGGGGGGCGTACTGCCAGCATCAGAAATTTTTTTGTGATAAAATGGTATATGATGCCTACCTTACAATTTTCGTTCTCAGAAAATGTTTTGCAAAAAAGAGATAAGGTCCATAATTTTTCCATCAGAAATTTTTTGTGACGGCATGATAACGTCGTTATCTTAATACAATTTTTCCCATCAGAAAATTGACCGGTGATAAAAGGATTAGGCCCTTGCTTTACATTTCATAACATTTAACACCCACGGCCGCCCTGTGACAAATTCATAGATCGGCGGCGACTGTGTATGCAAAACGGCATGTTAACGTATAATTTACGAGTCTCCAACGTTTAGTTTACGCTTAAAATATATCATCAAAAATAATGTTAGTAGAAGCGTTTAGATAAATTATAGACTAAAAATCTTTCATAAACTAAAGTATTTTTAAACGACGATTCAGTGTGCGAAAAGTTTGTGAAAATGAGTTAAACCCTTATTCACACGAGCAAGTTTTCGCTGCGAGAACTTGTAGCTGCAAATTGCACGCAGAACCTGCAATTTTCATCAGCCAATGAGAAAGAGACTGCAATAAATTCTGTGCACTTGCATGGTTGTTCACACATGTGAACTAAATTCTTGCCTAAGATTTTCAATAAAATATATGTTGATACAAGTTTTTCGAACGAGATTTTGGACAAAATTTGCAAGTGCAAGTTGCAGCGGCAAGTTCTTGCAGCAGAAATATTCACGTGTGAATAGGGCTAAATTGGCATCAAATAAAATGTCTCGGTTACTTTCGTTCAGAGTGGGACTTTACCCGCAGGTACCCGCACTTGTAAACGGGGGTCGGTAAAAAAAATTTAAGGCTTGAGGGTATACTAGCGGGTAACAGTTTTTACCCGCGGTAAGCTTTTAAGTTTTACTGTGGAAGATATATGCTATTGCCGCGTTATTTCTGGATGGGTACCCTTGGTGGTGCTGGTGACAACACAAACATTCATCATATATATTTTATGTATTTTGTTTATTTGGTATGACAAATTATGTCTTAAAATAAACATTTAACAAAAACCAATCAATTTTGTTGCAAAAATACCGCAATAAATTTGCTCATTTCGTCGTCGGAAACAAAATATCGCAAAATATAAATATTTTTGTGTTATTTTGAGATTTTACGACCTGGGAATTTGACAAAAGCATACATTGTACCAGCTTGCGATCTGCATATATCGAGCGATTCATCCGAACTAATCATCATCTCCCCAATATAGTAAATTACGGCAAATATTGAATGCGAAAATAATCATTTTAATTTCTATGCCATGACATTAATCTGATCCGTAAACCATGATTATATTTCAGGACGTTGTGTTCCTTTCGATTCCGCTATCCTACCGGTTATTCTTAAGTCGTCCCATGAATAAAACACGGCTGGATAGTTCTCCAGCGGGACAGTAATAGAGTCAGTTTAAGTTTTTGACTAACTTTTTAGTTTAGCTTTAAGCTTAGGCTAAGGAATAGGCTCATCCTTACGCTTTGGCTTAGGCTTTAGGCTTAGGCTTAGGAATATGCTTATACTACTGTTCCGGCCCTGTTCTAATGCATGGGCCCTAAAGTCTGTAACGGTTGATGGCTTATGGTTTCTTCAGAAATTTTGGGTACAGATATATCCCCCCATATCTCTGCCATTGCACACGCTCATGACGTTGATATTACGTTTTTTTGCAATGTCCAAATTAACGAAACCAAAAATGACTTTCGGTAAGAGTCAGTAGCGTTGCCACGGCGGTTAGGTTTTCAAAATCTTCCGCTGTTATATTTGATCCGGGCTTTCGACGCTTTTTCACTTAAACATTACCCCCTTTTCCAAAATTCTGGCTATTCTCATGGTAAAATAGCATGCAAACTGGGGTGTATTAAAACTCTGTATTTCTTGCCACAATCAGCAATTTCTTATTACCGCCTCTGCGTTATCCCAGTGATAAAAGAATGTAAATTTTGCCGATTCGTTTTTTTAAGTTTTCAAAAAGCTAAAATCTTATTAATGGGCGGAGTCTATGACCTATAATAAAATGTCGAGAACAAAATATTTTGTTTATTCATTAGCCAAACCCAAATTTTCATGGATAGTTTTCAATTTTACCCAACTTTGCTTGCCTTTATGCTGAATTAACGGCATGCAATATTGCCATAAACGGAATCGTGTGCAATGAGAGTGAAATGCGGTTCGTCTTGAATTTCTAAAGGCGAACATAAAACAAGTTTTCCGGGGTTGAAAATGATCGCTGTCCGGATCCTGAAGGTTCAAACCTTTTCTGGTTTATGACGCTCGTGCTCGCAAACACGAAATAAAATCTCGGCTACGACGTCTCTGCCCATCTGACCAGCAGATAGTTTGCTTTGCAATATTTGAAGCATTATAGCAAGTGAAATGTTTTGCAAATATATTCGGTACAAAAACGTTGATCCATCATTATCGCGCCTACCGGACGCTATCCTCAAGTTTGCACCGGTACCCAACTTCCATACATGCAGTTTGATTCAATTTCAATAAATTTTTGAACCCAAATTCAAAGTTTGATCTAAAGTTCAACATCAAAATAATTAAAATAATTTTCTTCCAACCATATTTATGCGAACACAAGTGTTTTTTTGCTATTGAAACACAAGTTCGCTGGCGCGAAATCGCGAAAAATACCAACACTTGACAGTTTTGACACAAATTAAGATACTTGAATGCAACTTTGAACATTAAAAATTGCAAATATTGTAAAAGTTTTGCTAAAATAAAACTGCAGTGAAAATTGCAAATATTGTAAATGTGTGTTTTGCTAAAATAAAACTGCAGTGAAGCTATTTCTAGCGTTGTTCTAAAAACAAAATGGAACCTTTGCATAAACCGCCGATGATCAAAGGGCATTGAAATATTTGTTCAAGTGCTTGATGGCTGATCCAGTGCACAAAGTTCCCAAGGGGTCTTCCGCAATATATAACAGCGGTAAAAACAACTCGAGCGCAAAGCGAACGGAAGATAAACAAAAACTTAGCGTTAGCCCAATGATACAAAGTTTTATAATTGGTTCCTCTTAGGGACCAAACTATAGGCCTGGGTGACTTTCTTTTGACTCTGACAAATGTCAATGTTTACAGCAAAAAACAAACACCCAGTGGAAACAGTTTAGCTATTTTTGTTAGTTTATTTAAAACATATTCGAATTGTGATCAGATATACAATGGCAACGTTTTTGTACTAAACTTATAACTTGTCAGCTTACTTAAATTTAAAACAAGAATAAAAATAACGAACTGTTTGATAAAAACATTATTTGAATGCTAAGCCAAAACGCCTTTAAGCCATTATCTTCATTTTTTTCACAAACTAAATAAAAATTTCGTTTCATTAATATATTTTGCATAAACATTTGATTACAATCCTACGTCATTTCGGCATGCTTAAGTTTGAGCCTATTCTTAGCCTAAAAAGCGTAAGCGTCAGCCTAAACCTAAGACTAAAGTTTTGCCAAAACCTAAAAGTTTTCAAAGCTGGAGTCACGTATAACAACGCAGTGTGTGCCAACATACATTAATTTAAGTATCATGAACAGAAATGTTGATTTGCAGGTAAAGTATATGCTAATTAATCACAGTTATATTTCAAAATAGGTAAATGTATCTGGCAATGCTTTGTTAAAGTAAGAGTGGATGATGAATACTAACAAGAGTATGCAACTGGGTACATTCTGTGTAGAAAAGAATGTTCCGGACACGTGTTGCGTTCTTGGCCTCCCCCCTTTATTTAGATGGGGGTACAACCTGAGCGAACCATGACACTTTTTGTATCTGACAACAAATTGGTCCACATGTAATTTAATTTAGAGCTATTGCATGTGACAGCAACCCCTCCTCTAAACAAAGGGGGTCGGCCAAAAACGCAACGCCCGGTGATACATTTTGTACCATGCGAAACCCCAACAGTTGCACACTCTTGTATCATGCACTCTTGGTTAAAGTCATCACTAACACCGAGTTTCTCTGTGACTTTAAGTCACAAGATGCGCATTAACCGGAGGGCCCTGGTTTTGTGGTCTGCGCATCAACCGGAGGGCCCTCGTTTTGTCGTCTGGCATCAACCGGAGGGCCCTGGTTTTGTCGTCTGCGCATCAACCGGAGGTCCCTGGTTTTGTCGTCTGGCATCAACCGGAGGGCCCTGGTTTTGTCGGCTGGCATCAACCGGAGGGCCCTGGTTTTGTGGTCTGCGCATACACCGGAGGGCCCTGATTTTGTGGTCGGAAAAAATTCGCGTACGAGCCAAAACGTTGAAAACAAATATTTATTAAAAAATAGCAATCAATTTACTACAAATGGCTTTGCAATTCTCTCGCCTGGATCTCTACTCTGGCGAGGTTTTACGGCGTAAATATCCCTGTGTTGACTTTAGCATTGTGGTTAGAAGCATGTCTTGTAGCACGTTTAATATAATTTCACAATTTCGTTCAGCTTGCGCATACAAAACCACGGCTGCCTCTAACGATCATAGCCACAGCTGTCCAGTCGGACCCGTAGCCAAGACGTGGGGCAGGGGAGTTCAGCGCAAACTGGAAAATTTTGGGACCAAAGTTTTCAACCTTGCTTGTAACTCATTGAAAACCTTGACTAATCCTCGTGAATAAATATTAGCCCCCCTAGCAAGGTGAGCTGGCTAAGGGCCTGTGTTCAGTGTCGTGTTCCTGATTAATTTCAAGTCAACTACGTTAGGTTTAGCACATACGTTGGGTGTTCTGAATACCAGCTGATCCCAAGCAAGCAAGCAAGCGATAATCTAAATATTTGATGCGGCTCTGTCAATATTTGGTAACCGAACACAATAATAAATAAAGTATCTATCAGACACAACACTACGTTTAGCATATGGACATCCGCCTATCTGAATCTGTTGTGAAATGAACGAACGAAAATCTTAAGCTAAATTGTACTATTTCGCAGCTTATTAATTAGAATAAAGCTTTATTCACACGTGCAAGTTTTTGTTGCGAGAACTTGCAGCCGAAACTTGCACTTACAAGTTCTGATCAAAATTGTGGTGAAAAAACTGGCAGCTGCAAATAATTCATTAAAAATCACAGCTAGGATTGTACATCACGTGTGAATAACCATACAAGTTCACTGAATTTATGGCAGCCGCTTTCTCATAAGCTGATGAAAAGCAAGTTTTGCGTGGAATTGGCAGCTGCAAGTTCTCGCAGCAAAAACTTGCAGGTGTAAATATGGCTTTAAAATCTCAGATTCTTGTTTAGACTTCGACATTTTTCCGCTATCCGTTGCGAAGGACTAGCGTTCATATTCTCAAATGTATATAGCAACTATCATCAGTTAGTAATAGGGTTTCAAACTCACTAACTATTGCAGTTGCTGCACTCAAAATTAGTACAGCAGTAGAGCAAATCGTCTGCGAAAAATGTACCGAATTGTGAGCCTCAGCGATCTCTTATAGGTGCTGCATACATTTGAAAATACGGGCAGCCTTGGCCATGGTAATTTCCACTTTCAGTTTACATCGTGCAATCAAAGACAGTGACGGATTTGAATTAAGCTACATATGATATGTGCTTTGGAGCATCAAAAAAATATAAAGCTATTTTTGTATTAAGGTGTGGCAAAACAATATTTAATCCATACTTGTTTGTCTTTCATAGGAAATTCATAGTAAACTTGGATAATTTGATAAGGAATATAAGGTATATAGATTTTAAAAAAATTCCATAAGGTTTGCTTAAAAAATCAACTTACATCGCTAATTACAAAAGTGAAAGTCAAATATTTAAGTATGTTACGAAATACAGCACGGTTAATAGCGTAAATACGTCAAAAAGTTGTGAAATTTTAGTTTTCAATATTTTAATTTTTTAATAAAACTGTTTACTGCTTTTATGTTGGTTTGTACTTAATTACAATATTACCTTAAGGCAAAAAACAACGCACAGCTGTACAAGGTTTCTAAAATTTACGGCAGATATTATACAGTAGTGACAAGATTAATCCGGCAATTAGAGAATGATTGTTAAAAATTATGAATGATTGTAGTAGATTTATAACTGAATTAAATTAACAAACCAAGGGCCCAAGTAAACATCAGGGGCGGAACGTTTTTCTGTGTTACTAGAATAGTATAAGCTTAAGTTTTAGACTAATTTTTTGGCTTGACTTAGGCTTAGGCTTATGCTTTTGAATAAACTCATTCTTACGCTTGGCTTAGGCTTAAGCTTAGGCTTAGAAATATGCTCATTCTTACGTTTAGATTTAGGCTGCGACTTAGGCACCAGTTTATAATACTGTTCCGCCCCTGTTCTTCACGTCAAACCAAGTAGCACAAGCCGTACGAAACGGTCTTGAAACTAAGATGCTATAAAATTCTAAACGCTATTTTTGAAATCAATTCGTTTACGCAATTGCGCAAACTGCAAACCGAATATCTGTTTCGGTTTCTACTAAAAATCAATGTCAGGTTCGTTTTGCTGTTTTGTTATACAACCTTTTAGATTAGACTGATACTTGTCTATCAAAATAAAACAATATAATTTTTTTACTTATTGTTTTTAGATATGATAGAAAACAGTCTGGTTTGGACACCAGGAGAACTTCCTAATGGGTAAACATACTTTGGTTCCGGTTATTTTCGGAAAACAATTGGCTAACAAGAATTGGAACAATGGTACTCGTGTTCCTCTCACATATTACTTTTTCTCGTATTCCTAGCACTTGCCGACCCTCGAAAACATCTGGGGTGGAACGTTTTTCTGCAGGACTGCAATAGAGTAAGCTTAAGCTTATGTTAATGGTATACCTTAAATATTAGCCTAAACTTAAGCCCACCCGTTGGCCACAGCCTAAATCCAATTTTATTAGTCCGCTGGCATGGTAAGAGTATAGTTTGCGAGTAGGGATACACAAGTACAAAAAAGTATCAAAATCCGCCGAAGTGTGTTATTACCGCCCTTTAAAATTAATATAATTGTTAAATTGTTTTCATATTTTTAAAATTAAAAGTTTCAGTTTCCAAGCACAAATTTGATGTTGTAAACTATCGCACATTGACGATGTGTTTGACAGTTTACAACAAACAAAATTGAAATTTTGCATTTCGATTTGTGTCAAATTCAAAAAAGCACAATTTTAAGCGAGTTTTTTAGTCTGCGTAGTTGATTAATCAGGGCAGCTAAGAACTGTTCAATAAACACAATTTTTTGTCAGCAAAATATTTGACAAAAAATGATTTTGAAAAAAACGAAAATGTTGAAATTTGTTACAATTGAAAATTTATTGAGTCAATTTAAACGTCAACTAAGCGAATTGAACATTCATTAGTAAGTTTGACAAGCGCTAGCAGATCTCGAGTTGGGGCGGGGGTGGGGCGTACGCTCCCCATTCAATTGAAATGTTTTGTGACAAAATGGTAAGGTCCATACTTTACAATTGTTTCACCTCTGAAAAGTTGTTTCAAAAAAGAATACAATTTCTTCCTCAGAGTTTATTCGGTTACAAATAATAGGCAAGGTCCCTCTCTACCTGACAAATTTTGCGTTTCATAAAATTTGCCAGTTCACCCCCCGTCAGAAAGTTTTGGATCCGCCTCTATTGACAAGCAATACAGCGTCGTCCAGTATATAACTAATCCTGCTAATAGGTGGGATTTGGTATACATGACCGCAATTAAAAAGTTACAAATGTTGCAATATACAAAAGTTTTAAACTGTGAATAAAAACTGCTTGCAGTCTGTCTTAGTGAATTTTCAAGCTTATAAAAGTTCCTGGCTGAATCAATAAACTGTATTACATTTGCTTCTGCCAAACTGACGAAAAATAGCTTTAGCGAACAGGTGAAAATGATTTAGCTTACACTTTCCAACATATATAAAAGTTTAGGTTTAGGCTTTGTTGTAGAATTGAGTTGGCTTTTGCATTATCGCTCAAGTTTTTGATACAAGACAAATAAACGTTAATTTATAGTTTCAATACCTGATATATCAGTAACCAAGGGCGGCTCAAAAGAAATAACACAAATCACAGGGGTACCCTATGAAGAGTTCAAATAAATATCTGTTTCCCCTCTTACTGAGACCATAACTGTACCGGGGTGAGGGTCCATTGCTATGATAAAAGTATTTTTCTAATTTTTTGTTTAAAATCTTGTTAAGGGGGAAGCCCTTTAAATTGGGGCACGTCGGGTGGCTGTTCCGACCCTGACCAAATACCAGTAGAAAATATACATTATAAACGCTGGGAATGTACTAAAACTGCGGCCTAATTAATCAAAACCAAAACGTGTACGTATTCGTTGTAACAGATGACACCAAACTTTAATGGACTCTAAATAGCGGGAAACGGCATACTCCGGTCTCATTGTAGAAGAACTACTTACATCTTAATTCTCGTTTGATGGCCGTCACTTCGGGCCCGTAGCCAAAAGGGGGGGGGCAGGAGGGGCTCAGCCCCCCCCTGGAAAAATTTTGGCCCCCCTAGAAAATTTTCAACCTTGCTTGCAAGTCGTTAAAAATTCTTGAATGCCTCTCTTGAAAAATTCCCCCCCTAGCAAAGTGAGTTGACTACGGGCCCGCGTCACTTTTGTTTCTATACCGAATCACACTTGACCAGACGTGCTCTCAGCATGTGGTTCCGAACCCATTGTATAATCATTTATATCCGCGCTAATCTAAAAGATAACAAATCGTTAATACATTCTTCTTGCTCGTACTATCACGCGGCTAAATTAATGCTCTGGTTCAGGTTCTCAATGGACCTTATAGTAGACCGGACAAGCGGCTTTGAATAAAGAAGTGAAATTTAAATTTTTTTGTCAGGTTTGCAGGGTTAAAATTTAATACTGTATTGACCCGAATAAGAGAGGGAGGGTTAATAAGAGGGGGGTCCCCATTTTGAGTCCGAATCAATTGGAGTCCGTATCCCTAATAAGAGTCCGTAAGCGGATAGAGTCCCTAAATCCTAATTAGATTCCATAAATGTCAAATAACCCTAATTGTAGCGCATAAATGACTCCAGGACCAAATAATTTGAGTTCGAACTTTAAAGCGTACTTAAATTTTGAAAGTACATTCCTAAGTATAACCTTGCATTAACGCTCAAGCTATTGACACAACACAAATAAACGTTTAATTCAACGGATAATTGCAGTACCGGATATATACCATTAACGAAGGACGACGGAGGGCGGGTTAAAAATGAATAAAAATAAATAACTGTCGGTAACCGAATAACAAAGGGAGGTACCCTATGGAAACGCCAAATAAATATCAATCCTCCTTTTATTCGGGTCACTACAGTAGGGGGGCGGTGGCGCAGTACCTTCCTACCAATATCTTCGTTCCCGCGGGGCTCTTGGATTTCTTCAACAGCATAACCGAATCGTCCGTTAAAAATTTTTTTCTTGTCGATATAGGTCTATTTGACCCCTGCAACAATTCAATTGTACCAGAGCTGCAGATGCATCAGATATGCGCAATAAACCTGGCGAATTTTAGCCCAAAATTAACCAATCAATTGTTTCAAAATTCGTTTTATGACATAAAAAGATTATAAATATTTCAACCAATAGAATTACAAGTAAGAATGCTTTTCATACAGGTTCCTGAATAATGATTACATGTTTGCCAGATTTATACATTGTTAGCCAATTAAAAACGGTCGTGTAATATATGTTGGAAGCGAGTAACACACTGGTAAATCCAAAGATGCACCTAAGCTAAGGCCATTCAACAGTGAAAAACCAAATTTTTGTATTGAGTATTGCATTTACCGCGCGGACAAACGTCCCGGTCTGAGATTTCCGGATCCGTCCCCATCTGAGATTTCCGGATCCGTCTCCATCCGAGATTTCCGGATCCGTCCCCATCTGAGATTTCCGGATCCGTCCCCATCTGAGATTTCAGGATCCGTCCCCATCTGAGATTCCGGATCCGTCCCCATCTGAGATTTCCGGATCCGTCCCCATTTCAGATTTCCGGATCCGTCCCCATCTGAGATCTCAGGATCCTTCCCCATCTGAGATTTCCGATCTGTCCCCATCTGAGATTTCCGGATCCGTCCCCATCTAGATTTCCGGATCCCTCCCCTGACGTAACAGTATGGTTAACGGGTTCGTTTGCTTCTAAAAATTTCATACTTACTCTGAGTGTAAGAATGTAAAATTACAATCATTTGAATAAGCTTTTCAAATTTGTAAACATAACAAAGTTTGAGATAAAAATGTTATTTTTGCGCTGTCCAAATTTGTTAAACTCTTAATTTTCTAGGACATTTTTGTGTTGGGTTTGGTCCAGTCTGATCCCTATACTCCGTATTCAGTTATACTTAAAATCTATTTCCAAAATTTAACACGGGATTCAAATTATAACTAGGGCAGTTGGGTCACGTTTTGTCACATGTTGATTCGACATCAACACAAATTTCTACTACCATTATATATTAATACGGATAGAGAAAAGTCGAATATTATATGATACTGGTATATAAAGCACGGGCACACAGGTTATCTCAACATACAAGTGTTCGAATGTTACATCAGTAGACATTTTTAAAATGATCATATGATATTGACAGACGATGTAGCGAATATCATATGATATTGAAAGACAAAACGTGAACGATACATGATGGTAGCAGACAACCACTGTTTTTGGAATATCATATTGGGTAAACATCGTAGACAAAATGTTAATCAATGTGTAGAAAGTGACAAAACGTGACCCGAGCGGCCCCATGTATAACATGAATCCCTCATAAACGAACCCAATTTCAGTACTGAATCTCAACGCAAAAAATTGAACGAAATTGTTGAACAGGGACAATGGCTTAGATTGGGCTACGCTGGATCCGCCAGATGCAGCAACACAACCAATAAACCCTTCATTGTTACGACAGATCCCAGCGCGGATGCTGATAGTTGTACGCGTTGCAGTTGAACGAGTGAAAATTAAGATATAAAACTTTCGCAACGTAACGATAATTGCAATGAAGATTTGCAAAAGCGATTCACTCAATTTTTAATAAATTTTTGTTCAAAAATAAAAATTTCAAAAAATGAAATAATTGCACTGCAAATAAGAATGCAGTTTATAACACAAATACGCAATGTATCGCATAAAATTGGCGATTGTTGCTTAATTTTAAAATTTCAAACGAAAATTGCATCCAATTATGCATTATTGTTGCGAATGCGCATGCAATGAAAATAAAGCAACGCTCGTCTGCATGCTAGTGCATATGACTTTGGAACAGTGCGCGAAAATTGAGTTTAAAACATTTGGTTTCGTTATGTTCGATGTAAAATGTGATCAAGTTTCGCGAAACGTTTCCCACAGGTCACAAGTTTCCCACAGGTCACAAGTTTCCCACAGGTTACAAGTTTCCCACAGGTTACAAGTTTCCCACAGGTTACAAGTTTCCCACAGGTCACAAGTTTCCAACAGGTCACAGCCGAAGTTACACTTCGGATCAATGAGCTGCGCAACAACTGCCGGTCGTTAGAAATTTATCCCTTTCTCACATGAATATTAGCAATTTCACATGAGATGTAGTTTCAAGCTGAGATTCGAACCCCAGTCTCACAGGTGGGAGGCGTTTACGATGTCCACTGAGCAATAGGAGCTTGACGCTCAAGCCCGAGGGGGCTCTCACGTCTTGTGGAGATTTAACACTGCGCATATATGTTATAAATGTTAAACACTGCTCACAGTGTGTGTATTGCTTGTACCGTATTGTATTTAGTTGCTCATAGTATACTCTATGAGCGAATGGGTTAATAAACCGGAAACTTGAAAAACGATGATTAAATGCCTATTAGACAGCGTCGATCGACTAAGAAGTACTAACTCGGCGTCAATAATTTAATGTTAAGGGTAAACAGGAGCGCCTACTGAAACTTTGATTTCTGTCCGCAAATTTTTTTGCAAAAGGTTTCAGCGATACGTTTGACCGTCAAGTCCAGATTAAAGCTTACGCCAATAAATCTCTTCATTTTGGCCGATTACTGATCCAATAAATGTAGTGTTTTTATAGTCTTAGCAAAATAGACCCGCGAAGCAATCTGCGCTATGGCATTTAAATGCCAGGTTTAAGCAACATTGTGTTGTCTAGCAGATATCCATAGGGCGGCTGGAGGGAGGCGTACGTCATCCAGTAGAATTTTTGTCACAAAATGGTAACGTCCCTCTTTACTTTACAATTTTTTCCTTCTTTGAAAATTGGCATATATAGAGCATACAGTAAAAATTGCGTTTCATAACTCTCGCCAGCACTGCACCCGGTTGGTTAGAAATTAACCAATCCGGCGCTGATTGTGTGGCGTAGTTTAACTTTATAAAAGTTAAGTACTGTTCAGTCGCAATATTTATGAAACCGGTAAACCTAAAGTACCCAACTGTTGAAATGAACCATTCGCGGTGCATATGGTTCAAATGTACGCCCAGTGGTTTGGTATATAAAGCAAACAACGCGATCCTTCTCAAATTTCAGTTTCGTAACGCAAACTCGTCTGGCATATGATGACCAGCTCTTGAAACCGCAGTCAGTTGCATGCCTAAAATGTGAATTATTTCACTGGAGCTAGAAGTTAGAATATGATCGGGTCTGAAACATTAGAATATATAAACTATTCCAGTAATAGCAACGAAATAATAATGCAACTGAGGGAAGTTATAAATGCTTGTAGCATTTCGAAGAGAATTTTATGTTAAAGCTAAAAATGTTTTTAAAACCAATGACCAATGTGTAGGACAGGATCGTTACAGTAGAAAAGCGAATTGCTAAGCCTAAGCCTAAGCGTAAGAATGAGCTATATACCCAAGCCTAGGCACAAAAAATAGTCTAAAGTTGAAGCTTAGTTTATTGCACACCCACATAAAAAGCGTTCCACCTCTGATCTTTATTCGTGCCAACCCAATGAACAAAAAATATAAAGAAAATTTGACCATTAAAACTCTTCGTGGCTACAATGTTGTCTTTTCATATTACCAAGTAAAAAGAAATTGAGAAACGATTTTTCTCAGCTAAAAACAGGTCGGAAGCTGAATTTTTAAAAGAAAAATTAACTTCCGCCCGCTTGAATAAATATTTAAGCTCCTACTCATCTTCCAAAGAATCCCTTTGAGCGCCAGAGTCGAGCCCGTAAATCACAATTAGACGCATTAATATCCTATCACTGATTGCCGCTTTTAACGGTTTATAATCAAAATAAGAACTTATGGTCAGGAATACTAATTTTTACTGTCATAGTAGACAATTGTTTCAAATGTAACAAAGATAAACGTAGTGAAATAATGTATTCAATTTCTGTACTGGGTTTCGGTCTGAAACCGTGAAAATGTATTCCAAAATATCCTACTGTAATGACTCGAATAAGAGTGTGTTGGGTAATAAGAGGAGTCCCCATTTTGAGCCCGATCAATAGGAGTCCGTATCCCGAATATGAGTCCGTAAACCAAAATTAGAGTACATAAATGTCAATTATCTCTAATTGCAGCTCATAAATGACTCCAGGACCAAATAATTTGTGTTCGAAACTATAAAGTGTACTTAAATTTTGAAAGTACATTCCTAAAGTATAACCTTGCATTATCGCTTAAGCTATTGACACAAAACAAATATACGTTTGATTAAACAGATAATTGGCAGTACCGCATACATATCGTCAACAAAGGGTGGAACAACGGAAACGGATAGTGATCAAAATAACGGAAACGGAAAACGGATATTGAGAGTTTCAAATATGTTTTATTTCTGTCCCAACGCAATTGAGGCATGCAAATATTTACTTGGCTTTCAAAAAATTTAAAAAAATAGCTCACTCGCATAAATTTGAAAGGTTTTGAATAAATTTCGCAATTATTATTTCATAAAACTACTGCAGCAAATCTGTAATGAAAAACTGTGAGATATACATGTGATTTATAACTAATTTTAAACATAGAAATAGCCGATTTTTTTGATATTTGTGTAACGGTAACGAAAACGAACACCGATTTTTAGCGGATACGGAGACGGATATCCGGTTACTTCCTGCCAAACATACTAACCAGATTGGTGAAGCCAAAGATGAAAAATATCGGAGGCGGAACCAAAGTTGCAGGTCGCCAAAAACAAACGAAGCCGCGGGAGCTGAAGCAATATTAATTTCCTAAAATTTAGGTTATGTTCACTGAAATTTTAACAATAACCGATAAAATTTTATCAAAAAATAATTATGACCGTTGCTTTTGAGAAATTTTTCAAAATTTTTAACTCAAAATAGCCTAAAATTTGCATATTCACTAAACGACTGGGGTTTTGTAAGAAAATTTTCGTTATCGAACATGCATCAGCCTACAACAACAACAACACTATTGTATAACCAGAGACTAATTTTAGTGGCCAACTGAAGCCAAAGGGCCAATGTAAAGAACAGGGGAGTGACAGTATTATAAGCATATTCGTAAGCCTAATCATAATCCTAGCCAAGTAACAAATGGACCAATGTTACTTTTAGGGACGTAACAGTAGATTAAGCGTATTGCTAAGCCTAAGCCTAAGCATTGGAAAAATGTGTTCCTAAGCCTAAGCCGAAGCAAAAAATTGTAATCTAGAATCTTAATCCACTCTTTTATAGACCCACCCGAAACCTTTACGCCACTTAAAGTAACATGGGCTAAAAAATTAGTTTGAAGCTTAAGTTTTACTCGCTTACCCTATTGCAGTCATACAGAAAAACGTTCCACCCCTGATCTTTTACATGGGCCAGCCAAAGCCATATCTCCGATTGTACCCAGCTAATTTAAAGTTTTGAAACATATTTTCGAAGATTAAATTTTTTAAGTAATCCTGAGCAATAGCGTTTTGTCTGACTGGTGTAAATTCACAAAAGGTTAAACGCAACAATAAAATTTCAAAAATACTGTATTCTGTTTTAACTCAAACTAAAATGCCCACTTATTATTATTATTAAATGACATATTTTGATAGAAGGCGTCAAAGAAATTGACATGAAACATAGACGATTGTCTCAAACGATAATATAATTTAGTTTAATGAACGTTCCAAGGACAGTTTATAGATAGTCAGTATGTAGTGTACATCGAAAACTTGGTAATCTTTGAAATTAACACATTCTTTCTTATATATTAGCACAATTTGCATGCTGAGAAATAACTGGCATAGGTACTACAGACAGCCAGGTTTGAACAAAATTGGTGGTATTCTGGTTCATTCTGGTTTATATTAGTTTATAGTTTTTGAGAAAAATGGGTTTTTTGGCTACAACTTCACCAAAACCGGGCAGATAGTTTTCATCTTGAGCTACAACCGCAAGCAAAGTTTTACTAGAAAAAATGCTCAGCACTTGAGCAGCAAGGGATATGTTTCATATTCCTATTAAAAGTAAACTAGATCAGCACATTCGCTTGATGTAACCTGGAAAAGTATTAAGAAACAATAGCGTCCAAAATCATGTTAACTATTAATTTATCTGAAACATCTTGCGGACAGCAAATCTATTTCTAACTATAAACTTTTTGACAGGATTTGTTGGGAATTTTCAGAAATTTCTTAGGGTCGCAGAGATATGGCTGAGGTATACCGCTCTTTGATTTTGCCACATTAATCGAAGTTGCCAGAATACGGTGCGATTTATAAGCTTCTATAGTCGTGACTATGTGGTGAAACAGATAACTCGGGTGGGAAATGCGCATTTATAGAATTTGTCACTAAGGTCCAAAACCGAGTAAACTCAAAGTTACTTATAAGTGGAGCTTTTTTAAATCATCAATTGCGATTCGTTTTGTAACGTCTGTTTAAGAAAGTATGTAACAAAATTGGTCATCAGGACTAACACAGCCATTATGTCGCCACACAATGCTCTTATGAAATTCAATTAACTATGGTAATACAAAGCCATAGGTAAATTTAATACGTTCTTGTAGAGAACTTCAATATACATTCATGGATTCCAAGCTAAATCTGTCTGCATTTCAGAAATTATTTCGCTTTGCATTCAAGAAAAGCATCTGTTTCTTACAAAAAGAAAATTACATAAATTTTGCTGTCCGCAATATGTTTCAGAAAAATTAATAGTTAACATGATTTTGAACGCTATTGTTTCTTAATACTTTTCCAGGTTACATCAAGCGAATGTGCTGATCTAGTTTACTTTTAATAGGAATATGAAACATATCCCTTGCTGCTCAAGTGCTGAGCATTTTTTCTAGTTTCAACCGCTTTACCAAGCTGCTGCATTAATCCATGGGGGTGACACCGTCCGTTGCGGTGAAGCTAACCGTTTGTGTGAAACCAACCCTTGGGCTGAAACCGACCGTTGAGGGGAAACCAGCCGTTAGGGTGAAACCAACCTCTGGGGCAAAATTAACCGCTGGGGTGAAATTAACCGCTGGGGTGAAACGAGCCCCTGGGGTGAAACGAACCGTTGGGGTGAAACCAACCGTTGGGGTGAAACCAACCGTTGGGGTGAAACCAACCGTTGGGGTGAAACCAACCGTTGGGGTGAAACCAACCGTTGGGGTGAAACCAACCGTTGGGGTGAAACCAACCGTTGGGGTGAAACCAACCGTTGGGGTGAAACCAACCGTTGGGGTGAAACCAACCGTTGGGGTGAAACCAGCCGTTGGGGTGAAACCAACCGTTGGGGTAAAACCGATTGTTGGGGTGAAACGAACCGTTTGGGGTGAAACCAACCGTTGGGGTGAAACCAACCGTTGGGGTGAAACCAGCCGTTGGGGTGAAACCAACCGTTGGGGTGAAACCAACCGTTGGGGTGAAACCAACCGTTGGGGTGAAACCAACCGTTGGGGTGAAACCAACCGTTGGGGTAAAACCGATTGTTGGGGCGAAACCAACCGCTGAGGTGAAACCAACCGTTGGGGTGAAACCAACCGTTTGGGGTGAAACCAACCGTTGGGGTGAAACCAACCGTTGGGGTGAAACCAACTGTTGGGGTGAAACCGACTGATGGGGTGAAACCAACCGTTAGGGTAAAACCAACCGTTGAGGTAAAACCGACTGTTGGGGTGAAACCAACCGTTGAGGTGAAACCAACCGTTGGGGTGAAACCAACCGTTGGGGTGAACCAACCGTTGGGGTGAAACTAGCCGTTGGGGTGAAACTAACCGTTGGGGGAAACCAACCGTTGGGGTGAAACCGACTGTTGGGGTGAAACCAACTGTTTGGGTGAAACCAACCGTTGGCGTGAAACCAACCGTTGCGGTAAAACCGACTGTTGGGGTGAAACCAACCGTTGGGGTTAAACCAACCGTAGGGGTGAAAACAACCGTTGGGGCAAAACCAACCGTTGGGATAAACCAACCGTTGGGTTGAAACCAACCCTTGGGTTGAAACCAACCCTTGGGTTGAAACCAACCCTTGGGGTGAAACTAACCGTAAGCTCTATAAAGTGGTGAAAGTTATAACCGTAAAATAACATAGCTAACGTGTAAAAAGTGTTGAACCAAAATGAAAAATTTCGTGCACTTTCAGTAAAGAGTTTTTTGACCGTAACTATTGAAGACCACACTGGTTTGCCAAATCCTTTGGCACAAATATTCCCTACGTACCAGGATATCAATGTACAAAATTTAAACGATAGAGGTCTGATATTACTTGAGCACCAACGTGCGAACTAAACTGAAAATACGCGCTTGAGATGCGCGAATCATATATATGAACACTACCGTGTTCATATGATTCGTCTTTGAAACGTGGAACTTCAAAAGCAATTTATCGGTATTTTGGCAGATTTTTTCTGATAAAATAAGTTGCTTCAAAATAGCAAACTAAATTTTATTAAAGCGGACATGAAAACACTTTCGATCAATTATCATTTTCTTCGAGTACCTGTCAGAAACAGCCATCGTAGCCGTGAATTAATAAACTATCGCGTGTCATTGTTATATACTAACCTAAATTGTGAAGCCTAAAAAGTGTTATGGCTAATGTAAAGAACAGAGGCGGAACAGTGTTATAAACATAGTCCTAAGCCTAAGCCTAAGCCAAGCAAAGAAAACCAGTCTAAAACTTAAGCTTACACTTTTCTAGTCCCATAGAAAAACGTTCCGCCCCTGATCTTTATGGAAGAGTGTTAATATTAAGAAATAGACGGCTTCAAATTCAAAATTTGGTCATATGATACTTGATTTTGATTACTTAGCTATAAAATCGTCGCCAGAATTTTGGAGGTATTTTAGAAACCCGTTTGTAAAAATCCCAAAAAGGAGAAATGACCCTGTATTGAAACCGGCCCATGTCGCGGGCTCAGGTCCAAATGTTAAGCCCGCGCGGTTCCGGTGCCCGCGAGCCGAAACAGACCGAAACAGTGAGTGACCTCTATTTGTGTTATGAACCGAACAAACAGACTGTTGGATTGATATTCTTCTATGAAAATTTCGGCCCATGTATAGAACAGGGACGGATCGTTTTCTGGAGGGGCTATAATAGAGTCAGTTTAAGCTTTAGACTAACTTTTTTGCTTAGGCTTAGGCTTAGGAATAGGCTCATCCGTACGCTTAGGCATAGGCTTAGGCATAGACTTACGAATAGGTTCATCCATACGCTTAGGCTTAGGCTTAGGCTTAGGACTAGGCTCATCCATACGCTTAGGCATAGGCTTAGGCATAGACTTACGAATAGGTTCATCCATACGCTTAGGCTTAGGCTTAGGCTTAGGACTAGGCTCATCCATACGCTTAGGCATAGGCTTAGGCATAGGCTTACGAATAGGCTCATCCATACGCTTAGGCTTAGGCTTAGGACTAGGCTCATCCATACGCTTAGGCTTAGGCTTAGGACTAGGCTCATCCATACGCTTAGGCTTAGGCTTAGGACTAGGCTCATCCATACGCTTAGGCTTAGGCTTAGGACTAGGCTCATCCATACGCTTAGGCATAGGCTTAGGCATAGGCTTACGAATAGGCTCATCCATACGCTTAGGCTTAGGCTTAGGAATAGGCTCATCCATACGCTTAGGCATAGGCTTAGGCATAGGCTTACGAATAGGCTCATCTATACGCTTAGGCTTAGGCTTAGGACTAGGCTCATCCATACGCTTAGGCATAGGCTTAGGCATAGGCTTACGAATAGGCTCATCCATACGCTTAGGCTTAGGCTTAGGAATAGGCTCATCCATACGCTTAGGCTTAGGCTTAGGCATATGTTTATACTACTGTTCCGGCCCTGTTTTATACATAGCCAAAATTCGAAGGGAGTATCTTAGTTTCATACTAAAACCAAGTCCAAAAACCTGTATAAAAATGGCAAGGGACTTTATCCGATAGCCTAAGCCACAAGGATGAAGTACTAGCTTCATTTAACAGTATCCGTTCTGATTTGTTACACCTTAAAATATGCTTAAATGAAACGCTTTTTAGGTGCAAACTACTATTCATAGCGTCAAAACGGTTAAGCTGCAGGAATTAACCATATTACCATTTAGTTTAAAAATGTTGAAGCTGATGAATGTTACAAGATACGGCCAATGTAAACAACAGGAATGGAAGCATATTCCTAAATCTAAGCCTACGTCTTAGTCTAAGCAAAAAAATAAGTCCAAAGCTTAATCGTACTCTATTGCAGTGGCACAGAAAAACGTTCCGCCCTCGATCTTTACATGGTCGAAAGATAAACATAAAATATAATTACTTGGCGTAAAATATTCACTGACAAAATTAATGCTGACTGATCGGTTTTACGGCAAAATTAAAATTTACAAAAACTTGCGTCTGAGGAAAATATTAAAAATTATCCGATTATAAATTTATGCTCAAAACATTTGCAGCTGAGTTTCTTTAGCCTCTTTTATTTCTGCTGCTCAGAAAAGTATAAATGTGTTTCGTTTTGATTATTTTCGATGTATACATCGTTTTGCTTTAATCCGTTGAAATATTTTTTATTTTTCAAATAAAAAGCCATTTATTTTGAATATTTACACATTTACAAATCTTCGTTCTGTGGATGCCGCTGGAGTGTATTGCTGCCGTATGCTAAGAGCATGACATATTACATACCAAAGCAGAGGACAACCAAGAGGTAGATGAAATGGGGTCAAGGTCGACATAATTTACCACAACCGGAAGCGGAAGCCAGGCAAACCATCCGGTTGAAATAAATGTCGATTTAGTCTAAAGTGTTGTAGCCAATATGTGTTTTCAAAAGTTTTCATGAAACATTTCTACTTTCGGAAGTTACGTCAAAGTTATAAACAATGTCGCTGATCAATGCAACGATTTTCTGCCAGAGCCACATCGATACCTCCGGTTGTACCCTGCAGTATACAGATTCAAATTGTTAAAGCAATTTAGGGTTGCGCTATACTTTTGTTGACATACGGCGCCGTCCGCCACCAGCACCATGCGAAATAATGATATCGGCCGCGTGGTGTAATGTGTAGCGCGCTTGACTCGCGAGCGAGAGGTCCGAGGTTCGATTCTCGGCGTGGCCATATGTTTCGAAAATATTTAGGGGAAAACCATGTATATTCGCAGTACTTCGGGCAAAAAGGGGTCGTCCCGGCAGTGCAGTTCTGACAGAAGAAACGGAGCCGGCGTAAAACAATACCGGATATGTATCAGTACCGAAGGGCGACAGAGGGCGGGCGAAAAATAAATAACAGTCCGTGACCGAATAACTGGGAGGTACCCTCTGGAGATGCCAAATAAATATCACCCCCTCTTATTCGGGTTACTACAGTACGCTCAACATGATAGTTATCACTCCTTTCACAGCAAGCAATTCACTTCTGCCTCTCCAGAGAGTACCCCCTGTTAATCGGTTACGGACTGTTATTTATTATTAACCCGCCCGCTGTCACATTTCGGTACTGATACATATCCGGTAAGTTTCGACTCAAATTATTTGGTGCCGGTGTCATTTATGACCTACATTTAGGGATAATTGACATTTATGGACTTTAATTAGGGTTTAGAGACTCTATCCGCTTACGGACTCTCATTAGAGATACGGACTCCAATTGATTGGGACTCAAAATAAGGACTTCCCTCTTAATATTCCTCTTAATATTCGCGTCACTACATTAAGAAACTATTCGCCACTGTCAGTACAGATAGGAACCGACACTTTAGACCTTTTAACTATGCAGCTGGAAAACTGGGCCTACCAAGTGGGCATCGAACTCTCGGCTACGGATCCTTGAGCGAATACTCTACCACTGCACTATGTAGCCCGCTTCGCAAGCTGCTTTGTCGTCGACCATACGTCGACCGTATGGTGCCGGCATGTATACCATACAATGTGTATTGCATATATTGCATATGCACTAAGGCAAGCATTTCGCACATGCATAAAGTCACAATAGTAAATCTCATGCTTTTATTAACATTTTTATTGCAAACATCCTAAATATTTACATCAGACTTTAAAGCACCCATAAAGGTTCACAAACCAAAAATCCAACCACAACACTGCTGGCCAATGTAAAAACAGGGGCGGAACATTATTGTATGCATATTCCTAAACCTAAACCTAAACCTAAGCGTAAGAATGAACATATTCTTAAGCCTAAGCCTAGGCCTAAGTCTATGCCAAGCAGAAAAATTAATGTAAAGCTTAAGTTTACTCTATTCTAGTCCCAAAGTAAAACTCTCCGCCCCTGATCTTTACATGGGCCAAACTGCTTAAACAAAATATTTTATAAAATATAAAAGACAAAATTTTGAAACCAAGCCAATTTACTAACATTGCTGTTAGTTATGAGCTGTTTTATTAAAGTTTGGGTTACTCGCATCACGACTTGGATTAGTATACTCATAACTGGAGCTGTATGTTTACACTAACGTATATATTCTTCCCAAACCGGATATTCGTTTCCGTTTCAGTTTCCGGCTAAAATCCGTGTCCGTTTCCGTTATAGAAATAACGGAACTTGTGTTATTTTTACATTTAAAATTAGTCATACAAATTACATCTCGCCATTTTGTGTTACAAATATGCTACAATTGTTTGAAATAAAGCAAAAAAATTACGATATTTATCGAAAATCTTGAAAATTTCGATGCATCCGTCATTTTTTTTAATATTTTTGCAAAACCGGTAAATATATGCACACCTCAGTTGTGTTAACAAAAATAAAACATTTTAAAAACTTTTATACTTCAATATCCGTTTTCCGATTCTGTTTCAGTTTCCGTTATTTTGATCACTATTCGCTTCCGTTTGCGCTAACATTTTTACTAAAAACGTTTGCACCCTGGTTTTTCCGCACCAGAAAAACGGAAGCATAAAATTTAAGCGCATCGCTAAACCTAAGCCTAATCCTTAGTCTGTTATAAGTATATAAATGTCAAGAACAGAAGATTCCAAAAACAATCTTTGAAATTGGTACAGGAGTCGGCATTTTTTTTATAAAATTCCAAATATTTCATTCAATTCACACCCTATACTGGTGTTGGCAACCGTGAAATTTGATAACTTTTCACACTTTTCATATCTTGTCCCATAGGAACGCTGGTATCGGTGACAAATTTCACACGCTGGCCTTTGAAATTTCCAAACGCGTTCGTTTCGCTGATTGAATTTGGCAGCAAACTGATGCTATTTGTATCCGCGTGTGTCCGGTTACGTTTAATAATTGACGGCGGGCAGTATCCGGAATCCGGTGTCAAATGTCGCCCTTTCAACAGACCATATTCTAACTGCAATTTATCCCATTTCGATTGGTCTTCTACCGGATCACAGGGTCCGTTCGCGGTGTCGCATCCGGCGCCAGAATGGACAACGTCTCCATCGACCAGTCGTGTTGCTTTAAAAGCTTCGTATTGACGTTCACGGAATATCTGCCAAAGGGCGTCAAAAATTTCCGTTGCAATTATATCGCCTGCATTACTTGCAATTAATCGCATTATAAACACACCGTCAGTACGCAAACAAGTATGTATAAAGTGTGACAGTTCGTTATGGGTCGCTTGACCGCATTGTTGTTTTTCATTGGCTCGCAAGTATTTCCGGACGTACGCCTCACGTTTTGAACCAGGCAAAAACGCTATCATCCAATGAATTACGCCACAGATTGTTACAGCTAAAATATTTACAGAGACCGGGGCCGGCGGATATGCGTGCCGCTTTGAATTCAGAAATTACGGATGCTTTCCTTGGATCCGTCAGTGTATGCATTAGCGTATGCACTTGTACACCTGCGGGTTCCGCAAAAAAATTTCTATAATCGAGCAACAAATGTTACTCAGTAGTCTTACACCGTCACCTGTTATACACTGCAAAAAATGGTGAGTCAAATTGACTCTCTTGAAAACAGGATTTTCCGGACTACACAAAATGAGTGAACATTCAACTCCGCCAGAGTCAAATTCGATTCACTGAGTCGCACGTTTGACTCTGGCGGAGTTGAATTTGACTCATTTTGTGTAGTCTGGAAAAACCTGTTTCCGGGAGAATCAATTTGACTCACCATTTTTTGCAGTGTACGTTTTGGTCAAAATCTAAAATTTGGACAACACAACCTATATTTTGCCGGTTTTTTGCATTAGCGAGTAAGTTGGGAAGTAGATGTTGTCCTGTACTTTTTGAGATATCGCTTGTTGCCGTCCTGCCGGCACACGGCGGCCGGCAGTATATACAATCCGGTGCAATCCACTTCCGTGTCCGGGATTATACACTGTTCAACAGTTGAAAGTTGCTATTGTTGAAATTGTTCATAATTGTGTTGGATATGTGTTAATTTTCCAATTTAAGGGTACAGAAAATTTTTCTATATTTTTTGCTGTTACAGCCACAAGATTACTGTGCTGCTGCATCTGAAAATGCCACACTGCAAAAAAATGGCGAATCAATTTGCTGAGCCGCACGTTTGACTCTGGCGGAGTCGAATTTGACTCAGTTATTGTAGTCCCGTAGAGCTTATTTCAGAGAGAGTCAGTTTGACACCCCATTTTTTGCAGCGCATATTAAAACTCATTTGTATCGTTGTTGGGAACTACAATATTACCCAACTCGATACGGCCAAATAGTGCATTCACTTAAAAACAATGCCGTCTTTAAAAGCGCCTATCAACTCTCGGTTGAAAAATGGCCTGAAAAGTCCCGATATTCAACGATAAGTTTAATTTAAAAAACTTCATTGAATTCAAAAGTTAATTTCTCGAGCAGTTCGAGCAATAAAAGCATGTGTCTAGAATTCGTGGTCGTTTTCGTTGTGAAATGTTCTTCAATTGAAGCTAATATAGGAATTGGATCGGTATTTCGAAGCGTTCGATATGTTTTACGTATCTTATGAAATAATCCAATTTTTTTGTCTAAAAACCCTGCTGTTTGTATTTCATAGTTGCCCCGTGTAACTTTAAGCACCGCTAGCCATCTATTAATTAAGCCTGTTTACCTCCAAATATTTACTAAAAACATAAAATGAATGTAATCAAGAGTGGATCATCTTATACGAGAGTGTGCCACTATCTGGACAGTGCATGATGCAAAATGTACCAGCACGCGTAGCATTTTCGCCTTACCCCCCACCTTGTTTAGAGGGGTCGATTTCAGCTTTAATGCACACCATATTGCTTCGACCGTTTATGAACATAACAGAATATGTATAAACATATGGGAATGCATCGTATTTATAACGTTTACTGAAAACTTTTGACCCCCTCCCAAGAAAGATGGAAGACGGCCAAAAATGCAACGCGTGCCGAGTACATTGTTTTCCTACACAGAATGTGCCCAATTGCATACTCTTGTTAAAAGTATCATGCACTGTTGATTGTATGAATACCTGCAACGATAAAAAACCACCACCATAAAAATAGAAATATTTTCTCATTGAACATATTAATCATGAGCACACATTGGATTGTGTATCGGTGTAAATTGCCAATCACACGAACTTGAAAATCGCACAGTGTAACACGCGGAAAATGACCGGATTCTTCCCATTCGTAACCGTTGTAGAGATCCCATAAAATTGAAACTCCCCAAAATCGAACACCGGTACTCAAAAATTTATTGAGCAGAAAAAATTGACCGACAACATTTACAACGTATAACCATTTGACTAGTAAATATCTAAAACAAATAACGCTTCGCCTAAATCACTCAAAAAAACGAGATTATATTCTCAAATTTTAAATGGAAAAATTATTCTTAAAAATAACTTTAATTGCAGTTTACTGGCCTCGAATTAATACTTAAATTTTTTGACAAATTGGCAAAAAGAAATTGAATAAAATTTATTAACCAATAAATGTTTAATAATTAAGAAAAAATGTTTAATGATGTTTTACCATAACGGCCTATTCTCATGTGCAAGTTTTTGCAGAATCTCTGCAGACGTAAAAGCCACGAGAACGCTTTTTTCACAGCAAAAAAGAGCATAAATTTGACCAATAAAATTGTAGCAAATTTGTATTTTACTCAACAACAAATATAAGTTTTCGACCGGGAGGCAAAACTGCAAGGCAAACAGCGCAAGCGCCGCAGCAAAAATCGCACGGAGCAAAAAAAAACCAGAAAAGCCAAAAACAAAACCAAGCCCACCCCCCCCAAACCCCCCAACCCAAACAAAAATATAACCCAAAAAATATCCATGAGTACAGATAACAAACGGTTCCAAACCAAACGTGTTGAAATATTGTGAACAAATAAAGCGACAAAATGTCTTGTATAATAGCGTTGGGCTGCTAAAATTCGCAGAAAAAAGAGCAAAAAAAAAAAAACACAAACAAACACAAACACAAAAAAAACAAAACCACAAAACACAAAAAATAAATTTGACCACGTAAAATTCACAGAAAAAAGAGCATAAATTTGACCAATTGTAAAAGTATTTTACTCAACAACGAATATAAGTTTTCGACCGGAAATATTTATGAGTTAGACTTTTTGTGACGTGCGGCGTTGTCCGGTGCCGTCCGTCACCGAGTGGCATCGTACACAAATAACTCACGTACGATCACGCATGGTGATGGACGGCGTCGGACGTCAAATACAGTGCAATCCTAGAAAGGGAACTCGCGTTTAGAAATACGCTATAAAATGTTTTGTAGCACCGTTGACAATGTTACTATTATGAGTGACATAACATTAATTTTGAAACCATTACATTATTGTAATATAAATACCACGCGCTTTTCCACAATTGATAAGTTGAGACCAAATTGAAATTTGTTGTTGGAAACTTCGCTGAAGTATTACCGCATCTTCGATATGCCTCGATATTGTTTTGACAGCTTTTTCTCGAGCGTCAGCGTTGATATTATCCGCATCTGCGGCTAACTTTACAACGCTTTGTACGTCAATCTCTACAAATCCATATAATTAAAGCTGGACTGCTCCACATACGTATTTTAGACATCTTTCCAGCATTATACTGTGCATACAATGAATTCTTACAACATAAACGTGATGTTCCATGAAAACAAAAATTTGCATGAAGATGTTTGTGCATTCGCTAACTTGTGCATTGGGCAAAATGGACTTTCGAATATGCAGTATTTGCACAATAAAGTTGGTGTTCGTATTCAAATGTTGATGTTTGTCGTTTCTTTACTTTACATTCAGCATAGTCACGAGCTTATAGACTGTACTTTTAAACGCTAAAGTATACAGAACCCAAGAACTCAGGACATTGACCAAGGCTTCTGCAAGCCCTCGGTTAAACCTTTGTCTTACAACACAAAGGTTGGAACAATCTTTAAATATCAAACCAATAGTGAAAGCGCCTTTTGTGATTAGGATCATTGTATTGGCCCATGCACAGAACAGGGCCGGAACGTTTTCCTGCAGAGCTGTAATACTATCAAGTTAAGCTTTAAATTAAATTTTTTTGCTTAGGCTTAGTCTTAGGAATAAGCTCATCCTTACGCTTAGGCTTAGGCGTAAGCTTAAACTTAGGAATATGCTTATGTCGCTGTTCCGGTTCTATTCTATACATGGACCATTGAATTTAAGTCTGGAGTGAAGCCAAAAGTTTGTTTCGAAAAAGTGTAACTTTTGAAATTTTGGTGACGTCACAGTGACCCGTCGTCCTGGCAGCCGTGTCGACCCGACTCGCACACCTTCGTCTTGGTGTGCGTGCCAATTCGGCTCGTACACCTAAAAGTGTTTGCGACCAAGCGCAGCCAGCTGAGAGCTCCAAACAGATATGAATGCGCAGATTTTAGCTGATCCATAATTCCGGGCCTATATTTCTGGATTCAGTGTCCGGCCGCGTAGGCTATGGCTTAAAAAAAACCAGAACAGCGCGACAAAAAAAAAACACCCCAAACAAAGAACAAACACGAACCCCCAAAAAAAAAAAGAAAAAAAAAAAAAACCACAAAAAAATAAAAACCAAAAAAAAAAATAAAACCAAAAAAAAAACAACTTTAGCTTTATCTGACAGTCCAGCCTTGCGAAAATCTGAAACGTGTTCGCGAGAACCCGCGACTCAAGGATTTTTCAACGAAAACAAATTCAAAATACACAAAGTCATGCTAGTTTTTGGAAGTTTAGCTTTATATGACAGTCCAGCCTTGCGAAAATCTGAAACGTGTTCGCGAGAACCCGCGACTCAAGGATTTTTCAACGAAAACAAATTCAAAATACACAAAGCCATGCTAGTTTTTTGGACAGCGTTCAAACGCGTATACAAAGTGCTTTTGTTATTTCCTAGACTGCGTTTGCCAAAAAACGGTGACACCTGTGACACGTGAACATAAGGATTTAGACAATTTTTATTTCATCAACATCAGACCCCCCCGTGGTGTGGGAAAACCATTAATTTTGTGCCATTCGACGGGGTTAACGAAAAATAAATTTTCTCGCTCGACTAATAATAGAGTTTCGGTTCCATGATTTGTTACTGACTGATCCAACCGGCTACCATAAGGACAAGATCATAACACAATGAGCTACGAGCAAGAGAAAGTTAACACTATTCGACTCCATATGCTCAACCAGGGCAATCTAAAGTTTCACAACCTGGAAAGACAAATTCTGGAAATATATAAGCGTAAACTTAATTGGCTTGGTATCAATTAAACTATTCTCCGTCATGGTATTAACCCTTTCTCACATTGAGTTGCCTGTAGGCAACTCAGCGCAGTGTAAATACGTTAAATAGTATATATCGCACCGTGTTTAACAATTGCAACACGTATAGATCGTACTAAATCACCACAAGACGTGAGAGCCCCCTCGGGCTCGAGCGTCAAGCTCCTATAGCTGAGTGGCGATGGTATACGCCTCCCACTCTAGTTACCGGAGTTCGAATCCTAGCATAAAAGTAGGTCTCAGGAGAAATAGAAAATATTAATGTGAGAAAGGGTTAATTAAAGTTGCCCCGTTAAGTTCTACGGAGCAACTTTAATCAGTCGACGGAAATAAGCTTCAAGTACAACAAAACGGTTTATTTACCAGACTGGAAATTGAGGACACGCCATAAAACACACGGCACATAAAACAGCAACGCTTCGATTGCAAGAATGAAAGGCACCCATTGATAATAGCCAATTTCAAGATTATTTCGTTGTTTTATCGCAGTTGGAATATTATCGCTGATTGCTACCCAATACGTATTTTGAACAAAACAATAATTTTCAGCATACTGCTCCCAAGCTCCTAAATGCGAAACAGAAAACGATGTCGGTTGTGGGCCCATGTCACGATCAGGGGCGGAACGTTTTTCTGTGGGACTAGAATAGAGTAAGCTTAGGCTTAATTTCATACTTGGCTTAGACTTAGGCATAGGCTTAGGAATATGCTCAGTGTTACGCTTAGGCTTGGGCTTAGGCTTAGGCTTAGGCTTAGCAATATGCTCATTGTTACGCTTAGGCTTAGGCTTAGGCTGAGCAATATCCTCATTGTTACGCTTAGGCTTAGGCTTAGGCTGAGCAATATCCTCATTGTTACGCTTAGGCTTAGGCTTAGGCATATAAATATGCTTATAATACTGTTCCGTCCCTGTTCTTTTTACATTGGCCCGGTGGTGCTACGCTTGTGGGACGCCGTCTAACGCAAGTCAAATGTTAATTGGTAGGCGGCGCGTCGTCAAGCGTCCCAAGACGACTTCAGTTGTTGGCCCATTTGCCAACTGCGTCGACCTGGAAACCATTCATTACTTACAGGTATGACAAAGGCAGAAAAGCCTGGTAAAAGCACTTGATTCTTGTTTTTCCAGAAATTTCGGGTGCATATAACCGTTATTTCCGTGTACTTCTATGCGACCCTGGATTTTGAGTTGATCAACTCGCCTGTAAACTGAGCTGGTACCCAGCATTGAATCGGCTGTCCAACGTATTGTTTAGCACTGATTGTGATTGCCAAAATTAATATAATTAAACATGTGTAATAATAGTTTAGCCGATCAATAACATCATCATCGTAACGCGGTTTGAGCGCTCGCAAAAACGACGCAAGAAAGTTCATTATTCATAGCATTAATCGCTGAAAACACGTACACCTGTACATCTGTCTTCATAAGCGTAGAATTTCGCCAAATTTCAAGTCTAAGCTTAATGCTACGATCAAATAATAGCAAAATCTGAACCTTTCCTAAACTGTGGACAAGAGATTTTAAACGTTTTTCAACGGTGAGCCAGTGTATAAGGTATGATTGTCCTATATGCGCATTGCATATGTGAAACATTGCACAGTATGCATGCTTACATGCAGCATACGATCGATATATATATATATATATATATATATATATATATATATATATATATATATATATATATATATATATATATATAGTCGACGAGAAAACTAATTGGCAAGCACTAGAAAATCCAGAGAGGGGCGGGGGGGCGTACGCCCCCCCCCCATTAGACATCTTTTGTGTTAAAATGGCAAGTTCCCTACCTTACAATTTTTCTCCTCAGAAAATGTTTGGTAAAAAAAATTCCCGCAGAATTCTTTGTGATAAAATGGTAAGGTTCCTACCTTACAATTTTTGCGTTTCATAACATTTGCCAGCCCGCCCCCCGCCCCGTCACAAATTTATGGGCGCCCCTCTGTTGGTAAGGCGGACGGTCGGCGCAGTGGTAGTCCGTTCACTTAAGAATCAGTGGGTTTGAAGACCGATCCCCGTTCCGAAGGCCTGCTTTGCCAGATGCTTAGTAAAATAATCTGAAAGTATCGAACGATCCTAGCCTATTTAGATTCAAATCCCGTACAAGTTTCAGAGAGAAAAACATTTTTGACAAGCAACAAATCGGGTAAAAATAAAAGATTTAACTCTCATGCCTAAGCTAAATGTGACCATTGAAGACTCAACTCTTGTTTAATTCTAGCATTGAGTCTATCTATGAAGTTTAACCCTTTAACTCATAGAGTATACTATGAGCAACTAAAACTAAATACAATAATGTACAGCAATACACACACTGTGAGCAGTGTTTAAAACATTTATAACATATATGTGCAGTGCAAAATCTCCACAAGACGTGAGAGCCTACTCGGGCTCGAACGTCAAGCTCCTACAGCTCAGTGATCATCGTTAACGCCTCCGACACGAGAGACTGGAGATCGAATCTTACCTTGAAATTACATCTCATATCAAATTGAAAATATTCATGTGACAATTGCTTAAAGGTGGCTCTATATGTTTCGTGTTGAGTTCTCTGACGCCGTTTGTCATTAGCTGAGTGATCATCATAAACTCCGCCCACCCGAGAGACTGGAGATCGAATCTTACCTTGAAATTACATGTCATATGAAATTGAAAATATTCATGTGAGAAAGGGTTATGGCTGGCGCTATAGGTATTGTGCTGAGATATCTGGCGCCGTCCGTCGTCGTCCGTCCCCGTATGATATCGTACGCGAGTTACGATGGTGTACAGCGACGGACAGCGCCGAAAACCATATGGCGCTTTCCGACGCGTTGTTATAATCGTTGAATCTGGCAGAATTTACGAGATACGGATTTGTTTTGGGCTCAACGACATAATGAGATAAACTAAAACTGCACTTACAACTGATAGGACATCTGTATCAAATGTTTCAATTGGCGAAGCAGTCAGAAAAGTGATAGACGAGTGATTTTTAATTCAGCTTAAAAGTGTTTGTTCAATTTCATCTCAGATTCAGTTTTTCAAGTTCTGTTTGAACTCGAAACTTTGAGGAGAGGTATTTTAACGAGGATCGCTTGAGTATATGACAAGAGCATGATGTTCGAACCCAATGGGGCTCCCACGTTGCTGAACGCAATAGGATACTGCGCAAACGCAATTATTAATCAGTTTGCATTATGGAGTATTTCGGACGCACAGTAAGCACACTGTTGCTTTACAGCATGCTGTAATATACACACAAGATAAATTGTCTTAAAATTTCAAGACTCCTACTTTCTTAAATTTTCAAGACGTAAATGCCTTGTATTTCAGACATTAGATTTCATTAAATCGCTCAGAAATTTGTTTCTTAAATGGTTAAAACATAAATGTCTTTATATTCAAGAAAATTCGATTACCAATTTACAAGACACCCGACCTAAGTTTACGTCTTGGACGCATCTTAGCTTGTAAAATTAGGGTATTGGGTTGGACTTTCGCCCCCAAATTTGGAGTCGGTTTCCACGGCAAATCTCTGTATTTTATTTCAGAAATATTTTTCTTAATCGTTCATAAAACAAAGTCTTAAATTTAAGACATTTAATTGTGAAAAAATTTAGACCAACCTTTCTGAAAAATTTAAGAAATCAAAGTTTTGAATTCAAGATGTATATGTCTGGAGTTTGTGTAAAGAAGTCATAATTGTCTTAAATTTCAAACAATATTTCTTGAATACAAGACAATATATTTTGTGTGTACGGCAAAATGGTCAAACATCGGGGTGGATGCCAATTTTTTGAGGGGATAATTATAAGGTGGACGTTACCATTTTACCACAAAAAATTTTGTGACGAAGTGAAATGGCCAACCACCTTTACGTTAAATATTCTAGTGAACTCCGTACCTGGAGTTATTGAACTCGCCACAAGTAACCAATCAAAAACAGTGTAAAAAAAGTTCGTGTTTTCAAAAAAAAGTCTAAAAACAATAATGTCGCCCTCTTGTCAAAAATTGGCTTACACTAAACTCACATTATTACGTTTTAGAAATTTACGTTCGCTTTCGTTTAAGGACATCCCACTTGAATATATAATTTTCAACGCTGTGACTGGATTAAAATTGAAGTACTCAAATTGTTCATATTTGTAGAAAATTGTGTATTTGGCACCAGCGCCGTGTTTTTTTTCGAATTTACTGAGCTACATCATTGACGATTTGTTTGAGTTTGAATATAAACCGTTGTATGCTGATTTTATGCATTGGTTTATATTCTACTCAAACCGACATGTAAGGGTGTATTTTGGCCATATATCGTAGACACAAACCTGTGATGCATTCAGATTCAACAAATGTTTCCCATTTTATTATTTTCCTCGTATTCGGCTAACTACAGTAATCATTGTTAAAATTCTGTGGAAAAAAGGTTGAGTCAAGTGTAGAAAGCTTGCGAATCAGGCGCGTAGCCAACATTTTGAATTGGGATGGGTCCAGGCGGAGGCGGATCCAAAAACGTTTGACGGGGCGGGGTGTCACAAATGTTATGAAATGCAAAAATTGTAAGGCAGGGACCTTACCATTTTATCATAAGATAAAATCGTAAGGTCCCTAACTTACAATTTTTGCGTTTCAATAATTGTGCCGGAAAAATTGCGTTTCTTTTTCAAAAAAAATCCTGTGGTAAAAAATCGTAAAATAGGGATCTTACCATTTTATCATAAAAAATTCTGCAGGAAAAATTGCGTTTTTTTAAAAAATTTTGGAAAATCCTAAGGTGGTGGATCTTGCATTTTAACACAAAAACAATTCTGACGGGGATCCGCTAGTGGGTCCAGGCAGCTATGAGGTACAGTAAATGTTCATGTTTGAAGAATTCGCGAGTGACGAGGCTGTCCCAATTCTAAAATAACAAGCAGCCTTCCAAAAGCGGCAATAAAGACAGGGTGAAACAAACGCATGCGAGCAAGTTCGTTACAATATTTTATACTTTTACTCCAAATCTATCGAGCTTTCAACATCAAAATAAACAAACAGAAATTCCATGATTCGCAAAACAATTTAGCAATAGCAGCGAATCAACATTAAAGTTAACTTGACCATAGCTATATGACGTAGCTGTAACGCTTTTTAACGCGGAAACCCTTCAACATTTTTAGAGCCCACTCTTGCATTGTTGGGCTGCCTACGGGCTTAAACTTAGTTAAAAACCTTCTTTCAAGCTATTGACACTGTAGACTTTGACCCTTTAGCAACTGGCTCTATAAACCACTGCCCTATCCACTCGGTCATACGATACCTCAGTATATAAATATCTGATTACTCATAATAATGTATTGACCCGAATAAGAGGGGGGACTGATATTTTTTTGGCCTCTCGAGAGGGTACCCCCCTGTTATTCGGTTACAGACTCTTATTTTCAACCCACGCTCCGCCATCCTTTGTTACTGATATATGTTCGGTATTGCAACTATCCGTTGAATTAAACGTTTGTCTTGTGTCAATAGCTTGAGCGATAATGCAAGAATATACTCAGGAATGTACTTTCAAAATTTAAGTACGCTTTAAAATTTCGAACTCAACCTTATTTGGTCCATGTTAGAAACTTTCGCCTTGGAGCTGTTGTACACTGTTAAAAATGAGGAGTCAAATTGAGTCTCTCGGAAACAGGCTTTTCCTGACTACACAAACTGAGTCAAATTTGACTCCGCCAGAGTCAACTGCTAATAATAGAAACGATTTCCAGGCCGTCTCATAAAATTGTTCTAGAATAATATCTGTAACAAGTTCACCATAAAACATTACATCGTCTCAGTAAAGGGACAAGAATTAAACTCAAAGTTCCTGTGATGTAAACGCTTGTAAAGAAGCATTTTGCGGCGTTGAAATCTACAACGAATTCTGTTTGTTTACTTTATGATGCAACATTCTTCAGACTGAACGGTTTTATTGAAATTCTAAATTTATTGATTGACTTAAATATTAAGAAAATAGTTAATTTTTAATAAAAGACGAGGTTGATTTAAGCTGAAAGTATGACTTTTCGAGACACAAATGTCATTAGTTAACTTAGTAAAAAATATCTGACACAAATTACGAACAGAGGCATTGATAAATCTGAATGCATGTCAGTACATTGGCCTATGTATATACAGGGCCGGATCGTTTTCCGACGGAGCTGTAATATAGTCAGTCTAAGGTTTATACTAACTTTTTTGCGTACGCTTAAGCTTAGGCTTAGGCTTAGGCTTAGGAATAGGCTGATCCTTAGGCTTAGGCTTAGGCTTAGGAATAGGCTGATCCTTACGCTTAGGATTAGGCTAAGGTGTATACTTATACTACTGTTTCGGCCCTGTTCTATACATTTTATCCAGTACATTTAATAACTTAAAATATCAGTAAACATTAACTTACGCTCAGTTGAGTTGATTCTCACTATGAGTTGAGTTGATTTTGGCCGAGTTGATTAATAAATTAAGAATGAGTTGAATTGAATCAGATTTTTGAGTTCTGATAGTCCTAACCTTAAAATCAACTCACTGAAATTTACAGTGTAGGCTTAGGTTTAAGGTTTATAAGCTCAGGCTCTGACAAGCTCGTTGCGTTTAAAGAGGTTGGAAGCTGCCGCAATGGGCTACTTCGACACTGCGTACGTAAGACAGAATTTGAACCATTGCATCTATGTCATGAATCATAATATTGTCAACTTGACGTTTTCAGTCACATTCATATTGGTTAAAATGATAAATATTATCTGTATTAAACCAGGAATCTTGGGCCACCATGAAATTACACATCAAATAAAAGGATACGAATGGCTGTTTGAGAAACTAAAAACCGGGATTGCAATGCTAAGAAATCGTGCTAAAAATACAAAACACCATTCGAATGTTGAACAAAAGAGCCTATAGCAGTGTGTACCGGATACTCGTTTCTGTAGCCGTTTCCGGTAAAAAACAGTATCCGCTCTCGTTTCCGTTATAGAAATACCGGAAAATTGTTTATTTTTACGTTCAAAAATTAGAGATAAATTACGTAAATTTCTTGCAATTTTTCATTACAGTAAAGGTTTCGGTGCATCATACGCGATTGTTTCTGCAAAATTTCAGAAAGCACGGTGAACATTTAGAATTCTCATTTGCGTTTGCAGAAAAATAAAACCTATTTGAAATATATACTTCAATATCCGTTTCCCATTTCCGTTATTTCGATCACTATCCGTTTCCTTTTATCCGTATATACCCTGGTCTATAGTGACGCGCCAACGTCGTCTCGTTGAACGCTATTAAGAACCATATATATATAACTTTTTGATATGCGAGCGATTCATTTTAAATTTCTACGCTTATATCGAAAGTGACGCTTTTTAGTCCCACACAAAAACGTTCCGCTCTTGGTCTTTACATGGGACAAAATTTCGATGCATCGCCATTCTTTTTTGAAAGACTTTAGTGAATTTATGCGCGACTGAATTACGTACAGAAAGTATAACATTTCTGAAACTTTTATAAGTTAATATCCGTTTTCCATTCGTTATTTTTGCTATCAGGTTACACCATGAACACGCGAGTTTACGATTAAAATACACCCTGCTTGTTCGAATGCCAAGTTGCAAACAATCATATTAAGATTCATTTTCAGTAAACCAAAAGAATACAACTATAAGTTTAAATTGGGCTCAACCGAAAGTTTGACACCCGGCTTCAGAATTTCGCCTTGGCTTTTTCGGTAATCCGTAATAAAAATCGTAAGTAATCATTTCAGTCTAAACATTCTAGTGCTAGTTGCCCAAATCCATAACCAACAGTATTTAATTTACTCCATAGTACAATAATACATCAGAACAGTCATAGCAAATATAAGGACAATCGAAAGTATAAGATAAATTGCAAGAAGTGTCAATCTAAACCAACGTCACTAGTGTTTTAGCTAACGAGTAATCGTTAATGTTGTTCCCATATTGTGCGGTCTTTGCCAATGGGCGGAAAAACTCTTCTTCCCTTCGAGTGCACGCATGGCACTATTCCATTTTGAGTCATTGTTTCTTGAAAAATCAGAAACCTCCAACGTCAAAAGAAGCTAACTTTATGTTCATCGTATGCATGACATAGACAAATGTGTTAATTTCTCGAGCAAACCGCGTTTACTACACCACAATACGCTCAATATCGAATCAAACAGACATTTCACTCAATTCAACATAAATCACGGTTCCTATACGCTTTTTCGGACAGGATTGGGTTTTATGTTCCAGAAAACAGCTTTCCTACGCCTAAACCGTTACCCAACAACAAGTTTAAACGTTTCAATCTTGACCATTAATCTGAGGGAAGGAAAGCGTGCTGGACCCTACATTACAGGGTCCCTTTTGGACATTATGGTTCACTTTCATGGGTTACCATAACTGGATACAGTTGTGCTTATTGCAAACAATGACCTCAAACAATACAATCACCGAGCTGTAATACAAAGCAACATTCCATTAATATTTACTTGATAAAATATAACACAACGGTTGGTACGTATCCGGCAGTACTACGCCCCGTGTTTAGAATTCTATTTAAATTTATAACTGATGTTATACAGCTTGAGCAAAAAGCAAACCTCAATTTCTGCTGCGTTATATCAAGAAATTCCGATCGAAACAACATGAAATGTTTTTACGCCAGCTGAGCACGGCATAATACTGCGTGCATTTATAAAACACACGGCCCGTAGTACTTTTTAAGGGCCGTCCCATTTTCTGGTAAGACTGCAAAAAGTAGGCTTAGATTTAACGCTAATAGTACTTGTTGAGGCTTTCACTTTTTTTTCAACTATTAAATCTCGGCTTAGGAATATACCTAATCTACAATTACGGCACTAAAACTAAACAATTGACCAATGTACAAAATAACACAACGTTGCATAAATTACAGGTTTTTTACATTTACGACATCACAAAACCGGCAAATCGACAAATACCGTTAAGGGCGGTTTCGTTTGAATTTTGTGATACACACGGATAATTTTGACATCTGGTGTCAATCTCTACATTTGGCGGATTTCAAAATTGACTGAGACACTGAGAAGAATTTTAAGCTGAGGTACGTAATGGTGACGCCAAATATTGACATAAAACTTGCTACTGAGCGAACAGTTTCCAAATTATTGATACCAAAGCTTCAAGAAAATTACAATTTCACGTTTTCAGCAAAAATAAGCTTAGTATTTCATTCCAGATGAATTGTTACAAATACTCGCCACAATAACTCGTTCGTATAATAAAGAATAATTAATTATATTACACATACGATATAAAGTCTAATATTGCCATTACAACAATACAATCGCAAAGCAAGCATGTGAGCATTCAGAACATGAAACTATGTTACCACATGTCTACATCATATACAAATTCGACAACTTGCGGGTGCATTTGCGCATAATTCGAGTTTGATGTCAGTTCAGTTCGCAGATGCTCAGACGTATAATTATAGCCCCTACACCTGTTGCTGTTATAAAGCGCGGTTACAAACTTGAGGTTAAGCCTAAGTGATAAACAATCATCTCAGCAGTATTAAACAATGTTATCATATTGTATTCAAGTAATATTAAACAAACTAACCGGCTACTGAACTCACAAATTATCTAACCAGATGCAATCTTTTAGAAAATCTGTTCTTTAACACAATTATAAACACTACGATACCCCACCGGACCAGAATCATTGTTGAAACCGGAACAATATTCTCTGCATTTGCATACAACACTGAAACTTTACGCTACGAACGACAAATGCTGACCGTACGTATTCACAGCTGAATCTGCTACTAAAATTTACCAACTGCGGAATAAAACCAATATATACACGTCAACAAATTATGAAATTTCACAAAGTTATACACACAATGTGGCACAAACATTGCATCACGCAAAGAATCGCAGCGGCATACAGCTGGTAATCATACTGTCCAACCACGACTGCTGCCATTAGCAGTCAGTAACATTTGTTAATGTAGCACTGAGATTATTCAAAATGTGTTAATAAAATTTAAAGTTGACAGTAACCATGTTTTACGATTCTACAAAATTTTGTACAATACTGAAATTAACCCGAACCGAACTTTGACATATTATGACTTAAAATTCACATACAACATAGCTTGAAGCCCGAAATTACTAATTTCCAATTTACATACCATTAACGAACAATGGTATGCTCAATTGCAGCTTAATACATTTGTGTATACATTGTGTTCATAATGGTGTTCCTTACACTAATGTTTCCATTTATATTGCCAGCAACCTAACCAAAAACACGTTACCATACCAGTCCAAAACAGTTACCACAACCGGAAGCAAACTTTTACGCAGCACTGCCATTTTGAAATACACATCAGTCGAGAAAATGACATAATGTAAGTATTATCAAAACAATACATACGACAAAATCCATTTCGACTACCAATTGGTTGAGGTCCTGCCGGCCGCACCAGAAGCAGAAGTTGAGGTAACTAAAAATCGAAAAGGTTCTTACAATAATACGCCTATGCTTTATAACATATAACGCACTGTGAAAGGCAATAATTTCACTTTTTAAACAGCACCCGTCTTTGATATTTTAGCATAAAAACGGTTTAGAGTGAAAGTATGTACAAATTTGTCTCATTTAAAATAAAACTAGTGAATGCGTAAGAAATGCATACTAGCAATGATACCTACACACCTAAGCGCTGTTTTGAGTTTCACACTCACTGTCCAAAATTCTTTATCAATCCTGTTAAGAAAATAACAGTGAATGCCTAACAATGAAATTTAAAACTAGTATCAAGCATCAATAATTTTTTCTTCCAAACATCAAAGCACAGTAACCATTATTATAACAGAAACGTGGTATTGTGCCTATTTTGTGAAAATTTAACAATCACTCTGGCATCGACCAGCAATCAGAAAGAAAACAAAAAATACTGTACCTACGGATTCAAACAGAAAATATGATTTGCAAAAACAAACCACACCAGAAATATTGCAAAAAATAGTACAAAATTAGATTTCACTCACCTTTACAATACTCATCAGTGGTATCAGTTGCGTCTAAACTCCAGGAGGAGGACGCATTGCCGCCGCCCGCTGCCGTTGTCCCATTGTCGTCAGACATCATTGCTGAACCCCACACACGAACGGTGCCATCATCCGAACAACTAACAAGCATCGAAGGATCAGTTGGATTCCAGCTGACAGCGTTTACAACGCCTGTGTGTCCAGCCAAAGTTTGAATTGGTCGTTCTTTGTCTTTATGCCAAATGTACACATTATTGTCTAAAATAGAAACAGATAATAATTACGTTGTAAGCATTATGACCTGAGTTACACTTTATTCCTTAAATTTCGTACGCGTACACAGCTAAAATGTACGGCATCATTTGACGTGAAAGCTTTGTTAAGTTATTCCAAATACGTAACTCAAGTCGAGAAATCATTTGTAGTCAACACCGATACCAAATTCATATATTGCAGTTGCATTTATCTCCAAATTCACGGTAACAGACGAAACGTTAGGCTTCCTCTGTCATTTAGGACAATAGAAGCGAGGCTTAACAACAAATTTAATGCCATAGAATACACGTAGCTTGCCGATCATTTTACGAGATATATCATAGAGTAATAACCTGTTTACTGTTTGAGGATTACTATTCTAATGGATCAAAATATACCATACAGACTGTTTGCAATGTTACTAACCTTCGCTTCCACTAGAAATAAAATCTTCGTTAAGGCCGCCAAAACACGAATATATAGAGTAGAACCCTTGAGCACATCCACGATAACGACGCACGAGGCACTTGTCCTCAACGTCCCAAAGGTGCAAGCCCTGAACAGTGAAAACTAAAATTTCTTAACCACAACAAAAACCATACAAGAAAGTAATGCTGAACCCTTTGTCATCAGACAACAACTTTGATGAATGACTATTCAGTTATAGATAAGTATATACTCAGCACGATGAATTTTGTCAGAGATCTTTCATACAGGGTGCAGTACTTAACATATTATTTTGATTTTCAAGTCAAGCAAAGGTGAAATAGGAATCGAAATTGGGTTTGAAGCATTTGGCGACAGCGATTTTACGATGTAGCTTGCTCCGCGAATCAAGGAAATTATTTCCCGAGTCAGCTCAAACGCGTTGTCGCAGCTTTTAGAAAGGAAAATAAATACTGGCTTGGCCCGACTCACCGTTTGGCCAAAACAAGCCAGATATTTTCGAGTACTCAACCGCAAGCAGAAGTTACTTCGAACAACATGATGAGGGCAACCTTTACAAAATGCACATTTAAACTCAGTATTTAATTACCTGAGACACGACTCCGACTAGTGCAAGGCGTTGTGTGCTATCAAACGTAAAATTCATTATGGAATGATCTTCTTTGAGTCTGTAAAAATAAAAATCATTATGTGGAGAAGATAAATTACTTTAATTCGCATGTCAGAAGCCTCATCCCGTACTGATTACAGGAAATATATCGACACAAATAATGCATTTAGTTAAAGTGAAGCAAAATAATTTTCCTGTGAAAAACCCGATTACAAACAACCTGTCGAAAATGAATATAGCTACTGGCATGAATACAAACAAAAGCGTTCTTGCTACCAGTTGCAAAGCAGCACCTAAGTTATTCAACCAATAAACAATTAAAATGTTTAAAACAAGTCTGTAGACACTTTTATGTGTGAACCTGGACTCTCCCAAGTTGGGGCCAAACAGCAAGGTTTCCACATCAATTTTTGGTTTGCCTCCAGGTTGACGTCCTCTTTTTTCACAGCGGAGCATATCCGAAGAGTAAAACGATATAGTCCTGAAAATCCTGTTATTAAAACTTAAACCCACTTACACATTGTAGTCTGACATATCGTCAAATGTGTAGGCACGAATGCGATTGTGCGTATCAGCCGCAAGCACAGTGCGACAGTCTCCACGACAACATACACTGCGGACACGAACGCCTTCCCACGATGTAATGACAGTACCGTCCAGATCCTATAAAAACAGCACATAACTTAATTTACTCAGAAAAATTACGCATGTACAGAAAGCAAACGTGCATTTAGCCTTAAAAAATTCAGTCTGATGCCGGAATCGATTATATCCAAGGTCCAAATGTCAACAATGTTTGTTCGTAGACATTTAGGTCGGTCTCAAGTAAAAAGAAATGTCGGCACTTCGAATCTAAAGTTAACGTATAGATAATACAAACGCGGTTTTGTTGCCCAATTGATTACTAATAATAACCCGACAAGTGCCCTTAAACTGTAGGAATGTAAAGCGCAACAATTCATACACAAGGAAACAGAGTGTCTTACAGTTGCTATAAATTTAGAACATCGATTTTATGCGAGTATATAACTTGTGAGCCTTGCCTTCTATAACTATATTATAAGATCACCCAAGTTTTCGTTCTTACACAGTAGTAAAATTGGCCTTTGCATCCACCACACGCCAAATGTTGGCTATCGTTGTACCAGGAAACACAAGATATTGAGTCGTCACTGTGATGCACCATTTTGTGACGTAATTCGCCTTTCTGAAATAATAGAAATCGAAAGAGTGAAGCACAACCACGAAATTCCTACCTCTTAAAATCTTTTTGCTACCCTTTACTAACAATTATACCTGGAACTCAGACAGTGCTTAATAAGAATTACAATAAAGTGTGTTCATAGAAATGGTGTACACAATTGCATACGTATCTATTGAGTAGTTACAACAATGTAAAAAAGCTTTACAAGCTCAGCATTCAGTAACTTTCGTTCACCTCTATCACATAATTATGCGCAATTCACGGCGTGCACTACCATAGCTCAAACTAAGTATGAAACCGAACAAACGGCATAACTATTTTAGAAATTTGGCATTTTTCAGCGATATTTTTTAATTTTCCCCTCGGAAATAGGCTGTTGTCGCCACAAATATACTTACGAATTGTGTACTCGATGCAATTTAAATTAAAGCAAGTGCTATTAACAGCTGGCATAGTACAATATTTTCAACTGTTATTGGCGCTAAACATAATTAAAAAAATGTTTCGAGAAAATTGAAAGCAAACCATCGAAAATTTATTGACGCTGCTCAACCATGTTATTGCTGGACAAACGAGCATATCTGTGAAAACGACATACCTCTACATTCCATATCCACAAGTCGCAGCTTTCTTCTGGTCCAACGACTGCTAAATATTTGTCGTCCGGAGACCATGCGAAATATGATGCGCCATAACCATGGCCTTCGAATACAAATTTCTTGCGTAATTTTCTATCATCCTTTAAATTATTTAATTTCGAATTTTAACTTTGCAGTTCCATTAAAATTCGCACACCTCTGACAGCAGGTACGGTAATTTTATTCAACTACGATAGTATTCTGTTAAGAAGTAAAGCCCCATTCACACGTGCAAGTTTTTGTAGCGAGAACTTGAAGCTGCAACTTGCACGAAATACTTACAGCTGCAAGTATTTTCAAAGGAACATACCGATTGACCAATCAAACTGCAGGTGCAAGAAATCCAAGGGACTAGCACCTGCGTTCACAGGTGCGAATTAAATTAAATAGCATGAATTCCACTAAATAACTAACTTCAAAGCTGCTTTGTGACAACACCTGCGCATGACAGTTGCACGTGCAACTTTTGCAGCAAAAACTTGAACGCTTCAAAGGGGCTTAACACGTATAAATTTAGTATAGTATTAACTGTGTGTGTTTAAAGAATCTCGTCAAAAAATTTTGACTGCGTCTTTTTTAAACAGTTTAGCAGCCGCCTCACCTATGGATCAAAACCAAAATTTGTAATTAAGGTTGTTCTAAATTTGCGTTTTGCTTTCCACTCGTTTTGCTACCACGCTCTTTTTTACTATCATACATCGTGGGGACCCCGTCAAACAGTTTTGCATCATTCGACACTGATAACCAGTCGTAGTGGGACTACATGTATTGAGCAAAGCTCGAACATACTTAAGCAATTAAGCTAATATGCAAATCAGTGATTAGCTAACTACTTATGTAGTAACTCAATTAGTTAAATAATTCAAAAGTTCAAATTTAGGCTTATCAATTAAGCAAATATGCAAATTAGCTATTAGATAACTATTCAATTATGGGTTTTAAAGGTTTGTAGACAATATTCTCCGATTCCTCGCACCCAAAAATCCTTTAGACCCCTAACACAAAACATAAAACGCTTCGCGAAACTCAGCTTCACTCAATAATGATAATTATAAATAAAATACCTTATCTACTTCCCATATTATGACAGTCGATTCTTTGGATCCTGTAGCCAGCAGTGTTCCAGCATGATTGAATCTGCAGAACCAAACTTCGTCGCAATGGTCAGTGAGTATCTGATAAGTCTTTTGCGGAAAGAGATCTCTGTAACATAGTTATTGAATTACTACCAAGACTTATCAAATCAAAATCGCTATCGAAACAAGTATTGTTCAGTAAAATAAGTACTACCCCATGTTCATAGAATTATAACAAAATGAGACACAAATAAATAATATAAGGTCTCGTTTACCAATAGTTAAAAGATGTTGGATATGTCAGCCAACTGTTGCAGAAATAAGACATTATATATACAATACGAAAGAACTTATAAAATGCTTAATATACATATCAATGACATTATTGACAGTAGTCATGGAGAAACAAACTTAAAACTTAGCTTACCTGTCACACGAATGGTCGCACAAAAGTGATTTTGGATCAAGCACAACGGACCATCTCGTGTTATGATATAGGCATTGATCACGTTGATATTTCACAGCCTGAATCAGCAACGTTTCAAGCCGCCGTTCAGGTAACATAGCAGACGCAGGCAAAAAATCTAAACAAAAACTATACTAATAAATTGAAAAATTGAAAAAATCGTTCATCTTAGTATTATACATAACGTAACGATAGCAAAAGCTAAGGTAATGGCTTGATTAAATTCCGCATTCATAATTCTATGAGCTCCAAAACTTATTTTACAGTACCTTAATAAATAAAGTTGGCAGGAAATTTCAGGTTCTACGCCGCTTGAGCAATGAATCAAAAGCAATACGTATAATAAAATATTATATTAATTACGTTCGAATAATTGGTTTGTGTCACAGCATTGCCACACTTTAGAAAATTTAGAACCGAAAAATATTAGTTCATACTAGCAGCCTGAAATTTATTTAAATTACTTTGCAATTTTTCCATCAATTTTTGACGTGAAACTATTCCATATCCTTGCCATCCGGCCGCCCGTCTCAAATCAGACGAGTTGTTGTACATGAGGAAACTAAAACAGAATGAACGACTTTTCATAAATAATACATTTTGACCGTCACTTTGAATGTTTATATGAAGTTTAAAAATATCCGCAAATAGCGTGGGAAAGCGTACAAAAGCCGATAATTCCAATCAAAATAAAACTATGGTACAACAAACACAAAGTCTACAGTTTCTCACCTGCTCAGTTGATGTAAACGTTTTGTTTTGTGTTTTAATGGACTAAGCTGTTCCCTGAGAATACGTAGTGCTTCGACAACTTTGTTCTGTTCAAGTAATTCCAGATACTGTTGTTCAAGTATAAGAAATCGCATTTCCTAAATAAATATTCTGGATTTACGGTTAAGTAAAACTTTCGAACAATGCACATTCGCTTCAGTTAAAATTCAAAACAAACGTTTTAGATAAGCGAACGCACTTTAGTGGACTGAATGTGGAACCGGTTCAATTAACCATTACAATTTTAATAAATGCTGGCCATAACAAAACCCCGCAGCATATAGTTATATAAGCACCATGTATGTATCATGTAGTTGTATACATTTTACGGGTAAAAACTAAATCTAAACTAAAATCAAATTAAAGCACTAAAACTTTGGGTCAGTAAAAGAAACAATAAAATAATGGATACTGTTATAACTTCTTCGCTTCCTAAAATTGGCAGCATTGCTTTCAAGTCTTTGTCAATCTGTAAGTAACCAAAATATCATGAATATATGGCTGCTAGCTATATATACATAGACACACTTCGTGTCTAGTGACTCTCAATGTCTGCAGTCAAAAAGATTACAATGGTCATTAACAAAATTGCTAATACAAAACGTTGCAACAAACATCAAAAAGATGAAACATAAGCACGCAATAACTAATACATGAGGTCCGTCTTAACAGTATGAATTTCATTCGTCTGAAAAAAGAACTTACCAAATCCCAATTGCCAGATAATACATTATTTTGAAACTCAGTTGCATGGGGATGCTCCAGTTCGCACCCAGATTCTTTGATTAATGTATTCACAGTAGCTCTAAAAATTAAACAAACTACTATATGCTATGTTTAATTGAAATCGTCGAGTTTGAACAAACAGTAAAATGAAAAATAATCTACAAAATGTTTATAAAATATATTGATGAGTTTTCTCTCGTATACGCTAGAGTCAGGATGGTACCGAAACTATGATTTGACGGATACAGAATCCCGTGCGATGTTGCCGAATCCGAACTTAGGCTTTGAAAACCATTGATTCACAATATGCAGGCAACCGAAACGTGAATTATAAAATATCGAAACCAGAATTCACTTAAACAAGGATTGAAGTTCGAACCGCGAGAACGAAAAGTTTTTGAGAAACGATTCAGTGTGATTCACGGTGTGACCGGATGTTAAATATGTCAACTGAATTTAAATAAATTGCTAACTCGGAATTTCGTTTTTACTTCAGTGTGGAAAACTATAGCTACTCGGACTCAACTGCTAGAAAGCAATTAGATGGTATTCAGCAGTTAGCACTATAACAATAAATATACGATATCCGGGAGGTATATACTGAATACCGGAACCGGATGAGATTTTTGCAGGATATTAAACAAGAAACGGACATCCGATGGCAACCTAGTCTGGTCCAACTCAATTTTGAAGACACAAACAGACGTTTTCAAAAATTGCTGGATTCGTTTCGCTACCATTTCCGGTTTAATAAAAATTTATCGGACAATATTTTTATAGCAAAGCTAGATATACAGAAACGCTTATTCAAAATTATAATCTAAACCAGCTTGGAGTTGTATGCTGTTTGTGCCGGTTTCATTTAACGATCAGTTAAATTCCAGTTGTAGTGTTACATAACCTTAATTACCTTGCATACGAATGCATCCTGGTTCTGATTTCAAACCCGTCAGACACGTTCTCGAAGCGTCAAAGTTGTAAATATTAAGCGTTTAAATTTAAAACTCCAAACTTACGTTAATCCCAAATCCCGCAGATGCTGTCCGATTAAGCGTACAATTTCACGGTCAGTTGGTGATGTAATGCGGCGCTGAACAATAGCATGTAACGCATTACCGTCCCCATTTTCAATAGCATTTTGATCGCCTCCTAAATTCAATTCATTACCAGGGCACGCGCCATTTGCAAAAATCGTACTATTGCTATTGTTGTCGCTGTTTGATTTCGACTTGTTCGCTTGCGTTGAGGACGATTCGGCACCGTTTTGAACAGCAGCAGCTTTTTCATTGCTACTGGAACCAGCACCACTGGTTTCTCCATTGTCATTGCTGTTCCGTGGTGTCAAACTTCGTTTTAAGTTGTTGACGTTATTTCCTGCAGGCATGCATATTGACTACGCCCACATATACAGACATCAGAGTGCAACCGTAATTATAATTTACCGTAACCGGAACGGGAATTTCAAAAATTACCGGAAACGGAGCCGGAAAATGAAAAATACATGCCGCCGAAATATTCATTGTAATTTTCTTCTTTGCAAATATTATAGGAAAAATAACCATAGTAGGAAATAGGTACGTATTCACTTTATCAGCTGTACTTTAGATTTTTATAATCCAAGAAAGCGAAATCACTTCTATGGTTTATTTTCGACGATTATCAAGGTTTACATTCTATACTAATAAAATCTATTTAATTTTTATCGTCTTTTTTAGTAAATCAAAATTTACCGCAACCGAAACCAGGTGAATAAATGCCGGAACCGAAATTCCGGTTGCATCCTAATAGACACTTAATATTTCCTTGATTCTTTATACATGCTGTCTTAAATGTTCATCCACAGTCACACGTATATAATAATGTCAAGTTCCATAACTCTAAGAAATACTACTACAGAACGAAATGCCACTTCTGAAAGTAGCGAAGCAATTTTCTGTATGCCGTTCCTTGTACCGTTGTTCACTAACGTTTACGCTTGATGGAGACGGAAGCTCAAGCCGCGCCATAATGGGGTATGCAAATATGCAATTTATGTTAGCACACTTCTTATAATTCACTACACAGCTATATTTTCGAAGCGTGTGACGTTTATTAATCACATAGGTATCATGGTAAATAACCAAACATCCGCCACCTTAAACAACAAGGTGGCAACAAACGTTCGAATTCGAATTCGGCAAAAATTTGCAGTTCGGATTCAGTTGTAAAAAAGCCAACCCCAAGGTCGAATCCAACAATGTTCGGCAATATGTTTTTTCCATTTTATGCAATAAAAATTTTAAATAACGTGTTATACAAATCAATATTTTTGTTTCAGGTCACAAAACCCACAAATGAGGTCATACGCGAAACATATTAATGTTTAAAAGTTATGCGGCTACAAATGTGTTGATATTCTGGAACAAATTATAGATACATAACTCAAATTTGTAACATACAAGATTCAGATTTCCGATTCGGCAATTTAGCAAGGGTTTCGGGCCACCATGCTTAAACTTACATACCTTTCTTTTCAGTTGTATAATCACTAGAACTGCTACCAGTGTTGCTAGAATTGCCATGTCGCATACTCTGTTCCTAAAACGTGTATAGTACATATAAGTAATTTCATCGAAACACGTCATATAAGTACTATATATTAGGGTATATACCTATATATATTAGGGTACCGCCGAATTTCCGGCTAGGGCAAAAATCGACATCCAGCTCCTATTTTGTTAATTGCAAAATATTGCAGAAAACCACAATATGACTATACTTGGCTGCGAATATTGTTGGAAATGATAAGTAAAAGTAGTTTCAGAAACCAGGTTATTACTATATAATAGCATTGCATAAACAAAATTATATTTAACTGAAATTAAGCTAAAGTCTGGACTGTTTGCATATATGCTGAAAGTTTTATAAGCAGTGTACAATGAAATCTTGGACAAGAATTTAAAACTTCAGCCAAAATACAGTTCGTAACAAGAAAGTTTTAAAAATTGGTTTCTAAGGCGATTCTTCACTAAGCAATTAAAGATTATATACGTATCTTTGCGCAGCAAAGAGCAGCTGTTATATATAACCCAGAAATACTTCAATTGGGCATTATTATACGTTTTGGCTCCGAAAATCCTGTCTCTGGGGTGGATACATAAATTATTATATTGACGTAAATAATTGCGGTCCAGATATTCTTCCTCAACGTACAATTCATAAGCAACGCAACGTGAAAACTGGTGCAAACTAAACTTCAAAATCTAGAAATTACAAATAACTTTTTGTTTAGAGGAGATGAAAAAAAGTCGGGAGGTCGATTGGGCGAAAGGGTCGCAGCAAGAACGATACAGATGCTGTCCACAACTTCGCTTCCTTCACTAAGAAAACCACAGAAGATGCACAAAAAATAATGATAGGAATGAAAATGCAAAAACCCACCTGCATGGCTTGAGGCGTAACTTTAACGCGTTTTGAAGGCGGGGGTGATCCACCCTCGTCGCCGCTAGTTGGGAAACTAGCGGCTGCGGGCGAAGCTGCCAGTGTGAACGATTAAGAAGAGCAAATCCAGCGTGATTATCAAACGCATTCGATTAAATAAATCATATATGCTCTACGAAAAGGGCAAGTATAATTTGTAAGCAAATGAATAAGTAAATATATGCGCGTAAATACCTATAACCCTGCAATGTCCTTCGAAATTTGGAAATTAAATTACATACAAGGGAACAAAGCGGCTTTCTGCCTTACATCACAAAGAGAAGGTAACCTGTAATTTGAGCTTTGAAAGCACTTCGAACAGATATACCTATACCTACACCTTCCAAAAGCTAAACAGAAAACATACAAGCAAGTGCCATCCGTTCACATAGTCTGCACCGCGGTAACTACGGTGCCAATGCATGCACGTAGTCAATTTTTAAATTTAAGATCATAGAATTTACCAAAACCGTGTTAACATGTTACTGTATCAAGCATCCCTAAATTTGCGCAATAGGGTTGGTATATAGTTTTGAGCCGCGCAAAAGCGTATGTTTACTGATTTATAAGTATATTGTTAGCTTGGATTTATAATTTAGCTTCATTATTATGAAAAGCTTAAGCTTCTTGAATGGAGATCGAACTTCAAGTAAGCGGATTCGAAGGCAAACGTTTTACCACGGCGGCACGTGACTTCTCTTTCTTGAACTGGTTTTATAATCGACTATATTTGTCGACATGTATCCTGCCGACTTGCATACAACACAATGTGCATTACATTAATTGCATATGAACCAGGACAAGCATGGGTCACATGCTTGTAAGCATGTGAGACATGCTTGTCCTGGTGCATATGAAATAAATACAATGCACATTGTGGTGTACGGTCGACACATATAGTCGACGAAAAACGCAGTTGGAGAGGCGGGCTACGTGGGGCAGTGGTAGAGTGCTCGCTTAAGGATCTGTAGGCTGAGAGTTCGATCCCCGCTCTACCCCGGGTTTCCAGCTGCTTAGTAGAAAGGTCTGCTGTCCCTTAGTTGCAACCTAGACCGACAATGCTTACAGAGTACAGCGCCACCTTAGTATCTGACTCAGCGTTTACATCTACAATTCGGTGGCAGTCTGTTATCCAACTGTAACTACCAAGGACATTCCTACAATCCAACTTGTCTACTGAATACCGCTCTGTGCTAACCAAAATTAGGTAGTTTAACATGACATAAAACACGGTTCGAAACGTTCCACCGACGACTACAATCTGTGGTATCGAGCTTAATGGATATATAAAGCGGTTGACCGAAAATCAAAAGAAGACAAGCTTCAATTTCAACACCAACGTATGGCAAGCGACCTCATTTTCAACGCAACGGCCATCGCTCACATAGCTCTTAGTATATCTAGCTACACCATTATCGTTTACATTAATAACTGGTTTGCAAAAACACAACGTTTTTCTGGACCTTTGATGAAAGTCGATTTCTGACTTAAGTCAATAAACAAAAGATCTAAGTATCTGATACGTATGCATTTTTCAGCCAACGCATTTATCTCGCTGCATCAAAACTAGGACCGCTGTCTTACAACATCGATTAGTTTTTCAACCAGAAAGCTTGTTGACACTCTCTGAGTTGAGTAAAGGCTGCAAAACTAAAGTAAATTGATCAACCTAAGTGAATTTAGGGCTGAAGTCAAGTCATGTCTCTTAATAAAACTGATCCACGTTCCATTTGCGCGATACATAGATGCCCCGGTTGCCTATTTTCCAAATAATAATGTAGAACTGCCCTGTTTTCGGATTTTCCATGGCAGGGATGTTTCATTTAACCTTTTGCCTAGCAAATAGGGTGCTGTACCATTTTTCCGAAACAGTACTTTTCCCGATATTAAATAATGGAGCCTTCGCGTATTACTGCGCACAAAAATTCAAGTGAACCCCTTTAACAGACTATCGACAACATACAGGGCGTTTTAGCAGAAACTGAGGACCAAAAAGACGCAGGGTTAAAATTTTTACAATAGCGTGCACAGTATCACGCGAATGTTCAATAATATTAAAACTTTGAGCTGTCCCGCTTAATAAATTTACGCGAAAGTGGGCTCTCAGTTAAACATTTTTTCACTTGAACGTACTCCTGCATCTTGCTGTCTGCGGGAAAATAGAACGCACCTCAAAGTGAAACATGTGTCACTCAGTAACTATATTAGACAATCTGGTATATTAGTTAACTATAAATATTCGTGCTGAATTATTAAATCAAAGATACTTTCATTGCTTGTAGTTTTAGACCACTTTCCGCGAAAAGGTGAAAAATCTTCAATCCTTTCGTGCCCACTTTTTGCAGCACCGACGTAGTGCCACCTACAACTGACCTTTAATTATATATAATAGCTTGGCATAGTTTTAGTTTCAATGCACTTTTAAAGTGAAATTGGGTTCGGTAAAAGTTTACATACGGTTTTATTGTATTGGCGTGAAAATGAAAAGTGAATGTTTTGGTTTTAGTGCTCTTTAACGAAATTTGCTAACACAATGCATACCTTCAGGGTGCAAACGGATAATAAAAAAGGATGGAAACGGAAAATGACGGATGCATCGAAATTTTTAAGATGTTGGATGAATTTCGTAATTTTTATACCATTTTGAACGATTGCGGCACATCTGTAGCAAAAGAGTTGCGAGATATATGCGTGATTTTCAGGGTGCAAACGGAATTCCGAACAATCGGAATCGGAATTTCCACATTTTGATTTCAGCCTACTTGTTATGATATGTTGCATAAAAATTCTGCATCATTTATCTATTAAATTGTTTTCGATGAGTTATCAATAATTGATTGTAGTTTTTTATGTTGTAAACCATGACCATCTGAAAATGTCGAAAGAAAAAATCAAACGCAAAATGTTTATTAAAACAAAATTTTTAAATAAAATTCTATGATGGTCGTCAACTACAAAAACCAGCGCATTCATCGTATCGCTTTACAGTATAAATATATCTCACCGTTACCAATCGTCGACTGTTTTATTTGCCGCCATAAGCGGTCAAAACAATTGTTAATTCTTTGGGCTAACGCTTTATTTTTTATGAAATGATAAAACTTTTTCGTCAAAATTGCATCAAAGGTTAAAAGGAAAACAAAATAAATTTTGTGAAGCTATGTAAAATTTTACTGAACCACTGACACAATTCCTATCGGACCCCGATCTCGATTTTCTTCTTGAGTCAGACATCCGGTTGTGACCTGCGCGACATTGACACAGATACCAGCATTTTTTGCAGTGTAGAGCCGGATATGCGGTCTCATGCTATAAAAGAACCCGTTGCTTTTCGTTTCTGTACCCCAGTTTACCAGGGTGCAACCGGACGTCAACGAAACTTGTCAAAGCCGGAAATGAGGTGAAATGATGTAGTAAAAATGATAGTTTAGTTAATTTTACCCAATATCTGCAATATATTGTTAAGTTGTTCGGTTTTACGTTAATTTTCTGTGAAATTTCGGAAATTCTTTTCTGAAAACTGTGACAAAAGTGAAGCGAAACACACTACAGATAAATTTTGCTAAATTCTGCAAAAAGTTTTACTACCGAAATCGCCGGAACCTCTGGCAAAAATTCTCCTGAAGCCCGATTTTCTGCCGGAGCCAAACCTCCGGTTGTACCCTGCTATTTTATTACTGAATTTATGTTCATAGTATCACTCAGATGTATGTAACGAAAACATGATTTACTAAAACAAGAATCAATTCATTGCTCATATACAACTAAAATATATACTGTAGTGACTGGAATAAGAGGGGGCTGATATTTATTTGGCATTTCCAAAGGGCAACACCCTTTTTATACGGTTACGGACTGTTATTTATTTTTATCCCGGCCTCTGCTGGACCTTTGCTTATGATATATATCCGGAATTGTGTGTATATCCGTTGAATTAAACGTTTATTTTGTATCGAAAGCTTCAGCGATAACGTAAGGTTATACTTAATGTACTCTTATATATGTATATTTTATAGTTTCGACCTCGACTTTATTTGGTCCTGGAGTCACTTATGGTCTACAATTGCAGATAATTAACATTTATGGACTCTAAGTTGTAGGGACTCTATCCGATTACGCTCTTATTAGAAATAGGGTCTCCTTTTGATTGGGACTCAAAATGGGGGCCCTCCGCTCTTATTAACCTCCCTGTATTCAGGTCGATACAGTAAGTACATACAACGGGATTAACCTTTTCGTTTGCCCATGTCAAGAGAAATGCAAGTATTAGGCGGGCGCTGGAGGTTGAGGTCAACGGTGAAACGCAAAGAGGGGGGCCGTAAAATTTGAATTATTGCCTGCATATCATACATACTAAATAGAATTTTGGAATATATAATATACATAACGTCTATTAGTATACGACGATCACTACTTAAGATCAGAGATTTGTAAGCCAATATAAGGTGAAATTTACAGTTTGTCGACAGACCCATCATACTTGAAGTTTTTCACATGGCCAAAATGTAACCACGGCGAGGTGTTAAAGACGATCACTTGAAAAAAGTTTTACGAAATTTGGAGCCACCACCGTAAATAACCAGTATGTTTATGTCGGATACTCGGATATCGGTTTCTGAAGGATGTTAAGTCGGCAATTCGGTCGCACCTTGGTTCATGCTAAAGATTTTCATATGGCAGAAAGAATAATTTCCACTGCGTGTTGATGCTCATTTAATTACCATTCCGTTCTTGTACATAATTTCTGCGAAATTACTACTTAACAATTTTCCAAAAAATAAAAACAAAAAACTTTCATTAATACGTAATGGATTTTACGAAAACCGTATCAGCAGAATACACAAGCCAAAATTTTTTGCTGCTAAATAATAATTATACTATAGTATTTAGGTGCAATTTTTCGTGGCATCAGATTTTATACATTGCCGGTCAGATTTTATACATTGCTACATCATATATAAGTCACGCGCCGTTTGTACAATTAGACTTGTTTGATATATTAATTGATTTGCACTAACGTACACCAAACTTGCTGATTCACCTTTAAAATATTCCTTAAGAGTATTACTAAATCGTTTAGAATATTTGACGAAATCACGTTTTCTATGCTCTACAATATCTGCATCACGCTGATTTGGTATGACTTTCAGGAGCGTATTGGTCGTATCCAATAATTTTTTGATACACGATGCAATTTCTTTTATAGTTTCAAGAAATTTGCGTCGGTCAGACATTTCATCAGGGATGCGAGCTAAAATTTTGCGTAAATTCGCGGCGCGATACGACAGCTCAGTATATGGGACTGCAGGCGTATTAGAAGCTGTTGAGCTATGATCACCAACGGCCAATACTGGCTCAACGGTTCCGTTCCGAGCTATAGCTGAATTTGACGGTGACTGAATAGCGCCACTAGAAGCGTGATCGGACATCGCCAAGTTTGCATCGTTTTTCCCAACAATTATTGCATAGTCTGAGCTTGGTAGTTCCGCCTGCCTACGCAAGAAAGCTTCCTGGAGGTTTATCTAAAACAGAATAATTGTTCAAAAGTTACAAATATGAACACATTAGTGTTAATACGTAGTTTAAGATCCAAACCAAAATGATCTGTTACTATGAACCTTAACTACTCAAAAATCGTTGCTTTCATATCCGTAAAAGTTCGTATTGTAGGGGCAGTCGCATGGAAGAGGGTGGGGAGTGGCTGCCGACCCACCCCGTGAATTTTTTCACAAACACTTTATTTTTTACAACAAATGTGATTTTATTACATGGCCTAATATAAAAAATATAATATAAAAGTGCGCCCCCGCACGAAGAAAAATCCTGGGACCGCCAATGAATAGTAATTTTTTCATTGGAACAAAAATTACAACCATTTTAAAATGAATTTTTGATTACACCTGCGTAAACTTACATGCTGCGCAAGATCGGATCTTTTTAATAATTCTTTTGTCAATTCAAGAAGGAAACCAGGTTGCCGACTCTCAGTCCGCTCAAGGGCGCCTCGAAGTATTCGCACTGCTGTTTCATTTTTAGCTTCTAGTTTATCCAATGTCTGTACATATAAAGATGAATACACGAACGGGACAAGATTAAGGTCCTCTTGCATTCTTATCATATATTAGCAAAGTACCTATGCTGAAAATAAACTTCCGTAAATTAACCGAAATTTAAAAATAATAAAGGTCTTTGTACCGAATTGGATAATGTAAAGCAACTGATATATACTTACCGAGTAACCAATTTTTAAGTGTCAATTAAAACATTGAGGTAACAGACACGGGCCTAAGATGTCTGCCCTAGTTATATCTGCCGTTAGTCGCGTAAATATGACTTTAAACTTGTCCACTAACGCAAAGCCCATAAGATAAACATGCGGACCCATCATAAGGGTGCAACCGGAAATCCGATTTCGATTCAAATCTGGTTCTGATTCCGATTGCAGGAGTAATCGGAATCGTAATTATTCATCGTTTATAACGTGTATTAATGCAATTATGCGCGAAATTTTCCGGCTGTTCAATGAAGTACGGCATAGCGTATATCATGTAAATTGGTCTGTAGTATTACAAGTGATAAATTGTCAGTATGTAACTTTTCCACTTAGTGGGTTTCGATTCCATGCATTTTATACCTTCGTTGAAACTAATACCGATAATTTAAGCTTATGAACCTAGACTTTCAAAAAGCTGAGATAGAGACTGCACGAGCAACTGAAATTTTGAAGGCTTGATACTGAGACTCACTTTTTGTAAGCGCGTATTGCAACACTTTAAGCGTTAACTACGAATCAGTTCAAACTTCAAACAGAACAAATTCGTGCAAGTAGTCCAACTTTATTTTTAAAATATATTATCACAGCCGAGAATACAGAAATACCGGAAACGGATAGCAAAAAAATCAAATTTCAGAATCGAAACCAGACTTCTGTTGCACTATGGGTCCTGCACCCGTACGTCACAAAGCGCCGGGAGACGCAATGCAAACCCACCCCGCTGTGGTCGCAACCTTGTGCTCAAACAATGTTTAAAGCACATTTTGAGCTGCGAAGTGTTTTACTTTCCCACAGAATTAAAGGTTAAAAGAGGCGGCGTGGCTCAAGGGCAGCACACTTGATTAAGAATCTTTCGGCAATGTGTCATGGGATCGAAACCTCTTAAGAACGCTCCTCACGTTCGCGTGCAAGCGATGAGACTAAAACCATCGTGCCCTGAACAGTCCACCTTATAAATTTTGATATGGCCACGCTTTCAAAGTTAAGCCACTTCATGAGACATATTCATGTTTAACTTAAGTCGAAAGCAGATATTTATTTCAGAAAAAGAAAAATTGCGCTTAAAATGGTTTTCACTATTTTTAAAATATCCGCATCCGCAACTTTTTTCGCAGGATACATACACTTGAATAAATCGACATAGTTAGATGTGATAAAAAGATTTTCATTCTAATGTTGTATCAATGATCCAAATTTTTCTACACACAACTCCAATTAACAAAATCGATACATTATACCATAGCTATGTAAATATTACTTTATTACAGCATTACTACAAAGCCATCATTGTATGTCTGTTACTCAGTAAATTGAGGCTACTGGGCTATTTTTTGATATTCGTGTTGGAAAAAATAATATTTTGTTTTATGGAAAACATTACTGCGTGTAATATGAAATACCTATGTTCAATTTGCATTTTGTTTACCTGAACCTAGGACCTTTAAATTAAGCGTGTCAGATTGTGACCAGGGGTACACAGCGTCACTGCTGCTTAGTAGCATTAAAATTTCAGTTTTCTATACGCTACGTTGTTTGCTTTGAAACTTCTCATTTCCTTAAAGAAGCTTCTATAATCATTTGAGTATATGGCCGAGACAACGAACGCAACATTGTTTAACAGGCTTCCGAACAAGTGTGGAGCGTAGCGGCAAGCATAAAAATTTGCGCACATACGGGACAAAATGAAGATAGAAGCTCAGTGTAAATTTGGGATCTTCCGTTCGGTGAAGGGCTGAGAACTTTTGAACGAATCAACATAAATCTTCAAAATTTGTGATTCTAATTCGACATGTTCATATCTCTTAGCTGGAGATACTGGGGATTCGTCGCCAACTACCAGCTATAGCGGCTGCCACTGTCAGACACATGGGATAATACATCGAGAAGGCTCGGATTTTGGAAAATGTGGTTTAACCAATTGAAGTTTTTTCCGCGATTAATATGTAGCTATCGTTCGACACCTAAAATAATAGAGTCTAAATAGCCCTATCACATATACAAGCTTAATAGCAAAAAGTCCGACTGAAACTAATACGTGCTGATCAGGGTGCAACCGGAATTCCGGTTCCGACATTTTTTCACCTTCCCTTTCCGGTTCCGGAAAATTTTTACCAAACTTTTTATCGTCATATCTTAACTTCCACCGACCAAAATTTAATACCGCAATTGTTCGGAAGTTGAAAAAATACCGGAACCGGAATTCCGGTTGCAGGCTTCTTGCTGACAGCACGTACAGCTAAGTTGATTTTGATTTAGATTAAGATTAAATTAGTAACAATTACGTATGCTGCTATTCAAAAATATTGAAGCACTGTTATTCTCAATCTCAGGTGTTAACGTAAGAATAATTGTTTATCAACAGCAAGTATGAATCTAGCGTTCAGGTTAGTGGATCTTGCGTTCGGAAAAATAACATCCACTAGTTTAAAGATTTGCGTATACATAATTCCTGTTAAACATGTGCCACAACCCGGTATATTAAAGGAGTTTGCTGGGTGCGACCAAATCTTCGGTTCCGGTTTTATATCCGGCAAAAACTGATATTCGTATTCGGTTTCGGTATTCGGTATAAACTTACCAGATACCGGATATATACGATTGACGCGCAGAATATCATAAAGATGCTTTTTACATGTGAGAGTTGTCAACATCTTGCTGCTACTACATTTCTGTGCAAATCAAAAAGTTCACGTGATCCGGTCGCACCCTGGGAGTTTGTACATGTGTGCAACTACGGATTACTAGTGTAAGTAAATATTGAGATGCGACACAGCGTTAGTTGAACCGATATATATCTGTGTTGATAAAATCAGGGTCGTTATCGCTATTTGTGGGAGTATACCCATACTTAAAATTTTACTCTATGTGTTCTCTGACTAATACAGTTGAATATATATACCTAATTGACCATTCGCTAATAAATATGTACTGCTGACGATTGGGAAGTGTGGCGCGTACACCAAACGCAAACTAGTACCTTCGTTTTGTTTGTCAGCCCATCTATTTTTAGCGACAAGTACCTATACGTATATTAGGCGAAAAACATGCCGAATCAGAATTCGCCTTTTATGCTGGATTTTGTCGGACACCAAGCCGTAGTTGAAATTAGTTTTACAGGCAGTCTAAGTTTTATGGCACGAAAATGTACCAAAGTTGCGAGCATCGGAATATACAATGCGAAATACTATTTTAAGTAGATACGTATTGTCACTAACTATATACGCTTAATAAATGATTCGAGAGGATAGAAAATAAAAACTAGTCCGTATGACTGCACATGTGTTTAATATCTTTAGTACGGGTTCCGAAACATATTCTACAACAGCGTTATTGAATCCGAAGGTCTTACCTGATCAAACGGAATGTTCGTCTGGAGTTCTTGGTGGCGAATTGGATTTTTGTCGCTTTGCTGCTGATTCAGTAATGAATGCTTTACTAAACGATGTTTGTGATACCTGCGTTTTCAACATGAAAGAACCAATTCCATCCGATATGGCTCATATGTTAGTTTTAATTAACTGGTTTAACTTGAAGCACGATTATATATATACGTAAGTCAGGGTGACAACAAAGGTTCGGATTCGGATTCGGCAAAATTTGAGGTTCGGGATTCGGAATCGGTTGTGGAAAATCCGAATCCAAGAGCCGAATCCAACAAAGGTCAGCCATATGTTTTTCATTTTTAAGCAATAACATTTTTAAATACCTTGCTATAAAAATCAATATTTTTTATTTCAAGTGAGAAATCTCAGAACTGACGTCGGGACGAAATATATTAACTTATTAAAAATTATACGGCTGACATTGCGTTGATATTCTGAAACAAAATATAGATATATCTGAAATTAGCAAAATGCAGGATTCGGTTTCGGATTCGGAAAATTAGCACTGGATTCGGATTCAGATTCGGTCAAATCGTGGATTCGGTGCCACCCTGACGTAAGTATATATATATGAGGTCAGGTATCAATAAATTACCGGGCTGGTAGCAAGAAATTCCGGGCGCGGAGTAGTGAGAAACTCCGGGTGGCAATTTGTGGGCAATTTTCGACGGAGGAGGTCCTCCTACCTCCTGGTTGCGTTTATCACAGTGGTTTAGAAACATTAAAACAAGAGTTGCAACCTCACATGAATGGTGTTTAAATCAGTGCCCAGTGGCACGAAAGCTATTTAAACGTTTTGAGAAGATTAGGAGACGTTACACAGTCAGTCGGTATCTGTTCACGCATGTAAAGATGCAAAAATTGCGATATTTACGGTTTCGTGGCAAGTTATGATTACACATTTTACGTAGGTGCACTAGGCGTCAGGGATCGACCGGATATTAATTTTACCGGATACCGGATCCGGAGCCGGATGGTAATTTTAGTACCAGAACCGGTGCCAGATGTTAACCGGATACAGGATATAATTTGTACACTGTTGAAAGTATTTAAAGTCGTGCAAAAATATATATGTATTTGTGTTTATAAGATTAATTTTTGGCTTATATTTTTCATTCCATGTCAGCCACTTAAATTGCAGTCGCTGCAAAATATCAAGTATTTCGACGTGTAAAAACAGTTTTATGATATTTGGAACCAAAACCGCAAATATCCGGTATCCGGCAGGTTTATATCGGATGCCGGAACCGGATACGGATGTCGCTTTTTGTCGGATATTAAACAGGAACCGGATATCTGGTCGAACCCTGCTAGGCGTATGCAGGTCATGGAGTACTGCACACGATCGCTGATATACTGAATGCAGAGTGCAACTGGAATTCCAGTTCCGGTTGGGAAATCCGGTATTTTCCAGTATCTGGTTTCGGTAATAAGTTAGGTCTTTTTTCGCCGGAATTTTCTGATATTTTCGGTATTGAAAATTTTTCCTCAAGTTAAAATTTAAGAAAAATTGGCATATCATATATCTTAACTTATTTTTCTAAATTTGTGTTAGCGTGTATTGCCAAAATTTTCAATTAACTTTTTGAGTTGCCCTGAACTGATATTACATTTAGTTTATTACACTCGCTTTTATATGAATTTCAGGTTAAGTTAATTATTTGAAGTTCTAGACGGATTTTTGGACTATTCTGAGTAAAACTTTAACTAAGATTATCCGAAATTCACTAAAAATACATTGTAGGCGAATTTAACTTCTGTTGAAAGTGAGGCTTTACAAAACACAAAAAATAGGTAAAACATTTTACTTCGTATCGCTAATAATATATAATTAAACTATTTTCCCATTAAAAGAGGTTAAATAGCTTTAAAATTGAATTTTTCGATAACAAGTATTTTTAGTTTTCAGGTTACGGTATTTTTTAAATTTTATAATTCCAAATGCAACATGGTTGAATGTTCACGAGCGAGAAAATTTCGGTGTTTGCAATTTTCAAGTTGGGTTGCTAATTTTAAACATAGAAAGTTTTAGATTTTCCCCCATTAAATTGTTGTGGACTTTTAGAAAACTTGTCAAAAATGGCTAAAACGAATTTTCAACTACTTCAACATCAAGGTATGCGAAAACAAATTAGACACATGTTATTAGCAAAACCAAAAGCAATGGCAAAAGCTCTATTTCGAACTAACAATTTTTCAAAGACAAAGTTTCCCATATTCAAACGATTAGCAACAATTTGCCACAAAACAATAAAAATTCGGCTGAAGAAAGTATTTGACGCAATGTTCTTAGAGTTAAACGCATTTTTGCATTAAATCCTGAGCATGCTATAATACAGAGGAAAATATTTTATTTTGATATATACAATATCCGGCAGCCGGTCCCTGTTCCGGGAAAAATTCAATGTTTGTATCTGGTTCAGGTATCCGCTAAATTAATATCCTGCTTCACCGTGGCACTCGCACTATGTAATACACATAATATGTTTTCAGGGCTCCGATTATTCGTACTTCGTGCGACAATGATGTTGTTTTGCACAATGAAATTGAAACAGCTGTTGGCAATTTGATGGATGAGATCTGTACTTCCGTTGCTGGCCCTCCTATGTTTCGTTCTTTCAGCAATGATGAAAAAATGCCATTCGTGTATCACTGTTCCCCTCCAAATTATGCATTTGTACCCAATCGCGAGGCAAAGCAATTAGAATTGTTCGCACTTGATGCTGCTGGAGAGTACGTATATTTTTATATCATTATATGCATACACAAATCTATTGACTCTAGGGTGTGATGTTTTTTAAATAAATTCAAACAATTGGAACCGATTGACTTAGATTAATTGAGTTTCACCTGTTTATTCTGTAATACATGTGTTGTACATGTTTACATGAATGGACCTTTAAAGTACATGTGCCAAACCAATATTGCAAAGGAACGCAACGCAACAGGAACATGGAATTGTGGAATAGGGTCGATGTTAAAATGTTAAAAATGCATAGGAGTAGGATATTAAGTTTTGTCACGTAAGCACTTTGGATACCTTAGGCCGCAGAAGGAATACTTGTGAGCTACGTTCTGCAGCGTGAAAAGCGGAACTGGATAATATCGGAATTCGGAACAACAAATTTTAACCGGAATCGGAAACTGGAGTTCCGCTTCCGGCATTTTTTTCACCTTCCGGTTCCGGTACGTAAATAAGAAAATCTATGTGTTTCCAATTAAGGTTATTTCACCAATAATATTGCAAAAAAGAAAATTAAAATGAATTTTTCGGGGGCATGTACTTCTTATTTTCCGGTTCCGGCTCTGTTTCAGGTAATTTTTTCAGATCCCGTTTCCGGTAAATTATAATTTCGGTTGCACCCTGCTACACCAAAATGTTTACGTGACAAAGCCTAACATCTCACGCCGATGAAATCTTAACACTTCAGCAACGACCCTATTTTTTCATGCTTTTGTAGCGTTGCGTTCAGTTGCAATATTTGTTTGCCTCGTGTTACTTATACTTCCTATTTGTTGTTTAGGCATCGTGTATAAATATTTTGTCCGGCATCGATTCGGCGTCGCCAAAATTTTAAAATAACAGCTTTCATATTGATAGGAAACTTTTTGTTCGAATTCCGATTCTGGTATAAATTTGCTGTTCCGATTCCGGCATAACCTAGTCCCCCTTGTGTTCACTCTGTCTGACAATCAATAGGTTGTGGCTTCCATGAAAAACGTATTCTATTTTGAACTATATACGTACGTATTCAGGCAGCAATAATTGCCGTAGTGCAGTATGATGCAATGTTATTATTGAATATATGCGCCTAATTATTAAGGAAAGTCCGATTTTAGATGCGATAGTTTGACGACAGCAAAAGGATTCGATCGTGCTGTTGATTATAGCTCAGCAATTCAATTATTTGACCCGTTCATTCCGTTAGCGCAAAGCCACGTTTCGAACCAAGCAAACTTACGAAATACTCTTTGTTCGTATGTTGAAAACAAATCAAAAGAAGAAAATGATCTTATCACGACCTGTAATGATCGCGAGTATGTTTGAGATCATTACGTAAAAGACTATTATTTTGATGTTGATAATTAATGCGTTATTGTTAACAACTTTCATTTGGGACTTGTCAGCACGTTGAACGAATTATTGAGACCGGATATCTCTGGCTGTGGTTCTCTAAAAAATTTATTTGGTATCAGTATTGTGTTGAAAATATAGTATAACTGCTACGCTACAATTCCTGCAACAAAATCGGTTCGTCTTCCGAGATCGTGAAAAATTAGCTTAAAACACTGATCCCTGCTATTAGGGTCATGCAATCGCAACCTGATGTAGATGAAATTTTACGATCCCATCTTGCTAATCCGAACCGTAATTTCTCGGGGAAAAAACCTTGAACGCTCGGTTAAGTGGGTGATTCTGGTTTGTATGAGATAAAACGGCTCTTTTTAAGAATATGTATTGACATAAAAAACTGGCAAGAGCATAATATACTACTACTAAAACTGGAACCGGGACCTGCAGAATCGGAACAGTGGTATATTAGTCATCCGGCACCGTTGTTTACTTGAAGGGAAATTTATACGTTGCAGAAACTATAATAACTGATTTATGCGATGGACGTTTTTTAGAGGGCATCATCTGTTAAGAGCACATAACGACGCTTCAGATAGCTCAGATGCCGAACTTAGTTTCCGTTCCGCAACAGACGACTTCTGTGATATTCCGGACGGGTCTGAATACGGTTGTAGTGCAGCAAGGTAAGATTAACAAAGTTTACAGGAAACAAATAGCCTGTTCTTTTTGATATATCTTGTTTCTTGAGCTTACAGTCACTGCCCTCGGGCGGTGACTCTTGTATTCGCCAGCGATAATGAACAAATAGCCATATGGTATGAATATGATAGGACAAAATTTTGTATATATAGATTAATAAACTGAATTCTACATTGGAATTTTTGTTGTTCAAACAATGTATTCCCATTAATGACTGTTTATTATGCAGAATAGTTTTGAATGTGGAATGACGCTTTTAGCTAAAAACACTGTTCAATGCAATATTCGGAGTAAAACAAGGCGCCCGGAATCGGATTTTGTATTACGGACTAAATTTAGTGTCTAATGGAGCTTTTCGGTTGCTTTTTAATTACAGTAAAAGGTATGAGCTCGGTAACGTTTTTAGTGTCGTTTTCGTGTTATTTTGCTAAATAGGTTTGCATGCTAAGTTTAATTGCAAAAAGGCAGGCTATGTGCGGTCAATCAGCAGCGCCACTCAGGTAAATCAGCCAACGGCACTTTGCTACCCACTGCGTCGAGAGTACGACTGCAGCCTTCAACGTTCGTTGAAGCATTATTCGCAGCTATGCATACCCTTATACTTTGTTCATCTTTGCAGAAAACATGTAAACAGATCGAAAACAACTCAGCATTTGTCTTTCGCTCCCACAAACCATGAAAGGTTAGCATATGGCGATTATACAGTGCTTATTACACAATTTCAGTTGACATCAGAGAGATATACGTACCATTCACAATTTTACCAGTCCTATTATTGACATCTTTCGACATTAAATTAGAGCAAAATGGGAGTATTTAAACTCATGTGTGTGTAAAGCAGTAGTCGTCACCACAATACGCAGCGGAAATACGACACAACTCGATCTTCATACGCCGGATGCTGTGCGGCGGGTTCGGAATACCAAAGATCTTGATTCTGCTTGCGACCGTTGCAGGGCACCGTATAACATTATTGGAGTTTTCACCAGCTGGCGGCAGTGCCGACAAAGAGAATAGGAGCCGTCTAAGGTGTACAAATAAGCGTGTAGCGATTTAGAGTGATAGGACCGTATGTGCGTTAACCAGATAATTTCACTACGAGATATTAGTGTTGTTTCTTGACTTAAGTGGTGGTTTGTGAAAGGCAGAATATCTATTTTGCATATATTCCAGGTTAACAGGGAGGTAACAACGTTGGTGACACCTAAGCTTGCACACCGTGCAATAGATGCTATAACCGCTGGAGGCAACGCCTTTGTGACACACCGAGCACATCGAGCAGGGGTACTTGTGCGGCCTTGGATTAGGATGTATGTCCCTCGCGCCCGCCATAAGAAGAAGTTAGAGCAACGCGGCGAAGGGAAAGTGCTCGATTATACAAAACCCAGAGGTTTGTTAGGGCCGGAACCGCCGACTCGGACACTGTGTCCTGGATGGGACTGTAGCTGATTGTGCAATCACATTGCTGAAAAATCGTGAGAGGATTGTGCTTCTTGTCTCGGAAAATCTGGTGTTATGGTTGGTGCTTGTTGCTGCTGCTGCTTTTGTTGTGTAAGACGTGACTTTGTAGCTATAACGAAAAATAACCTATCGATGCAGAAATTCGTGTGCGGTTTTTATTATTATTATGAACGAAGTATATCTTTCGATCTTCAGGCTTGTGATATCGATTGACAAAGACGAGAGGAGATATGTGAAGATAATCGATAGTCATTCTAATCCACAGAAATTAAGTTGTGATTCCCGACGAAGTTCTTATGCACCACTGATTAACTTTAACTCAAGCATAGATTGGACTTCGTGTGCCGAGATGTCCTTGCAAAACACAAGATATCAACCGATTTGGAGAGCTACGTAAGTGTAAAATAGGGTTTTTCGTTTTGAATGTTGTTTCTGTGAGAAATTACGATGAACCCGTACGATGTAGTTTCTTGAAAACAGGTTAGACAATCATTGAATGGAAAAATATGAGTGAAATAATCTGTTAACGCGATAAATAGGCAAGCGTTTAATTTAGAATTATTCTTTGGAACCGATTATCTGGGATGGGCTGTCTTGGCAAGCCTCGGGATTTGGTTGGTCCCTTTCTCGCTTTTCTTGGGTCTCGGTGGTTTGCAAATCGAGACCAAAGAGGTGAAAAAGCGATAAACAAATTATGAGCTGAGCTAGTTTGAGTTGATGAAAGGACGCAGCAATGTTTTGCTGGTATTTTAGACACTAAAAATGACTGTGTTAATAAAGTCTCAAGTTCCCTCAAACTGATTATCTTACTACAGTATGAGATGGATGGCTTAGGTTTAGGTTTACGCTTCAGCTTAGGTATGGGGGGTATGGAAGTAAACAAGTAAATAAAATTGCACAACGCATGTAGTGTGAATGAGCTTTTTGCAGAGTTGATCACCAAGTAATGTTTTCATGAATATTGGCACTGACGGTCGCATATAATCCGCTTGAGATCAAGAATAAAAGTCTCGGTCTCGGTAGGTTGGGTCTCAGTCTCAGTAGGTTGAGTCTCGGTCGTGTGGTAGGTTGGGTCTCAGTCTCGGTCTCGTTTTTTGACCGAGACACCCCATCTTTCGGATTATGACCCGAGCGGGTCGTGAGACCGGTTTGTTACGCGTAGTCCCAAAAGGGTTTGATTAAATAACAAACGTGAAAATTATATTTCTGTATTGGAAATTTTTATTTTTGCAACACTTGTCACATACCTTATCGTAGAGAGCGCGCGAGCACATTAAGGTCACAGCTTCAATGGGCTTTCTGGTACTCCTTTGGTTATTTTACACTTCAATATTTTTATGCAGTCGTTACTTACTTGACGATTCGATAACACCCAAACGGCAGGAAACTAATGACGACAGCAAGATGCAGAATAGCCTGGATGATTCAACCACTGATAAAAAGTAAGTATATTATTGATGTATATATTATGTAATTTGTCGCAGATGATTGTACTCATGCTGATTGTAAGGTAAGGTTTGAGGTTTTAGGTTTTGCATTTATGTGAATCGAACCTATTTGAGTTCTAAGTTGAAAAGCAGAAACAGCGTCTTCCATGTTAGTTGAGTAATGTTTTGCTCTACATTGCTTAAAACATGATTTTTGTAATCATAGGATATCACTTGAAACTTACTGCGGCGCTGCTCCTTCCTTGTGTGGGGTTAATCTAACGATATAAAAGCTTGATCTACAATACGTATCTTTGTGATAGTAAAATGTTTGGGGTAGGAGTCTTAGAATACTTGTAGAGCACATTCCAGCGGTTATCTTAATTTTTTATCACGGTTCAGGTGACTTCATGACTTGTAATTGTCGTCGTTTAATCGGATACCAAAAATGCCAAAGCCTGCTTGTTCAGCATCCGACCCCGGCATTTTCTGTAACCAAGTCCGGATATTTAACTACATATTTCAACAAAACAAAACTTAATTGCGCTAATTTAGTACTATGTGCTATAATATGCTGTAATTTTGTCGGCGGAGTTAAGGAATCTTCTGGACCCCTAGGATTTTAATAAAAAGTGGTCCATCCTGTAGATATAGGCGAGCTGAATTCAGCGGTATCATTTTCATGGCTGCATGACCAAGTGTTCAGAAGTTATGGCCCTCATTGTTCAAACACGCACAGATTGGAACAGGAAGTATTTATCGGTCACATGTTCGTTAATTATAAGCTTAACCAGGTTTATTCCTTACACAAATTTAATTGCTGTTTGTACATGTTTTATAATATGGAATAAAATTGAAATTTAAAGGGCCCCATAACCATTAAACCGGGTACCCTGTAGCGCTAAAACTGGCGCCATTGAACTCAGCGCGTAGAAATCCATCAAATGAACTATTTTTATTAAATTCCGCCATTTTGTTTCTACAAGTGTCTTAGGGTTGCGCTATACTTTACTGAGACGGACGCCAGCCGCCGTTACGTGCTGGCGCGCGTTGCTGCGAAAATCTCTTTAGTGGAATTTTATATAAAACGTTTTACGGTGCCGAACAACGGGGTCCTGCGGCCCGTATAGCGCAGCCCTTAGGACGTTCCACTGCTTAAGCTTAATGCTAGAAGCAGGGATGGTCTCGGTCTTGTTTAAACGTTTTTTGTTCATTGTTTCGCAGAAATGACCTTTTGCTTTGCTTCATGTGGTTATGGGAAATGCTTCACATTCCGGACGCTATTATGCTTCAATTGTTTTGCGATGTATATGATTGCGAACATGCCAGCGATGATTTTGCTTGTGACGTTAAAGTCATGCTGCTCGATATCGTAACTCAGGTATCTCATGAGTAAGTAGGTTCGTTTCTGTTTATTTAGGTTTAGTAGAAATTCTTCTGTATTTTCAATTTTGTGCCAGTACGTTTGGCGTACAACTTATATATGTTTTTCACGCTTAAGTTGTATTTTCAGAACTTTGACAATTGATGAGTCTCTAGAAAGTGTGATTGAAATGGACGTGTCACAATATTGGGATCAGGTACGAAGCATGCAATTTTGGTTATCGCGACACCTTGATAGTATTCTATTCAAACAGTTATTACGTACTCTGCGCTTTAATTTATTAACAAAGAATTGGCTTTTCATCTGTTTAATACAAATGAATATGGGTGGCATTCAGAACCGGGTAACAGTCGTGCAAATATATTATGTGTACCTTCAAAATTGTTAGTTTTGAATTTTTTAACGTCAGTTTCGGAAACGTAACTTCTTGACTTCTGGAAATGCTATACGGATGTCGGTTTTTTGACAGATACTAAACAGTAATCGTATATCCTGTCGCTGCTGGTTGAAGCAACTTAATTGCACTTTGATACAATCTGGTGTTTGCTAAGCAATTATCGTTGTTTTCGGAAATAAGGATGCAAGCGGAATTCCGATTAGATTTCAGATTCCGATCCCATTTCAGGTGCAATCGGAATCCTAGTTTTTCACGTTTCTAGCCTGTATTATTCGCGATTATGTGCAGAAATGACCGGTCTATGTTAAAATCGAGACCGAGATCGGCCGTCGATAGTAAAAAATTAAAATTTTCGAAATAAGTTGTTTTAATGCTATTTTCATTGGTTTTTGAGTTTTTCCTATTTGTATGTTTTTCAGAATATATTGCGTAACTATGAAAATTTAAAATTTAAAGCGAACTTTTATTTATGGGGTATCACTTCCGTCAACAATACAACCATACATTTGCTGAATCCTCGCCCTCTAGCTTCGGTTCCAAATCACCGAGTCTAAAAACCGAGGCCGATACAGTGACCTGCCAAACACCGAGACTTACCGAGACCGAGACTCCGATTCCTGATAATGTGCGAAAATTGCAAGTATTTCCTTTAAGTTTCACATCAACGTATTTAAAACCGAAATATTGATCTGACGCATAATTACATAAATTAAGATTTGCTATGTACAAAAGATCTGCTCAAATTATTTGTTCCGATTCCGGTATAATTCGGTTCCAATTAGAACCGTGGCGGAAATGGCGGTTTTGTATTGTTAAATACATCTTTGCAGGAGTTAAACTTGTCTGGTTTGCAATGAAAGCACATTATGCGCTTATTTGTGTTCAGGTGTCAATGGAAGGCCTCATCGCAGTGGAAGCTGTACAAAATTCTGCCTGTTGTGAAGCGGTAAGATTTGCTTCATATCATGTATTGAAGTAGATCATTCAAAATTTCTGTACTTGAAGCGGAATTTTTGTTGCACCGTGACTTTTACGTAGCAATCAAAGCTGAATCTCGGCAAAATTCCTACATTAATATAAGTTTATAACATGTTTTTCTTTGGTTACATTATGTTTGTTATTTTGCAGGAAAGTGCAGAACAGCGTCATTTAAATAATAGCGAACATTTAGTGTTTCCTGCGACGCAAACATTTGTCAGGTGCAAATCAAGAATACCCGAAAACAGTTGGAACGAAAATACTGTACGCGTTGCTAGAATAACTTTATGTCAGTATTTAATAGTTTAATATTGATGCGCCGAGGTCAAATCTCCCGTTCTGTTCAGTTTTGTATGTACTTTGATTTTCACCATCCTGGACATACATTGTCCCATCTGTAGTTTTCAACAATGTGTACGATTTAAGTATCAGAACGATGTGCGTCATGCACTTCACTGTATTTTAGTGCATTGAAGAACCAAAACGCAGAAATAGCTAAAGTAATTCATTACACTAAAGTTATAGCCAAACCAAGTTGTCGGATTTTACAACGAAAAAATTTTTGCCGGCACGGGAGTAGAATATTTGCCGGAACAAAAACAGAAATCGGGATTGAACGAAATAGCCTTGAACGAGTTTCAACGGCTTTCGTTTTAAAATTATGCTGCGGAGCTGCCTAACGCTGTTGCAAAAGTTCATTTGGCTTTTCCTGTTTGTTATTGAATACATTATCGCACATTAAGGAATGGCCTGTGTATGTTGGTTTTAGGAAAATTTAGATAATGAATTCCAAGACCGGATGAACGGAACGGTGACAAAAAATCGTCCAACGTTTAGTCGAAGGGAGCTGGCAAAGTTAATGGTTCAAGATGATACTACTTCAGTGAGTCTTTATTAACGTTTTAAAGATGCATACTCCATAACTTATCAATTATAAAGTTGCTTTCTTTAATTTTTGTTTAAATCTGGCGACTGTTAACCAGGATTTTCGAACGGTGGTGGATTACATTCTAGAAGACTAAAATCGTGCTTAAAAATTAGAGTCGCATGCGAGACCTGACTTTGTGAAATTCCGGGTCCGCGTTTTGACATTGAGAAACTCCGATTCCGGGTTTTGGAATGGAGAAGTTCCGGTCCGGGTTTTGAATTTTAAAGTTCCGGGTCTGGGTCTTTGTTTTAAAATGTTGCAATTCTACTAAAAACTCCAAAAGGGTTTGTGCCCCTTAGAAAAGCAAAATGTACTTCAAACTTCACCGTTTTATCAGTAAACGTAGTGTGAAAATATTGTTGCAGGGTTGTGAAAAAACGCAAGATGTATCACCTCGTGAAATTAACGTGGCAAATGATAAAAGTGATCGTAATGAACTTGAACACATCAGTGTAAGTGCGCTATGTAATGTGCGTTTAGTCGAACCGTTACCTCATTGAATCAGTTTACGATAGAGTTGTGCGATCTATCAGCAAATTTGTTTTCCTATAATTCTGAATTAAATTCTTAGTCCTTTCTGATTTGTAATGGACTTTTGTCCAGCAGTACTTTATGCAACTTCCACAATATGTGTACACTGGGTAACTTTACAGGAATTATTGTCATCGATATCGAAGCTGTCTGGCTTCAGTATCCAGCACATTGAAGCCCAGCAGCTGAAGCCAGAACTTCAGTTTCTAGGACACTGAATTTTTTGGCTTCAATAATTGGAGCTCAGAAGTCGGAAAAAATCTTCAGTGCGCTATAGGGATGTGTCGATTAATCGGTATTGAGTTTGTTTTAGAAAACATTAATTGAAATGAACATTTCTCATAAAATTGTAATCGTTTATGCCGATTAGGGTTTAAGTCTTCGCACAATGATGTAATGTAGTATCCTATCAGTTATTTAAGCATGATCTACTAAAGATGGAATCGGTATTGGCATCTGCAAATTTTCAAAATTAGAATCGGCATCGGCAAAAACTTTGGTTGTCTTCCGCGTTAATCAGGTTCAACACAGATCTGATGCAACATGACAACATATCACATTTATATACTTCATTTTAATGCAAAAAATGACCAACAATACGTCATTTAACTTTTATGCAGTTAAACAGGTCTCGGTTTTTTGAGCCTCGGTGCTGTGTAACCAAGACCAGAAGTCGAGGATTCAGCAAATCTGTACATTAATGTATTGTTGAAATTATTAATGTTTGATGAAATAACTAATGCGTAACTGCTACTGATGTATGATCAATTAAGGATCTGGAGAATACCATTAGAAAGTTTGTTTTGTCATAGAGAGAGGTGCCGAGAGGTGGCCGCCCCATCCCACATAGCACCTCTATTTCTAAACTACGTATTTTTTACAAATTGATAATGTCCACTGTTAGCCTAGCTAACTATCTTGGAAGTTATAGTGTGCTACTGATGTATGGTCAACAAGGATCTGACAAAAGAAGCCATCACCACTTTAGATTTTACCCCCGGTTCAGCTCTCGTTCCACTCAATGTTTCACTCCGGTTAATGTTACGTTCTTTACATTTTTGGGAAAATATAAATATGAATTAAACATATCCTCTACATTTATCTTATATATGTTATTTGATAAGTGTTTATTATTCATATGGTTGCTTTGACTATGTGCTTAGTTGCAGGCGTAACTAAACATTGTCTAGTGCAACTGACGCTTTATTGAAAATTGTGCAGCCCTACTCAGAAATTTTCCCCACGGATAATTTAAATGACAAATATAACCGATTCCGATTGATTGCGTAATCAGAATTCTAATCGGAATCGGAATGCCGGTTTCACCCTGATCTAGATATATCCGAATCACGGATCGGCCGGTTATCCAGTGCCGGTTTTATATCCGGCAAAATCCGGTATCCGGTATAAACCTGCCGGATACCGGATATTTGTGGTTGTGTGAAGCGACTGCAATTCCGAAAATTGATGAATGGACACTGGCGTGGAATGAAAAATCCAAACCAAAAATTAATCTTAAATCCATAAATACATATTTTTGCACGACTTAAATACTTCCAACAATGTACAAATTTAGCTCCGGTTCCGGTACGAAATTCACTATTCGGCTTCGGTTACGGTATCTGGTAAAATATATCCGGTCGATCCCTGATCCGGATATGAAAAATATATGGATGTTAATGCTACTGACGCCAAAAAAGCTCAGCGTGCTGGCTGCGTTTGATTTCAGTGACTGGGATACTGCAATGCTTTTGGCTTGAGTGCCAAAGTTTCAATGTGATTGATACTGAAATTTTTCAGGTTAAATGTCCGGGATACTGAAGCATTCTTGGCTTCAGTATCCATCGTACTACACGGTCAACAGTTATCTAGTGTTATTCTAGGTGTCTTCGACAGTGACGAAAGACCACTCCACAGTGAGTAAAAAGGATTCGCTAATAAACAGCAATGAAATGTGTGTTTTGCAGAAGGAGGTAAGTTACACTGAATTTAGCGTTTTTGTGTTTTGCGCACATGGCTTTCTGGCAATTTATTTTTATTGCTTGTTTTCAGCTGTTTGGCGTATTTTACGGATATAAATTAATCGTATTATTTTTTGATCTGCGTTGCAAACCGTGAGACTGACGCGATTTCTCCGTTTCTTGAACGCAAGTGCTAACAAACGCAATTTTCACTGCGCGCAATTACCGCGACTGTACCTGCTTCTTCAATGTCGTCTTTTAACCTGACCAGTCGCGAACAGAGCAAAATTAAACTCGATTATAGTTTTGTCGTCGACTCCAGCTTGTTGATGAATCTGTTGTAGGACAGTGATGGAATGTCTATAGAGCTGTGCTTAGCGGAATCGCCTACGTCAACAACATTACATCGTAAAGATACTTTCACCAAAAAGGTAAGATCACGTATTATATTATGTCATTCATATGGTTGCTCCTGTATGGATGCTTCTATGCTGCGCAGAGTTGTTCGCTTGTGTTCGATTGTACTTTCCTAGAATGAAAACACTTACGCAACAACTCTTTTCTTCTTATAAGACAACTGTTAATAACTGTTTTACTGAGGAGTTAAAAGTTCGTATAAATTTACGTTATTGTATCTGTTGTTGCATTAAAATACTATAACTTTAATTTTTTGGCTCTTGGATGTATTTTAGCTAACAAAAATTGAAAAAAATTTGTCAGCATTTTCTTATGCAATTGTGCTAAAGTGCTACGGTTTGCAGAACATGCATTAATCCGCTAACATGTTTATTTAATATTTGCTGACCAGGGTGGCAACAAAGGTTCGGATTCTGCAAATTAGCAATGGATTCGGATTCGGTCAAATCGTGGATTCGGTGCCGTCCTGTCAAGCCCGTAGTCAGCTCACCTTGCCGGGGGGGGGGGAATTTTTCAAGCGTGGCATTCAGTTGTTTTCAATGAGTTGCAAGCAAGGTTAAAAACTTTCTAGGGGGACCCAAATTTTTTCAGGGGGGTGAGCCCCCTTGGCTACGGGTTCGCACCCTGTTTTTGACAACGCTTCACTGCACGTTTTCTGCTTTTACTTATGCTTTGTAGATGAATGGCGTTTCTTCAAAAACTAAAGGCAGTTTGCCGCAGTTTAAAACTAATTATTAATGAAGTAAAAACTTTCGTGCGCAATCTGTTGATTGTCATACATCAAGATGTTTGCTATTAACCAATGTTTTGATTTTTTTCAAGTTTATGTTATAAGCATAATAATTTAATTCTTTCCTTCAAATCTGCGCGACTTCAACACTTCTACGTAATATCTTGCAATTATTGTTTGTAACTCAAACAGCATAAAATTAGCGTGCATGCTCTACGCGGCTGTTATTTGTTAAGTTATCTTCAAAGCATTGTAAAGATTTTTGCAAAAGCTTGAATGAAAGAACTGACAACGATTTACTTAAAGGAACTGAAGTAAGTGTTGTGTTTCGTTTAATTTATTGCAGAAAGCTGTTGAGCAGAACATACCGCCTTCTGGGTCTGCATCGATCGTGTTATCTAATGGTGCACGTCTTGCTGACTTGGTGACCCGGTCCAACGACCTCCGTGATATCACAAAGAGGAAGTTGTCGTTCTGTTCAGCGGTTGCATCAGACACGTCTGACTGCAATCAAGATAGCTATATGGAAAACACTGGTTTTAAAATAGCGCGTACAAATGATGGTCGTGAAACCACCCGTAACGTTAAAAGGCGGTCATCGAACCAGAAGGACTGCATTCGTATGCCAGCGCCGGCTTTGCGTTGCTCCAAACTGAAACCTCCGGTACACAACCGAGCTGTTTATGTAATTAATCTGATTAAATGCTATATTGTTACAAATTAACCAGGCTGCTTCAAATGGACCGGAAAATTTTTAACAGCCCTAAAAATGTGGAACCTGAATATTCCGTCAAAATCAGATAGCGACGTTGTCTATGCACTGCAGTAACGAAAACTGCGTTTTTATGATATTGTGTAAATAACCTTTCGCAGTTAAACATATAATATATAATCTGATTATCACATTGTGTGTGTCGTTTTAGGTATTATATGTTATATCAAAGATTCAGCTAATAATGGAGCTTGAAATTTGTCTTTGAACCTAAAAAAATCAAAGTTGATTTTTGCTCTGTTGCAGACTATATTCTTTGCATGCGTACAGCTTGCGCTGCACAACCATTTTTGTGTTGCTTATGACGAATGTTTTCGCTTAGATTTAATTGTACATCTTGTGCACTGTTCTTAACCCTGTTTTCGCTCAGTTCACTGAACCTGGTGCAATGTAAATCTCAACAATTTATCGATTGCCGTGTGTGGGGCGGTTCTTGTTTACTTGCTCCTGCGGAACGTTTCCTAATAGTTTTTGTTTAAACTTTAATTTCAGAAGAAAACAATTCAACAAAGCTCAAGTATATCATCAAAGGCAAGTGGAGTGCCTCCGGCGAAAGAACATAGAAGGTATGCAATTTTAGCAATAAGTTATTGCGACATTGAACCAGTTATTTTTCAATTACAACTTCAAATTTGCTCTGAGCATGCTAATGAAAATAAGGTAAGCTGTTTTTGGTCATTTTTACGTTCTTTTTGTGGACCTTTTCTTGTCTGACGATAGGTATGTTATTGCAAAATTCCAATTTTTTTGTAGGTTTTACCTAAAACGGCGTTAATAATTCAGCTGTTTGTTTTCTGTACATCATGAAGATTTATTTATAAAGCATTTTCTAGAAGTTGCATAAATCGTTCGACTCAACATACTTGCTGTGATAAAGATGAGACAAAAGTCACTGAACGCAAAGAAATGGGTAAGCTGTGGTCAGCGTTGAGTACAAAATACTGAGTGACGTGGTACCGATGGTTTGCTGATTTCGGAGTCAGCTGTAACAAAGGCTAATTAATTGTAGATTGTCAGCCTTGAGTTTAGCATTAAAACTTTACCTGCTTTTGTTTGTCATTGCATGTCAGCCTAAGTGCAATTTGTAAAGATTTTTAACAATTTGTTGTTTGTAGCAGGCCACCCTTTTTCGTCATCGTTGATAAATTGTTGGTATAAAATCAACCTGTTTTGTTTGGAATGAAAAATGAATCCGTATTTTATTTTTTATTATATTTTTAGATAGCAAAATATCGGTCAGAAAACCATCAATAGGCAATGCAATATCTAGATTTTCAAAACCACAATCTCCTAAACGATTGTCCTCAGTTACGGAGAAATCACCTGTGCAGCCTGTGCAAACAACAGCTTCGGTGCCGTCCGCTGTTAGAAAAAACACATCAGCAGCATTAAATAATCTAGGTACGTCACATATTTTAATCTTATGTTTTTCAAGATTGTTTAGTATTGTGTTTGCAAACAATGTCAAAGTCTTAAAAAATACTGAAAAAGGGTTTTGTATGGTAGTTGGGCTTTATGAAAATTGTAGGTACTGAATGTATGTTGTTTATACGAGACGCTCTTTTTATGTTGAACACTCGTGAAATACGCAATTTTTAAATTGGGATGAGTTTTGTCGTTACTCCATACACCTCACCAAATTACCTACTGCAATACGCACCAGTTTGAACTATTTTCTTAACCTGTAGTGAGGAATGTTGAACTCTTAAACAAATTTTAACTGAAAATGTGAATGTGTCGAATGATAAAGTTTAACAAGACTGATTAACAGTAATCTGAAGAAACTGATATTTTTCGAGTCTTATGGTTGTGTACTGTGCCAGTATTTTTTAATAAATTTATTGTGATGAAGAATGTCCTTATACTCATGGTGTCCACTAGGGTGCAACTCTGGATATTTAATCCAATATATCCCTTGTGGTAACAATATATAAAATTATATAAAACACTACGCTTCGGTTCCGCTCCGGTATTTTATGTATACGGTTGTACCCTGGTGTACTTTAGTTAAATCATAGTAGACATCAGACAAAATACGATGGGTGTTACGGATATAATACGAGTTTTAAGGAGCTGCTGTGTGTTTGGTGCCACCTCAAGTCACTGCTGCTCGTGATAGTGTTCCAATGAAAGATACCATGGCCAATCGCAAATTAACCGATATTGGCAATAATCAAACGTTTGTAGCAGAAGCGCCATGTCAAGGAAAAGAAATATCTAAAATAAACAAATTGTCTAGCATTCCTGCTCCTCGATCTCGGTTTGGATTTGTTTCGAAGCCTTTGAAGAAGAACATCTAAGGCTGAATGGATGGTTACAAATCATCGATAGCATTAAACAAACATTTCAGTATGTAAAAAAGAGAATTTAAGTGCAAATGGGGCTGTGTTTCGAGCGCGACGCTGGTAGTAAGTAATAAGCATTAATGGGACTGCAGTAAAAAATAAGCTCAAGCTTTAGACTAATTTTTTGATTAGGCTTAGTTAGAAGCTCATTTTTTACGCTTAGGTTTAGGCTTAGGAATATGCTTATACTACTATTGTGCGGAGGCCGAAATTGCAGACGCTTACTGTAATCATTACAACGTTGTATGTTCTAAATTTTAAAGAAAAAAGCGGATACACTTGAAATTTGAAAGCTTTTCGATAAGATTATCGTTTTGTTATATACAGATGTTACAATATTGGGCCCATGTAACAAAGATCAAGGGCGCAACGTTTTTCTGTGGGACTAGAATAGAATAAGCTTAAGCTTTAGGCTAATTTTTTTGCTTCGCTTTGGTTTAGGAATAAAAACCCATTCTTAAGCTTAAAGTTTAGGAATAAGGTTATAATACTGTTACGCCCTGTTCTTTACATTGGCTCAATATTGAAACATAAATTATTAAATGAATTAGGTATAGGTATTGAATAACGAAATTTGCTGTATTTGTATAACGGAAATCGTTAGCCGGCTGCACTGAATTCGTTGCATGCGTGTTAAATTTGTGATTTGCGCTCATTTTTGTTTTTGTATTTTTACGATGGTGTAAACGGATAGTAAAAATAACGGAAACGGAAAACGGTCCTAGAAGTATAGAAGTTTCAAAGATGTTTTATGTTTCTGCCACCACAATTGAGGATACTTTGCCAAATTTTGAAACAATCGTGGATACGCCAAATTTAAAGATTTTAGATCAATTTCATTTTTACTTCGTATCGAGCAATAATTGCAGCATATCTGCAATGAAAAATTGCGAGATATACGTCATTTATAACTAATTTTGAGCATGAAAATAACAGAATTTCCGGTATTTCTATAACGGAAATGAAAACAGACACTGATTTTTAACGGAAACGGATATCCAGTTACACCCAGATTTTACTAATTGTCATAAAATTTTATCGCTTTCATTGGTGATGAGCGTAAAGGTTTTATATAGCCGGATATCTAATCACAAGACTTCATGCGACGCTAATGCTGTTTGGTATACTAGTTCGTTTCGGTAAAAAATTTTTCGAGACTTTCTCAGCAACTGTTACAGTAAAATTTCCGTGAACGCTGCAAACAAAGGTGTGTCAAATAGAATCTCTGAAATAGGCTTTTTCGCGGTACATAAACTTAGTCAAATTCAATTATGCCAGATTTTTCAAAAAGTAAAATATGGTATATAGGTGAGGTCATAAGAAGCCGAGATATATGCTAAATTTTTAAAATTCTACTGTTTTGGTTGGACAAACGATGGTAAGTCCACCGCCAGGCCTGAGCCATCTCTCCTTATGCTAGGGAGTTAAACATTTTTCTGGAGAGGAATACAAATTATTTTTATACTTTGGCATTTATATAAGCAAAATGTCATATTGGCAATCGTCCTTTGAGCAACTTTCGCGTATGGGCAATTTCCAGGTTAATCTGTAGCAATCCGGATGAAAATTTTATTTTCGAACAATACTAAATCGTCATGTAAAGTTGTCAAAAATCAAGATCACATAAAGTCGACTAGAACACACCGAATTCTTAGACCGTTGCTCCACTTAATATTTAATTGCATTTGATAAATCCCTCTGGATGCACGCACTCCGAACAGCCTGTCTGGTGCAGTGTTCTTCCAAAAAAATTAGCTGAGCTTGCATTAATATGGTTTGTCTCGTTCTGCTCTCATTTTAACCCGTGGCTGATTACATGCTGCTGGTCATTCTTTCCAAAAATCCTAGAGGTCCGCCTATCCAGTTTTCTTATATGCTTGAAAAATGTTTGTATTTGATAAATTTTACATAACATAATTCCGGGGCCGAAGCTGGATGCTGATTTTTTGTCGGAGCGATATCCGGTTGTACCCTAATGTTTACATATATATTTTTTAATATATGTGACCAGCGAACGCCGGTAGACTGATCCATTTCCCATTTCTGCTGGTTCCGCAGTTATATGCACTTAAAATATGTAAGCACAGACCGCGCCGTGGCTTACAAAATGGTCAGAACACATGCAACAAAACAAATCCGTGTGTATGAATGTAAATAACAAATCGTACTTAGTTTCTACATTAATGCGTAGCTCCTCGTACATATCAATATGCAAATTATCCTCAAGTGATGGCTATTTTAAACATGGAAGAATCAAAAATAGGATTTAGTAAAAAGAGGGGTTCCAAATTGAATTTTACAGGGGGTGCACTTCTCCAGTTTTCATCAGAAAAATTTGAGTTTTCGAGAAATTTTCATCTCACATAATTATAAAAAGTCTAGCTAATTGTAAAAAAAAGAAAACGCTTTTTAAACAGTATAAATCCACATTACTTCACAATTACAGTTTTTGGTAAAATTTACACCCCGTAACATCCACTGCTTTTAATAAAAGACAAGACAGCCTTCAAGCCGTCTTAAAAATCAGTAATTAAACGACACTGCGCAATTTTAATCCATCTTTCACGACTGTGGCATGAAATTGCTGGCAAGATTCTATCAAAATACAATAGGCTTCTGAATTTATTTACACATTTATTGAATTTAAATACATACTGTGAAATGTAATCGGCAGGTTATTATTGTGCCGCTGCTTAGACTTTTAACTAAACAATGGCCTTTATTTTGCTACGCGCACAGGCAAAGAAGTTGGTTGTGCGTCGGAAGACTAAAAATATTCGCCTAACATTTTATCTAAAACAATAGCAAAAACCAAATTGTTTGATATCGCATTGTAAAAAGTGTTATAATTGATTTTTACCACCGGATACTGAAACTGAATATATCTATTGATAAGAATCAATAGAAAGGCAAATAAATTACAGGGTACAACCGGAGGCTTCCGTTCGTTTTCGGCTCCGCAAAATCAGCCTCCGGCTCCGGTACAATTTTTACCGGAAGTTACGGCATTTTCGGCAGTGAAATTTTGCATAGTTTTAATACAAAGTTTATCTTTTTGGTGGTGCGTATCGTTTAAACTTTTGACACAATTTTGAGGAAATAATTGCCGACATTTCGTAAACAATACACTGTAAATTTCAGTGCGTTGATTTTAACTCAGAATGAGTTGAATCACTCAGTCTGAGTTAGGACTTTCAGAACTCTGAAAGTTGAGTAAATTCAATTCATTCTGCTTAATTAACCAACTCACCCCGAGTCAACTCAACTCAGAGTGAGAATCAAATCAACTCAGAGTAAGTTAATGTTTACTGATATTAATTCAGAAATAACCAACTCGCTAGCTGAATTGATTAATCAACTCATTGGAATTTACAGTGTAAGTGTATAACAACCAAACGATTTAACAACGCATTAGAGATATTAGTTAAAATCAACAATTGAAACGTCAGTTTAACTATCTAATTTCGCCTTTCCACCGGCTCTGGTATGTTTTGTTGACCTCCGGCTCCAGTATTTTTTCACTTTTGGTTGTCTCCTGATAAATAGGTAAATTTGCAAATATGTGGATTCGGTTATGCTTTGGAACTGTTCCAGTTTTTGTATATAATTGAACGCAAATTTTGTAGCAAATCTGTCGTCACTTCGTAAGCTCAATGTACCCAAACGCCATATAACCAAGGCAAAGAGGATTGATCTATACGAAATTGACGAGTAATTTTGCTATTCTTTCGCTTAGGCTTAGGCTTAGGAATATGCTTATAATACTGTTCCGTCCATGTTCTTTACATTGGCCGAAGAATGAGCTAAATTGACTATCAGTTTCTGTGGTCAGTTCAACATGAGTAGTGTGGAAGAGAAAAATGTAGAAGCGCTGCGGTCATTTCGCATTAATTATACGCGAAAAACAACTTATCTGGTTAAGGCCAAAATTTTTGAATAGTGAGCTAAGCTTTCACCCTGCACTACTCTGGCTAGGAGCCCCTAAAGTAACGTTTAAGATGGCACACAATTCTTAATTTTAGCATCGATTGACCTTCATTTTAATCAGGTTCTATTTTATACTTCTGAGTAGACAAAAAATCGACTAATCAGCAACGATAGCAAAAATTTGTCTACTGTCATTCTTCTAAAGAAGTATGTGTTTAAACGATTTCGGACGCTGTTTAAAATATGAGCACCTTCACTGCAAAAAATGTTGAGTCAAATTGACTCTCTCCAAAATAAGCTTTTTCGAGCTACACAAACTGAGTCAAACTTGACTCTGCCAGAGTCGCTCAGTGAGTCGTACTTGACACTAGTGGAATCGAATTTGACTCAATTTGTGTCGCTCGGAAAAGCCTATTTCGGAGAGAGTCAATTCGACTCACCATTTTTTGCAGTGTTCTAGCGATAAAATAATCGAATATTTATTAAACACAAATTCGACACTTAAAGCAGTCGTCACGGACTGAAATAAAGTTTGCTGCCTGAAACAAGTTGACTGCCAATGGATTCGTTTGCGATCGATCCTGAAAAAGGGATCGTTGTCGACCCGGTGGATGACAACCCTGTGGATGGAAAAAAGAAAAGCAAAAAGGTAGCAGCAGCATTTCAACCGGAACTTAATAGTGCGAGACTATAGACGCGGCACCTCTTATTCAAAGGTTTTTATAAATATAGAAAAAATTTCTTCAACTTAAACCAAACAATACCAAATTGAGTTTGACTAAGCGAGGTAAAACTTTCGTACCAAACTGCTCTCAGAATGATTAGTGAACCGTTGCGTAAAACAGGTTATTTTTACTTTTGGTTTGCGGTTTTTGAAATTTCAAAAGTTGTAGTCAGTGATGGATTCAAATTCTTTGTGCTCTGAAAATTTATAATTTCAAAACGCGTATTAGCAAATTTTCAATTATTCGAAGACTGCGGTAAAAGTTGCCAAATTGGTCGTGTAGCGTTTGGCTAAAAACATAAGGCGAATATCGCATGAACCATTATTTACATGGCAAAACGGCAACACGGTAAAGGCTGGTGAGTGATACATCGCACTGGCCGCAATTAAACAAATAGAACCATGTCTGAATACAATAATCAATGTTTCAGCCGGAACCGACAAAAGAAAGCAAAAAGGTGCCGCCGGATGAAAATACGTTTATTCCTGTTGAAAGGGATACAAAAGAAGCTGTGGATAATGGGACAGCTTCTACAACGTAAGTGACCACACTTTAATGATAATACAAGATATATTTCAGCAAAATAGTTTGATTGATGTCAGTTATCAACGATAATTTAGTCTTTTTTATATTAATTTGTGAATTAATTTTTAGGATAAAGTAAAACTTTACAAACCGTCAAATTAGCCCATGTATTGAACAGGGACGGATCGTTTTCCGGAGGAGCTGTAATAGAGTCAGTTTAAGCTTTCGACTAATTTTTTTGCTTAGGCTTAGGCTTAGGCTTAGGAATAGGCTCAACCATACGCTTATGCTTAGGCTTAGGCATAGGCTTAGGTTTAGGCTTAGGAATAGGCACATCCATACGCATAGGCTTAGGCTTAGGAATATGCTTATACTACTGTTCCAGCCCTGTTCTATACATGGGCCGTCAAATCGAATAATTGAATTAAAAAATGGTCAGTTTTACACAAATGTGTTTATTTCTTTATTTTTCACGGTGATTTGTCGTGAAATCAACCTCAGATATTGAAGAAAACATTAATATACAAACTAGACGAAATTCGGCTGTGTTTTAATATGTTAACCGACACCAAAAATGTTTGAAAATACCGCCTGTTGTGAACAAAATTTGAATCTTATAATATTTACACTAAAAGCGGTTCTGCGAAATTCACAACGCCTAGGGCTGGAGCAGCCACCCCTCATATTCTCCATTTGGGGGCCCATCCCTAAAGAGACACCCACCATAAACGGTTGAAACAAAAACCGTTTAAGTTTTAAAATGCGTCTGGCTTCTCGCTCGCGAGTTTAGGGACCCCCATCCTGGAAATTGGTGGGAACCCCCACCTCTGCCTGCTCCGGCACTGACCAATACCGTGCGTACACCGGCCAATTTTAAGTATTTTTGGTGGAGACCGATGCTATTTCGTCTTGGGTGATTTTGACACAAAAACATTTTAGCTTCAGTTGTTTCAATTGACACTACGCTGATTTTGCTTCAATGTTCAAATCACTGAAGTATATTTTAGGTATCAGTATCTAATTCCTACTCCCTTCACCTTGTGTATGCATATGATTTTGCGTTTATATTCTTTGTTGCAGACCGCCTTCCTCGTCAAAAGAAAAGCCACCCAAACAACCAACTCCAGGCCTAAGCGACAGGTTATCACCGTACACCACGAGCTGTAGCAGGTTATCGTTCGTTGTGATTGGTTTGTTGTTTGCTAGCGTCTTAATTGTCCTATGCCTTGTTTGCATGATGATTTACGATTCTGTAATTGCACAACATCAGAGCGGTCAGCAGACCGCTAAACTGTGCATTTCGAAAACTTGCGTCGAAGACGCGTCGTATTTAGTTGAAAATATTAATGTTTCTGCTGATCCGTGTCAAGATTTTTATTCGTTTGCGTGCGGAAATTTTCGAAACGTTCATACGCTGTCGTATTTTGGCGATATTGCCGATTATATTCAGGCAAGTTGTATTTTAAAAATACCGGCTTGCGTTAGTTTGAGGGGTGTATTAATAACAATAGTACACTGCAAAAAATGAAGAGTCAAATTAACTCTCTCCGAAATAGGCTTTTTTTCTGACTACAAAAACTGAGTCACAATTTGACTTCGCCAGCGTCAAATTGAGTCGAATTTGACGCTGGCGAAGTCAAATTTTGACTCAGTTGGCGTAGTCAGGAAAAGCCTATTTCGGAGAGAGTCAATTTGACTCACCATTTTTTACAGTGTAGAAAAATATTTTTTAGCTTAAGCATAAAGCGTAAGCAAAAAAATTAGCACAAAGCTTAAGTTTTAGTCAATTTTAGTCAGTCCAGCAGTAAAACGGTACGTTCCTCAAGTAACGTGGGCCCCAGTATTTTAAAAAATACCAATATTTACTACCGAAGAAAGAGAACATTTAAGTTAATCCCGTTAAACAATAAGTGTCGCCAATTGAAGAAGAATTTTGTTAAAAAACTCATTCGTTTCTGCTACTTTATCCGGAAAATATTCAGGGTCGGAGCAGCGATTCCCCATACCCCCCATTCGGGTGGGCCCACAACTGAGGCTCCCACCCTAACCGGTTGAAACAAAAATCGTCGAAATTTTGAAATGCGTCTGGCTTGAAATAGAAGCATCAAAAAATGCATATTTTTTATTCAGTAATCAAACAAACACTCAAGAAAAATGTTTTGCGTTAAACAAAAACTACCACCCGGGGGAAGTATAATGGAAGGATACAAGGGATTTAGCATTTCCCAAAATATATGAAGACACGATGTAAACGCGTTTGTAATAGGTTTTAGAATAATCTTCTGGATCATGGATGTCGGACATTTTTTGACATGAGGGTGTGGCCCTTGTGAACTGGAATTAATTTTGATCATTGTTGATGTTACAGGAAGTCGTCGACGAGAAATTACGTGCCATTCTTGAAGAACCACTGAGCCAAGCGACCATCGGTCAGCAACAAGAAGGCGAATATCAAATGAAAAAGTTTTATCAAGTTTGCATCGACGATTTTAGTACAACATCCGCCGGATCGAAAACACTTCTTGATCAAATGTCGATATTGGGAGGTTGGGATGGTGCCGACACGTATCAGAATTGGTTCGATTTAAACTCTGTTGTTCAGTCAGCGCATCGGGTCTTTGGCGCGTCGCCATTTTTCAGTATGGCCGTCATTCAAGACGAACAAACAAACGCGGTAACTGGACGTCCGGAGCAAGTTTATCGTGTCGAGGTTGGAAATTTAACTTAATTCTCCTATAAAACATTTGATTATTGCGCCGTTCACAATATTAAATTCTGCAGCACTCCAAATAGTGTCATAGGGAATGGTTAATAACCAATCCGCTAACCCTTAACGATAATTTGGGGGATCGAATGTGTGATATCGTTTAACCCCTTCTCACATTGAGTTGCCTATAGGCAACTCAGCGCAGTGTATATACGTTAAATAGTATATATCGCATCGTGTTTAACAATTGCAACACGTATACATAGTACTAAATCACCACAAGATGTGAGAGCCCCCTCGGGCTCGAGCGTCAAGCTCCTATAGCTGAGTGTTGATGGAATACGCCTCCCACTCCAGTCACTGGAGTTCGAATCCTAGCATAAAAGTAGGTCTCAGGGAAAATATAAAATATTCATGTGAGAAAGAGTTAAAATTGGTGAAATTTATTAGGATGACGGCGGTCGAAGACGAGCAGATGAATCCGAGTAATTGAACTACCAGTGCACAAATATTAACAAGTAGTAAGCCAAATGAACACATCACTTGTCTAACAAATTACAATTATTAAGGAAAAGGGTGTGTGTAAGTCGTAGCTTCTTATTCTGCTAGTTTTGTGGGGCATTCTCAAAAAACACTAAGCACATCAAAGGATATGTCGACTGAAACCTGTATATAATTGTTTTCAGTTGCAATAAGTCTAAGGCCAATGTAAACAACAGGCGTTGAACTGTATCATAAGCATATTCCTAAGCCTAAGCCTAAGCCTAAGTCTAAACCTAAGCGTAACAATTAGCATATTTCTAAGCGTAAGCCTAAGCCTAAGCCTAAGCCAAGCAAAAAAGTTAGTCTAAAGCTTAAGCTTACACTTTTCTAGTCCCACAGAAAAACGTTTCGACCCTGATCTTTACATAGGCCACTCTAAGTAACAGAAATGTATTGCATTGAAGTTCCATACTGCAGAAAAGATACATGTTCAGTATACTTGTTTGCAGTTAGCAGTCTGATCAAACCTTATGTTTCTCGAAATTCCAGCAAAACGCATTCTATTGGCCAAATCCTGTTTTAGCTAAAGAAGCCTGATTTGCAATTGGACGGTTGGGAGCCGACGCTTCACAATAATACAAAGGTTTTTTATTTTCTTTTTATATCTCGCAATGACATCTGTGAGTGAGACTATGAAATTTATTTCAGCAATTTACATATTTTCAAGAGTGGATAATCGCTATTTAACAACAGTGCACAACTGGGCTAAATTCTATGTAGAAAAGAATGTACCCGGCACGCGTTGCATTTTTGCCTTGCCCCCCTTTATTTAGAGGGGATAACAAATATGATTCGCTTATAGTTTAATGTAAGGGTATTAATGTAATAGCGACCCCCTTTAAACAAGAGGGAGTTAAGGCCAAAAACGCAACGCCCGGTAGTACATTTTGTACCTTGCGAAATCGCAAGAGTTGCACACTCTTGTATTATGCACTCTTGGTTTCGTTAATAGACGTATGCGGGCAACATGCTACAGTTGCTGCCAGGTTTAGTCAGTAACACTGTAGAGGTTGATTTATTTGTTAAAATTATTAATAATTGTATAATTCAAAGTTAAGTATCATCATAAGAGTCATTTGCGAAAATTATTTTCTGAGGACAAATATGCCTAATATGGGTCATAGCCTAATCTGGGTGGTCTACTCAGTTCTTTTAAACACACAAACTAAAAATTGCACGAAAGTGTTTCTGGCAGCATTCAGAAAGAATGTTAAAAATTAACACTTAATCATGCAAATATTTCCTCGACACTGACGCTTTTTGGCTTCAACGTCCAGGATGCTGAAGCATTTTGGCTTCAGCATCCTTGACACAGCAACCAAAAAGCTTCACTGTCAAGGATGCTGAAGCCAAACATGCTTCAGTGTCTATGACACTACCTCCTCAAAAGTCACCTGGTGTACGCATGTTATTGTGGAAGTTGCATAAAATCAACTCTTGGTGCTGGTTTTGCATCTGTGAAGTAAATCGAGCACCCAGTTGGATTATATGATTGCGGAAACTCGCTGGATTATTCCGAGTACCTACGTCTCGTATTCAGAAACCAGTTTTTCGTATTAAAAACCCAAATATGTCCCAAATTACGTGTGTACATGGATCATACCCATATTAGGCATTCTTTCGCTACTGTTATACTAATTTTAATTTGAACAATGTCATTTACGAGGGTTTTTGGTTTGAAATTTTGTTGTTTTCAAACTTTCTTTAGAAACGAAATATGCTGACGGCTATTTTGTTAATATTTAATCCGGGTTTTTTCTAGTATTACGATGCATACAGTGATTATATCCGAACTGTGTTGACACAAATACGCAACGATAACGACAAAAGTTTATACGGAGTCGATTTTGCAGTTGATGACATTGCAAATATGGAAATTGAAATTATTGGGGTAAATGGGTCAAAAAGCAAGCTTTACAGTTATTAAATCATGGCTGAGTTTCTGAAACCCTACTAAGTACGACTTAGTACTTAAGTACGTGCTAAGTATTAGCTAATTTGTTGTTTTTAAAACCGTACTTAAGTTAAGTAAATATTTCAGTTGCTGACTATATCTGATAGATTACAAATTAACCGTTCAGGTATACTAACCTTGGTCTAACTGAAATTGTACACTCGTGTCCCACCTTAATATAAACCAAATCTGTTAGTTTCTTGTCAAGAAAATGGCCGTTATTTGGCACTTCTTTGGTTGTACTCGAAAATTTCAATATTTACTTAAGTCGGCGACTTATTATTTAAGTATAACGTAAGTAAATACTTAAGTAAAAATTTCAGAAACTCAGCTATTATCTAACATTTCAAATTAACCTCTCAGCAAATCGTGCTGTTCAGAGTTTGTTAGTTTACACAAGTATAACTTTCAATTTTGTCAATGACAAGATTATTAGCAAATTGCGAGCCTGACAGTACTGATTGGTTTATTTTAGGTTATTCGAAATGTGTCGCGATCTGAAACATCCAGTTACTACAAAATTGAAGAACTGCAACAAAAAATTGGAGGTCCGGTAAAAAGTATATTTATTGAGTTCACAATCTGGCCATATTTTGTACTGTAGTGACCCGAATAAGAGATGGTTGGACTGATATTTATTTTGTCCGCTCTCGAATATACTCAAGTGTTGTTTGATTGTAGACTGTTTGTTATTTTTAATTTATGCCACGTTTTAGTTGGACCGAACATCCTCCTAATATTTGTGGTCTTTCTTTTGGGCACAACTGACTTAATCCATAGCATTACTGTGGATTGTCAAGTCCGTGGACGTTTTTCTATGGGTTAAAACGTTTATGCGAGTTGTGTTGAGTCACATATTTGTGCAGCAATCAAGGACATTCTTCTGGTTTTGTCTTTTAAGCTTATTTGTACTTGATAATTCGTTAACTTTTTACCAGAACTACACAAAGTGTCGCTAAAACAGGCCAAATAATGCAATGAATATTTTTTATGCCATCGACAAAACATAAGAGTTTTTCTCAAATTTAAGACAATTTCTAAGACTTTTTCAAAACATAACTTTTAAGTGCTCCTATCTAACAATTATATTTATTAAATTTAAGAAATTTTTTGTTCAAAATCAGAAATATATTATTTTGCGTGTGCAAAATTATTTTCATGCGAACTAAAATTACAAATTAGAATGCAGCAAGCTCGGGTGCTTTTTGTGTGGAAACAAAATCCTACGAATTTTGCTCAAAAATGGTTTGGACTCACGATGGGATCAGGTCCTATAAATGTTTCATTTTATTAAAAATTCGATTGGCGAAGGGAGTTTGTTAGGTTACAACCTGAACGACGATCTAATAAACCATTGCAAAAATCCCGAAAAGACGGAATGTAATCCGTAAAGCCAATAACAGTAGCTATGATTTTGGTTCTAATCTTCGACCGTTGATTAACACAGACAAATGCATATGTGAACGCATCGATTGTCACCCAAGCATACCTGCTAGAAACGAATGCTGAAAGTCAACTGATTTGCTTGCTACTATAAATGAGCGAACAAACTCTTGAAGTACAGCTAATTTCATTAGGAATATGTTCAGTTTTATAAACTTCGCAACGTTTTTATATTTTAAGTATTCACTTGAAGAAGCAATTACATTTAAAATATGAACGATTATGGGGTCATATGAAATATATCGTTTCTGTGGCCTCCGTATGTAAGCCCTTACACCGAAACCAACTTTTATTTTGATGGGTCTTAGAACACTGAAGTGAGACTAATTATAAAAACTGGTGTTTGGAGTCGATGATCACTTTAACAAGAGTGTGCAACTACTGAAATTTGTATGGTATCAAATGTACCACCGGACGTTGCATTTTTGACCGAGACCCACCCCCTTATTTAGAGGGGGCAGTAGTTGATGGTTGAAATGTATAATGCGGATGCTTTTAAGCTTATAAACGGAGTTACTTAATAACTGCAATATTTCAACGTGTAAAATTGAAAAAAAATTGTCAAACTTGACCCCCACCCCTTAAATAAGGAGGGCAGGCCAAAAACTCAACGAGTGCCGGGTACTTTCTTTTGTACAAAAATGTACCCAGTTGCACACTCCTGTTATAAAGAGTAATCATCCACTCCTGGTGTAACCTACAATGAACGAAGCTATCAGTAACAGCTTCAACGGACAGTGGAAACTGTAGTCGAACTGTCGGCGCCGTGGGTAGCGAGGTGCCGTTGGTCTGAGTTACCGGATTAAAACAACTGATTGATTGCATGAATGAGCAATCAGCAGCGCATAATTCGACATTGTTTTGCTAAGCATACAAGCTTACTCAATTTTTAACAGAACTGTGACGCAAAAACGGCTCAATTTTAAAGGTCGTAAATGTGCAAACACAGAATAAAATAGGAAAACATGAAAAGAAACGGATTTGTGAGCCTGGTTGCTGTTAGACTGGGTTTAAAATACAGTTTTCAATTAAATGGAAAAATACACAATTTTCACAAAACGTATGGGTTATCGTAAAATTGTTTGGCTTGCGCGAAAAATTCTAGTTTAGAATTTTCAAATTTTTAGCCAAAATTTTCATTAAAATGTTCTATAACGAATTGTCAATGTAAACGGTTTTAAAAAATGCCGCGAGCCGAATACACAATTTCACCACATATGAAGCGGTGACCAAATACCTGAAATTTGTCGTCTTGCCCAATCTGGTGAAACATTAATAAATACAAGACATCACAGGACACTGACAAATATTGCTGAAAATAGAAAAATTTCATTATTTTTGTCCGGTTCGGCGTGTGACAGCCCACAGGATTAAAGTTTACGAAATTGAAAATTTTTTTAACTTAAACTAAATGCTATATTTTGTTATTTTAAGATAATATGGCAAGATTTGATAACAAACTATTTTCAAGATGCTGGTTTGGTTTCGACAACCCGAGTTCTTGTACGCGACGAGGATTACCTGAAACAAATAATGCAGTATATCAGCGACGTTGTCAGTAATGAATACTTTTCAAATCTGTAAGCAGTGCCGGCACAAGCGTTCACCCCCCTTATTCCCCAATGTTATACCCTCCGATCCTTGGGGCGCTTGCGAACCTTGGGGTGCTCCGTGTTGGCCAACTAACTTTTTGTCGGGGACGATAATGTTGTTAAGCTGTGAAATATTTAATGGGGGGGCCCCTCGAACCTTTTTGGGATGATGCGACTATCCTTACGACGCCCCTCTTTGTAAGTGGTTCCAAGCGTATAAGATTTGCAAAAATATTCGTTAATCCTGTAGCCTTACCATGTTACTGTAATGGGCGTCCAGGTTTCTGGTGGGTCTATAAAAGAGTAGGTTTAGATTCTAGATTGCATCTTTTTTGCTTAGACTTAGGCTTACGCTTAGACTTAGGAACGCATTTTTGCAACGCTTAGGCTTAGGCTTAGGCTTAGGAATACGCTTAATCTACTGTTACGCCCCTAAAAGTAACATTGGCCAAACTTTTTATACTGTCTCGTTAGAACCATATACAACAAAATACATGAGATATGTACCGTTTCAAAAGCTGTCGATAGACGAAAAAGCGATGTTGTCCAAGTTTAGAATATGCTGAATTTAGTGGACTTTATTACTTCCACATCCCTGAAATGAAATGCAAGCTACATCGCTGTCTGCTTTCTGAATGAGTTGATTGTAGGCTTAGGCTTAGGCTTAGTAATTAAAGCGCTGTAACAGTTTAATTGCCTTAAGGGCAACACCATTGGTTTTTGCGAAAATGGTTTGTTGGCGACGCCAACGGAAATGACGTGTTTTACCCTTCAAAAATATGAATTTATTTTTGTATTTGTGTTGGTTGATTTGTTTTTATTGTTTACTTTCAGGATTTTGAACAATTATATCGGCTGGAAAGTGATGGAACAGTTCGTTTTTGATCTTGGATCGCCGTATAAGCATGCGACTGAAGTTTGGGATTATACGAAGTTTGAAGATTTTGAACGGTTTACACAAACTCGGAGTCGATGTCAACAGCGAGTTCAATATTTCTTTTCGGTTGCTCTGAGCAATTTATTTATTCGACGTCATTTTGGTTCCGACGCAAATCAAGAGGTAAGTAATCGTACAGGCTCTTGTGCGTTTTTCTACTTTATTTAACGTAAGCACATAAGGTAAACGCTTAGGGAAAGGATTGGACTTAGGTAAGCCGCTTCCTGAACCTAAACCTAAGCCTGAAACTGTATATTGTGTCCGTAGGTTTAAAGGTTAGGTTGAGGTAAAGGCTTAGGCAGCCTTTTCCTACAGCCAAGTTTAGGCCTGAGCCTTAGCCTGTAAGGCAAGCATACAACAGCCCTGAAAGAAGTCTAAATGCTATGTAACTCGGGATATTAAGCCAGTGGCACATCGACAGATAGTTCGTTAGCGGAGGTTCTACTGCCTTAGATCAAAGATGGAACAGCGGGACCTACATCCGCTCTAACCTGCCCAACGGTCCATTTTTTGTAACCGCCCCATGGGGGCTCCATAAAACCTAATATAAACCATATCCCACCTGTCCCACGAAAATAGCAGTTACATAAAAAATCACCAACGTTTCAGCTAATTTTATGTTGATTTCTATAGTTTAATCAAATTAATATTACCTGCCCAGGACTTTTCTGATTCAGTGCACTTTTGTCAGATTTTAGCGAGCGGCGAACCATAAAAATTTCACAAACAATAAAAATGTTTTACATTTTCAGTGAGCCGAAAACCATTTTAGTTTACATTTGCGTTGAAAATTTCACAACCGAGACAAACAGCTGTTCGAAATTTTGTCCCAGTTTGGGTCGCATGTGAGGCGACTTGGCATACGGAGCGTCCATTTCCGTCCTGCTCCAAACCGTCCCATGATGCCTCCATATTCCACTTCTATCTCTGACGCGTTTAGTAGTCTATTAAAACCATTAGACGAGTATGTGTGCATCTGTTAAAGTTTAATATGAGTTCTATACAATGTCCACAATTCAACAAATTATTTTGCACCGATTTGTTGCAACCGCAAGTGCGTATTTTGATCCGTATCTGCTTAAATCGGGATGTCCGCCTATAACTTGTAATATTTTGGTAGACTATGAATCAAAGTATTGATATTACAAGATTTCAGCTAAGTGTGTATTTTGTTCTGAATGATCTTGAAACTAGAAGACTGATATATTCCCTCCTGAAATTTTTAGAAACACGAAAAAAAAAACAGTTTTAAACGTTTTACTGCACTGTTTATGTAAACACATTTTATAGGTTAAACATTTCCTTTATATGTGTCGTAGGCCAATCTGCTATTCAGGCCAATTACTAATTGGTTTAGGTCAGTCTGTTGTTTTGCGTAATAACAGTTTCACCTATAGGCTAAACTGTTATAGACTAATCAAATTTGATTATTTGCACAGACATAATACCCATATTTAATCAATGTTGATTCTACAACACTGCTGTTTTGTTATATCTCGTAATCGATATTTGGCGTAAGCCAAACAGTTGTTTGCTTCACATAGCAGATTAATAGTCAATGCCGATTAGTAATTGGCTTGAATAGCAGATTGGCCTACGACATATAACGTTATACTTCCCGAACGGAAATCCTGGCTACGCCTTTGCCTGCAAACCTAAATTATTGTTTCTGAAGTATTTGTTTATTGTTTCAGACTTCTGCAATTGCTTCGTTCACTCAAAACGCAATGATTGATCGAATTAGCAGTTACAGTTGGATGACTGAAGATACAAAAAGGAACGCTTCTTTTAAGGTTTTTTGAGTTTTTAGTAATTTTAGCCGGCCGACAACCCGATGCAAAGGTTATATTTGTTGTTGTTTGGGTGTTAGGCTCTGAAGAAATAATTGTCAGAACTGCACGGTCGGGACGACCCCTTTCCTCGAAGTACTGTGAATATATATGATTTTCCTCTTAATTCTCCAAAAGATATGGCCACGCCGGGAATCGAACCTCGGATCTCTCGCTCGCGAGTCAAGCGCGCTACCCATTACACCACGCGGCCGATATCCTAATTTCTTCTGATGGTATATGTGCACAAGTATGTATATGTCTTTACACACTCTGCACATACACAAGCCGCGTATACTCACAATAGTTAAGCTTTTGTAAATTTTTGATTTATAATTTAACCAAGTTCACATTTTAATTTGAAAACCGTCGCTAACTGGTAATAGGTGCTGTACGCATTTGAAAGATGGGCCGAAAAAACAAGCCTAAAATAAACAATTGCCTGCGGTCACTTGCAAGCAGGATTGGCCAAAAAAACCAGTTAAGCCTATGAAAAATAATAGTTTTTTATCTGATTTTTTGTGATTCGATCTATTTTTAGTTAGCGATGCTGTCCACTCAATTTGGCTATCCGTCCGAGCTGGAAGACGTGGCTTACGTTAATAATTACTATGCGAATGTTAGTGAAGTCTTTTATTACTGTGAAAGAAGATATTATCTTAGAAATTTGACAAAAATAAATATGAGCATTAAGAGATATAGGCAGTTTAATTGATATTTGCATAACCGTTAAATGTAAGCATAAGACTAAACTTAATCTTGAGACAATGTACAAGCGTAAACATAAGCCTAAACATAAGCCTAAGCCCAAACCTGTCTTCCAGTGGGCAGTCCCCTGTGATTAGCATAGGACAATATTTAACATAGCAGTGTGCTGTATCACTAGCGGATTCAGAGTGGAACGAGGGGCGTACGACCCCTGTCCGAATTTTTTGTGACAAAATGGTAAGATATCTCCCACCTTACAATTTTTTCCTGTCAGAGAATTTTTTGGGTATAAAATAAATAAGCCTACGTTCAATTTTGCGCTGACAATGGCATATATAGCGTTCAGTAAAAATTGCGTTCCATAACGTTTACCAGCCCGCTGCCCCTTCCGCGTTAGAAATTTCTGGGCAGTGTATTCCAAAGCAAAAATGATCTTTACGATTTGTACCGCAGTCATAAATACGACCAATAATTTTGTCCTTGGCCTAAAAGTAACGGCAATATTTGATCAGCTTAATTGTATTTACTCGACGTTAGGTTCCGCGTTGTGATTTTTGTGAAATTTCACAGCACGACGCTTTTTTGCATGTGATAGTCATATTTTTGATATTTCAGTTGAATCCGATGACAAATAATCATGTGCAAAACTTGCTGAATGTATTTGAATTTGACCGCCGTATACAAACATCACAACTAATTCATAAGGTAAACGTTTGATAATAAAGTCCTATTCAAACGTGCCAGTTTTTGCAGCAAAAACTTACATGTGCCACTTCCACGCGCAAGTTTGGTCACAGAGCAGCTTTGAAGTTCTTGCAGTTGCTAATTATTCACTGGAATTCATGTTATTTAATTTAATTCTCACATATGAACGCCGTTGCAAGTCACATGAATTTGTTGCACCTGCAGTTTGATTGGTCAATCGGAATGTTTTTCTTCGAAAATACTTATTGCTGCAAGTATTTCGTGCAAGTTACTGCTGCGAATTCTCGCTGCAAAAACTTGCACGTGTAAATGGGGCTTCATTGTTGACGTATGCCATTTTGGTAATGTCTAAAATTTACTAGCGCAATGGTATTTTTATCACACAAATTTAAATAAGAATACGTCCAATTAAACACAGGATTGCAAATTTTAATGATATAAAAACATTACCAATATATACTTTGTTTCTTATTACCATGCCTAAGTTAAATAAAGCCCTATTCACACGTGCAAGTTTTTTGCTGCGAGAACATGCAGCTGCGAATTGCACTCAGAACTTACTTTTTTTCATCAGCCAATGAGAAAGCGAATGCAATAAATTCAATGAACTTGCATGGTCACTTACACATGTGAACTAAATTGCCAGCTTTGATTTTTAATGAATTATTTGCAGCTGCAAGTTTTTCGAACGGGATTTCGGACACGAGTTGCAAGTGCAAGTTGCAGCTGCAAGTTCTCGCACCACAAACTTGCACGTGTGAATAGGGCTTAATTAAATGTTAAGTTGTACTATATATAGAGCTCTTTACGAAAATTTTGCTGCGGATGCAGCTGGGTTTTAACCCACCTTTATGTAACTGTATTCATTGCTGTTTGGTTCAAAGCTTACTTTATAACCATATATTTTCGAGGTTGCCTATTCAAATTTCCCATGTCGTACCAAACTAAAAACCTTATGATCTGTCGAACTATCTCGGATAATTGGGCCCATGTAACGATCAGGGGCGGAACGGTTTTATGTTGGACTGGAATAGAGTAAGCTTAAGCTTTAGGCTATTTTTTGCTTGGCTTAGGCGTAAGCTTAGGCTTAGGCTCAGGAAGATGGTTATAATACTGTTCCGCCCCTGTTTTTTACATTGACCGAATATTAGAATGTTTTGTTTTACATTTATTAGTATTTTTTCAGTCGGCGAATAAAGTACTTAATCATCAGTTTAGTGAAGTAAGATTTTAAAAAACCGATGTAATATTTTATTTTGTTTAAGGTAACATCCGAAGATTGGCCATCGGATCGCATTTATGACGTCGAAGCGTATTACGATACACATGCTAATCGAATTTACGCACCGGCTGGCATTCTTCAATTTCCAATATATGATCAAGGATTGCCGATGTCGGTGAACTTTGGCGGACTCGCAAGATTTATAGGCCGAGGTCTTGTAATGGCAATGGATCCAACAGGTAGGAACCCATAAATTTATTTTATGATTTAACCGGATGCTTGCATTTATAATGTATTTTACCAAAATTCTTGCCAGAAACATTATTGTTTGGTGTTGCTTTGGTGTTACGCGAGATTCAGTTACTAATAAGAACTTGCCTGCTCAGCCTAATCTTAAACCTAAACCTAAGCACAAGTCTAAACATAAGCCTAAACCTTGCAGTACAGCATCCAGGCTCCGTATATTTAATATGGATAATGTTCATGCGTTTGATAACCAATATACCAATGTTGGTATTGTTTGGATTGCTTGCAGTCTGTTATCTGCTACTAAATTCCGAGTAGAATTCTCACTGGCAGACAGGAGTTCAACATCTTCTCAAAACGCGAACCAGTTGAGTTGTAACTACTAAAACCCTTATCTGGTACATCTAAGTTGATTGGGAATTTTTGGTTTAAAAATCACACGAATCCAATGGCTGATTTCGGCCGGATCAGTAAATGTATCTTTTCAAATCCTGCCGTATCCTGAAAATTTTATGACGCAAATTATTCGTAGTTTTCCAGTGTCTTTTCTATGTAAATGGTAAAAAATGTGGCGAATTTACAATTTGATTTTAAAATTTTCAGCGCAGTTGGTCACTGTTAAGAATTTAAAATTAAACAAAAAAATGTGTTTTAAAAGTGTAGAAAATTTCTTAAAAACACAACAAAATCCGTGAAAATCTTTGATCCACCACGGGATAAAACCGCTGATTGATAGTAAAATTTGGTTTTGGTTTTTCAGGTAACGATCGCGATGCGTACGGAGCTCTTGGACAACTGTGGGATAACACAACAATGCGACAGTTTCAAAAACAAGTACAACGATGCTCTGATGATTTATTCGACGACACTTCAGTAAGTTTTTAAAATTGAACGTTTTTGAGACTGCCGGGAGGCGACCTCGTTTAAATGTATTTTGATTCTGCGACACCCCCTGTTTCAGGATTTTTCATAATTTGAAAACTTTTAATATCCGGTTATTTAGCGTTTGTTCCGTATTTTATACTGTAGCTATTTAGAATTTAAATTGTTTTTGACGAATCGTGAAAAAATTAGAAATGATGATGGTTTAGGTCGGGCAAAAATGCATCCATTTTGAAAACTGCGATCTCCCAGATATTCATCGTTTGTATTTATAAGACGGCCTCGGCCGTCTCTTTTAAAATAATTCAATTTAAATCCGTATTCACATGTGCCAGTTTTTGCTGTGAGAACTGACAGCTGAAAATTGTACGAAGAACTTGCATTATTTCATCAGCCAATCAGAAAGCAGCTGCAATAAATTCAGTGAACTTGAATGGTTATTCACACATGTGAAGTAAATTTCTCGCTATGATTTATAATAAATTATTTACAGCTGCAAGTCTTTCGAACTGGATTTCGGACAAATAGGGCTTAAGGTTTTCAAATTTTAAAATAAGTTTTCCTGTAATATTTGGTCAGATAAGACAGTTTTTATTGGTTTTTCGTTTAGCTGTCTTCAATGGAAATTTATTGCTAAATTGTAGTGAGAACAATTGGAGCACGTTTGATACAAAAATTAGACCCCCGAATTTCTGTCCCAGGCATTTCTCCGGAAAAAAAACAATTTCTATTTTTGTCCTACATGTGTAAATCCAAATCCTAATTTGCATGTATTCAACAATTCTACATACATGTAAAGATAGTGCAACATGTGACATGTAAACTAGAGTATTATGGTATCCTCTGGTCATGGCGCAGCGGACAAATGAGTTTGGTTTACAGAACGCATACAAAGTTGGCAAACAAAATCAATTTTAAAAACTCGACTGCATTCAAAAATATTTTTTGAGAACTTTAAATACAATAAATGCACCTGTTTTCTGGCTCGCTTCGCTCGAGATATTTTCCAGTACATATGGCACTTCTACTAAAAGCATTCGTTAGCTGTTTGTGCGTATTTACAATTTTCGCATAAAGTGACCGAATATCCATTGAAAAAAATAGTTTCAAATCTCGTCAATGCACTTTTATTAGTCAGCTGCGTAACCCGTCTTTGTGACCGTTTTCAGAAGCTGCTTGTTGATACTGGCCGTCCATTGTATGACTTATGCTAAGTTTTAAAACAATTTTCTTCAAACATTCGATTTTCGATATTAAACATACAAAATGCCGTTCTGTCGCAAGGGTTTCCTATTCGCGTCAGAGACGTATTTCAGTTTACTGGGAGAAGTCTGCATCAATTGCACACCAAATATTCTTGTACTGAAAATTGACTTAACGGCTTCTGTAGAGTAACCGTAAGAATGGCACAGGGCATTTTGCCGTATACAGGTCCACTACTGATCGCTTTCAAATATATTTTATTGTTTACGCAGAAACGCTGGCGTTTAGAACACCTCAAAAGTTTTCATTTTGTTAAACGACCAAAATTTTAGCTGACCCGCCGATCAAATGACCGGTACACAAGGTTGCTAGTCCACCCCTGCCGGCATAGTATCAGATGGTTTCTGTTGTTTTACTTGAACGATATTTGGCTTCAAAATAACATTGACTGATAAACAAGGCGTGTTGTAATTAATATAAATCCTAGGAAATAAGAAACGAGATAGTAAGTTTAAGCTTTCTTTTATACTACTTAGTTTTTCAAGTGATTTCAAAGAATGCAATATGTATAGCAGAATTGATTTTTCCGGAAAAAATTATGACCGGAAAAAAATGAATTTTTTCCATTTTTTCCGGAAAAAAATGGAAAAAAAAATGAAAAAATCATTCTTTTTCTGAGTGATCAGTTCTCCCACCCTTAGCCAGCGTTTGCCCAAAACTGCTTGAATTTTGAAACTTTTTGCATATTTAATCTACTGATGACATCCCCTGATCATTCCATGCCCAGTTCTGAATTTTTGAAAAATTCGATTTTTAAGGGCACAAGGTCCCCTTGGAACCCAAAAAGTTTTTGCAAAAACTTGCACAAATTATATATCATTTGACGCAGTTTGCAAAACTGCGTCGACCGCTGTTACGCTTTCGGCGGTCAGAAGACTTCTTAACGAGTTGTTGTCAAATAACAGATTTGGCGTGCAGCCAGCGATCATGGTTCGGCGCCAAATTTAGTTATTTCTCAATAACTCGTTAGTCAGACGTCTGATTGGGGAACATTTAACAATATTCGTCTTATCTCCGCAGTCTGTCTCAAATGGTATATAATTTGTTTAATTTTTCGACGAAAAATTTTGAAACCAATGACAGAATTTGGGACCGTAAAAATACGAATTTTTAAAAAATTTCAGTTTGAGCGTGAAGTAATCGGGGAAGGCCATCAAACATCAGAAACACATGAGCGGAGCGAGCTAAACAAGTGGCACTTGTTTTTTAAGTATATACTAAATCCAAAACACTTTTGGGTTTTTCCTGACATTAAAGCCTCTCATTGCAGCCTCGCGAGCAAAGCGAGGTTGAAGGTTGACGTATTTTTGCGCTAAATCATACGGTAAATGCAAGCTTTCAATTTTGAACGTCCTAACTTTGGCCCCACTGTCGAGGAAACTGGGACGCATATGTCGTTTTACATTGAATGTCGTGGCAAAGCTTCAATTCTGAAATCCATTTTTATATTCATATACTGAAATTTTCGGTCTTTTTGGACATATATAATGTGTCCTAGCGGACATATGCACACGATCACTGTTAATGCGTTGCACAAAAATAAGTTACATGTCATCTAAAAACGTTATTTTATATCATATTTAGTTACAAATTATATTTAAGAATCGTTTAATATTTTTCCATTTTTTTAAATTTTTTCCCACCCATTCGGAAAAAATGGAAAAAAATGTAAAAAAGAACATTTTTTCCGGCCAACAACCCTGATGTATAGTTATTTCACATTAATATCATTAATTTAACTTTGGATAAAATTTCAGCATTTATTTAAAATATCGTTCGCTGTAAATTCCGATGAGTTGATTAATCAACTGACAGAGATAATTAGTTATTTCTGGTTATTACTTCATTTAATAACAGTAAACATTACATCACTCTGAGCTGTTTTAATTCCGGGTGAGGTGATTAATTAACTCAGAATGAGTTTAAATCAATTCAGAATTCTGAGTTCTAAAAGACCTAATTCAGAGCTCAGGCTTCTGAATGGATTTAACTCATGTTGAGTTAAAATCAAATCGCTGAAATTTACAGCGTTTATTGATTAATAAAACTTCTGTAATGAGTTTTATTGTTTATAGAATCCATCATATTACGGACAGTTACACTGGCAGGATGTTGGTGCCGTTCGTGCTGCGTTCCAGGTTAATTGCCAGTTTTAGTTAAACAATAATATTAATGAGCTATTGGATGGGTTTATTAAATTCTACTTAAGTATCACTAGGTACTTAAGTACGTGCGAAAGAATTACTTAGCCGATTATTTGTCGTTTTGTAAAAGCGTACTTAAGTTAAGTAAATAGTTAAGTCACTGACTAAATCTGAAGACAAGCGACTTTGTTAATTGCTACCAGCAAGAGTAGATGATCACGAACTCGAGTATGCAACTGTCGAATATCGCGTGGCACAAGAAGTACCACCACGCGTTGCATTCCCCAGCGCATGTTGCGTTTTTGCCTTACCCCTCCTTTATTTAGAGGGGGTACAACCGGTGCGAATGATGGTACTTTAGCTGCGGCGCCAAACATGCTACCCTTATAGTTTAATTTGAGGGGTACTCATGTGATAGCGAGCCCCCCTTTAAACAATGGAGTCAGCCAAAAACGCAACACCCGGTAGTACATTTTGTACCATGTGAAAAACGGCAAGAGTTGCACACTCTTGTATTATGCACTCTTGGTACAAGTGAGAAAATGTTTTCAGGGATTCAAAGCAACATTCAAGGAAGAGAAAGCGGAAACTGTGCCTGGGTTGGAACACGTAACAGAGGAGCAGCTTTTCTTTATATCTTTTGCTCAAGTGAGCGCTGACATTCAACTGAATGATTGTTTGAATGGAAATAAATTGTATCTTTTCTTGCATTCCAAAAATAAACTCTCGCCGATCCGACACTGACTTTGTATTTTTTGTTTTTAGCACAAGTCTAAACGTAAGCCTAAGCCTATTAGATTGATTATTTACATGTGTTCTACTGAATGGGAATAAGGATTGCGCTATACTTTTGTAACGTCCGGCGCCGTCCGTCTCCTTACGATGCAGTCCGTCACCTGTACGGTGCAGTCCGTTACCGTGTGGTATCGTACGCAAATAACTCACGTAAGATAAAGTTTGGTGACGGACGGTGACGGATTGCACCGTACGGGCTGACGCACGGTAACGGATGGCGCCGGACGTGAAGTATGGCGCAACCCTAAGTCGTGGGCTTTACTAAGAACTTTTGTATTTACATTACACGTTCTGCTTCTTGCAAATATTGCAACAATTGTTACTGCTCTTAATTATGCAAGAGTCAGTTGCGATACTTAATTTGTGTTTGTGCAATTTTCGATGTTATTTCAGACATTCTGCCAATCAGGCATTTACATTTTGATTGACGACCATATAATGTGAGTTGATTCCTTTTGTCATAAATACAATGGCCAATGTTACTTTTCGGGGCGTAACAGTAGATTAAGCGTATTCCTAAGCATAAGCCTAAACCTAAGCGTTGTAAAAATGAGTTCATAAGCCTAAGCCTAAGCCTAAGCCTATACAATAAAATGTAATCCAGAACCTAAACCTACTTTTTATGGAACCACCAGAAACCTGGGCACCTCTTAAAGTAACGTGTGCCAATAAAATAATACAAATGCAAGTCTTAATCTTTAATTCTTGATTGTTGATATCGTTGCACTAATTCGTCTGACTATTTCACTACCGTCCGGCGGTGCCAGGAAAGGTTCGGCGTCAACTGGTTGCGTTAGAAAAATTGAGAGCTTAGGACGGCCTTCCAGTTCCGGATGGCACCGAATGACAAGTATAGAACCACACTAATCAGGCAAATAATGCATTTCTTGAGCCCAATTTTGCTCCAAACTAAAACCGCTTTTGCTGCTGTGACACATGGAAATTGGGTTGTGTTAGCTATGTAAGCAACCATCTTATACGTTTAATGCTAATTGGAACCATAAAGCACCCATCTGAGGTCAGGTATACCTAATATATGTCAGTCATTTGGCACAAACCTAACATATGCGAGTCATTTGGCACATGTAGAGAATGGAATAAAACATCCACATAAGGGTTCTATAGAGCCCTGCCCACTAAGAGACATGGGATATGAGTGACTAAGAGTTTGAGAAGCTTAGGCTTAAGATTAAGCTTATGTTTAGGCATAGGCTTAATTTTAGGCTTAGGTTTTAGTAAACAGATTCCTACGTAAACAGAATAAACCGCTCGTTTGAGCTTTGCCAGCATTTGAATGTGCCAATCAAGTGTTTTGTTTTCAGACTGGATAGAGTATTGGAACAAGCGCCAGAATTTGGCAAAGCCTTTCATTGCCCAAAATCGTCATCATATGTCAATCCGAAGCTACGATGTCCTGGTTTTTAGGAAAATTTTGATTAGCATTTCTACTGTGCGATATATGCCGTTGCGTTTACCAACAAAGTGCACTGCAAAAAATGGTGAGTCAAATTGACTCTCTCCGAAATAGGCTCCACGGGACTACACAAACTGAGTCAAATTCGACTCACTAAATCGCACGTTTGACTCTGGCGGAGTCGAATTTGACTCAGTTTGTGTAGTCCCGTAGAGCCTATTTCGGAGAGAGTCAATTTGACTCACCATTTTTTGCAGTGTGTATATATTAAAATTAAACATGGATTGTTTTTTGAACATGCGTATAATGAAAATGCTTACAAACTTAGCTGGATTTCTAGGGGGTAAAGTAGGTTTTTTCTATGGCTGCATCGTTGCGCGCTACCCACGAATAAAAACGCCGGCCGAGAAAGAAAAATTTGACGCGGGACTGTCCGTGAGTAAAAAAATAACATTTCCACGTATAAAGCGCGGGTCGATTATAGGAATCGTTACTCACAACTTTTGTTGAGTTGAACCCTCGTAACTCTTCGCTGGCTACGGACCCGGCTAAACCTTTGGCTCATGTAAGCATCAGGGCAGAACGTTTTTCTGTACTTAGGACTACAATAAAGTAAGCTTAAGCTTTAGACTAACCTTCTAGCTTAGACTTAGACTTAGGCTTTTAGAGTTTGGCTTAGGAATATGCTCATTCTTACGCTTAGTCTTAGGCTTAGGTTTAGGCTTAGGTTTAGGTTTAGGAATATGTTCATAATACTGTTCCGCCCGTCTTGTTTACATTGGCCCACACTTTCAATGGATGTCGAAAACTGAAAGATAAACTGTACGATAGCCAACGTTACGATGCATCTGCCTTATTTAATATATTTGTAATAATGCAGGTAATAAAATTTACTTCAACGCGGCTTTTAATGCATGCATATTATATTAATAATGAGCGTAAAGCACGTTCTGCAATCGCTTTTTGCTTATAAAATTAGATCAACCGAGTTGACATTGTTTCCAGCATGAGAAGGTACGTTTTGGCTTGTGCTAAATATTTGCACTAGTATTAATATTAGCCTCTTATTGAAAAATATTGGCCAATTTTAAGGGGCGTAACAGTAGATTAAGCGTAAGCCTAAGTTTAAGCCTAAGCGTTGCTAAAATGAATTCCTAAACCTAAGCCTAATCAAAAAATATAATCTAGAATCTAAACCTACTCTTTTATAGACCCACCAGAAATCTGGACGGTCCTTAAAGTAGCATGGGCCAAAATAGTGAACGAACAATTCGTTGACATGAAGTCATAGCTGGCACTACAGCTGTTTACCAGCACAAGTAACTCAAACAATACACTTTTAGCACGAAAAAGATATTAAAGATAATATAAAATAAATTAAGAGCATTAGGTTTGTGGTCATAGAAAATTGAATCGACCCAGCTCGTCCTGTCGTCGTGGCTTCTGTATCTTCTGGTTTTTCACTCGCACCAGTTTGTGCTTGGCCGTTAGGTTCAGGCTCACCACTTGGTTTTGGTTCCGAATCTGACGGGGCTGTGGTATCAGTTGCATTTCCCTGGTTTTGTGCATTGGCTTGAGCTGAAATTTCTATGCTGCCGTTTAACTTTGTGACGGGTTTAAGAAACTGATTTAAAATGAAATTAGCTGTGCACTGTAAAAACTGGTGAGTCAAATTGACTCTCTCGGGAATAGGCTTTTCCTGATTATACAAACTGACTCAAATTCGACTTCGCCAGAGTAAAACGTGCGACATAGTGAATCGAATTTGACTGTGGTGGAGTCGAATTTGACTCAGTTTGTGTAGTCAGGGAAGCCTACTTCCGAGAGAGTCAATTTGACCCCATTTTTGCAGCGTACACGGACGAATAATTGTACGTTTTTATAACTTGGATAAATTTTCACGTTGTATGAAATTGGTGTTTTTTTGATTGGACTACCTTAGGTTAGCTTCCAGTCAATATGTGGCTTTCCTCGGCAAGTAGCAGGCAGGGTGTAAACGGATTGTAAAAATAACGGAAACGGAAAAAGGGGTAAAAGTTTCAAAGATGTTTTATTTTTGTGCCAACCCAATTGAGGTATGCAAATATTCGCCGAGCTTTCTAAAATTTTAAAAAAATATAGCGGATACACCGAATATTTTAAGATTTTTGAATAAATTTTGTAATTATTATTTCATTTTAAACATTTGCAGCATATCTATAATGAAAAATTACGCGATATATACGTGATTTACAAATAATTTTTGAGCATAAAAACGACAAAATTTTTTGGTTTTACTATATTAACGGAAACGTAAACAGATACCGATTTTTAACGAAAACGGAAACGGATATCCGGTTACAACCTGGTGGCAGGGTATCAAGAGAATATGGTTTTCCCAAAACTTTTGACCGCCGGAAATTCCAAAAATATAAAATTTATATATTTTGCGAAAAACAAAATCGTTGATTTTTTACCCAAGATTTCATTCTCTTTATGGTAAACATTAAAACAAAGTATAACCAGCTTAGTATCCCGGAACACTGAGTCGAGTCTTTGCCAGATTCAATTTATCAATGGGGAGTGTAGAGACTGGGATCCCGGCTGTAATACGGCAAAGTATAATACACATCGAAATCAGTTTTGGGTTAAAATAAAGTTTTTCACTAATAATCCATTTATTATTTTTCATGCATCGGGTGAAAACTGCAAAAATATGAAATTAATATCTTGACCAGACGATTCGAACGGTAGCTATATTTTAAACCTTTAGACGAAAATTTTTTCCAAATTTTCGATATCATTGGTCCATACAGCTTTACGAAAATTTGAAAAAATCTAAAAAAATTCGAGATACAGACAAAATATATATTTTTGAAATCCCGACATCGTTCTAAGCAGGAATATACCAAATTGTCAACGTTCTTGCCATAATATAATGCAGCCTAATTCTTTTTTGTAGAAGGTTACAAACTATTTTTGGGCTTGAAACTTGTAAATTTAGTGCGTTTAAAATTAGTTTTACGTCTAAGTTTTTAAGTTCTGTAAGGTGATTGAAATAACAAATGCATAATAATTTTCGGAATAAAGTCAAATTATATATTTCCTGTAATTTTGCCGGTTGAGCTGAGCACCAATCGACCGAAAATTTCGCAAACTTTTCCTGATTTCTAATACTGCTTACAGAGAGCCAATTTTAGCCGAATACACTCTAGCAATATATTTGCTATATGCTGCATTGTTAATTTTTCTGCATACGTCTCATGTGCATTGTATAAACTTTCTGACCACACTGCAAAAAAGCGCATGCCAAATTGACTGTCTCCGAAATAGGCTCTACGGGACTACACAAACTGAGTCAAATTAGACTCCGCCGTAGTCAAAGTCGACTCGCTAGAGTCGCATGTTTGACTCTGGCGGAGTTGAATTTGACTCAGTTTGTGTAGTCCCTTAGGACCTATTTCGGAGAGAGTCAATTTGACTCACAATTTGTTTGCTGTGTGTTATTAATGTTAAAACGGACTCAAACGACACCTGTTTTGTAATTACAATACGTTACCAAAGTTGTTCAATATTGTATATTGCAATCCAATATTCGTTTTCTTACCTTTCAGCCCTGCGAGAATGAGCGCAAATAAGCCAATACTAAAAACGATATTCGATACCATTATTCTACGCGGTTGTATTTAAAATACAAAAATAGTGAAATAAGTTAGCGAGTTTTTAGGCAATTGAAAAAAAACACTTTTTCAAAATTTGACAATGTTATATTCTGTTCAACGAACTTTAAAAACACATGAATGCGACGATGAGATTAAATTCGAATTCCGAGTTAGAATTAAATGAACAAATTACAAGAGTCAGCGGTATTTAAGTAAAACGGATGGTTCCTATATATATCTGCCATTAAAACGATACAATTTCAGGCCCATGTAAAGATCGGGGCGGAACGTTTTTCTATGGGACTGCAATAGAGTAAGCTTAAGCTTTAGACTATTTTTTTGCTTGGCTTAGCCTTAGGTAAAGACTAAGGAATATGCTCATTCTTACGCTTTGCTTTAGGCTTAGGAATATGGTTAGGAATATGCTTATAATACTGTTGTGCCCCTGTTATTTACATTGACCCAATTTCATGAATTATACGTTGTTCCAAATATTGAAAATGGAAAAAAGATTCGATATTTTTGAACGCTTTGTACATGACGGTTCTACAAGTACAACCAACTTAACACTAAAGTATCAAACTTGTTCTGACTCTCGTAAATTTTGGCTCAGGCATAGGTTTAGGCTCAGGTTTGTGAGGGGAAATTTACAAGAATCGTAAATTACTTTCAAATACACCAAGGAACAACTGCAATTTTAAAATTAAACAAATTTTTAAACTTCATTTTTTGAGATTTCAACTAAAAACTTTCAAAATGTCATTCAATTAAATGTTCTCGAGTACATTTTCAAAATCGTTTACGCTAGCAAAACGCAACGGTATTATTGTCTTTGAAAAACATTAATATCGCCGAAGTTTACTTTTTAAAACAAATGTTTTTCGTTGTTTGTCCAGGTTGAAAGTAAGATTAAGAACTTTTCAGTGTTTCAAAACTACTCCGAAGCGATCACTGAGACGTCAAGAAACCCATTGGGTTTCAGATTAAAAGACATCTAAAGGAAATAGACACAATTATTTGCAACAATATATAGTGTTCATGTGTTAACTTTCAAAGTTTAACTTATGTATGCTATAAAAACTGTGTAATAAACCTATGTTATAAACCAGGTGCTTGAGCAACACTTGGTAGTATTGTTGCAAGTAATCCTTGTCTCTCTCTCAACTTTTATAAGTATTAATTATTTTCAGACAACTATTTAATATTATTTAAAATGTCATCAACAAAGCCATTACCTCCTCCAAAATCGTCCGAGTCGCTCGTTGAAACGCTAGCGAACGCGACAATTTTCAGTATTATCCTTTTAGTAGTGATTGTTTTTGGTTTGATTACGCTTATCGTATTGGCGAGTTCAATTGCTGCTCATAAACACAGTTCAGTTCAGCCGGCGTATCCAAATTTATGTGATGATCCGCCTTGTTTACGTCGTGCCGGTCTTACAATTGACATACTGAACACGTCTGTGGATCCATGCGAGGATTTTTACAATTATGCGTGCGGAAATTTTGAAAATGTTGCAGTTCGACAACCGGACGAAAATCGAGTTGATTTGTTGAGTTTAATGCAAGTAAATGACGTCATAGTATTTGGTTCATTTTTTAATATTTTTTTAGTTTTGAATGGATTACAGAAGAATTCATTAATATTAAAGATTTGGGCCGATGTAAAGATCAGGGGCGGAACGGTTTCCTGTGAAAACTGCAATAGAGTTAGCTTATCTTTAGACTAAATTTTTTGCTTGGCTTAGGTGTAGGATTAGGCTGAGGAATATGCGTATAACACTGTTCCGCCTCTGTTCTTTACATTGGCCAAGATTTGTTATTTTAAACTGTTAATTGTTATATGGACTATTGTAAACAGTCACTTTCCACAATGGCTTACACTTAGGGTTATAAAAAGGTTTTTCTTAACCTATATTTTTTCCTAAGCTTTTCCTGACTATAAGTCTTAGCATTAACTTTAAATCAGTAAAGAATAAAACGTACAACATCCGTTAAATGTTTTACAGTATTCTAATTTCTTGCTACGATTTCTTATTGATGCCTAATCGGACTGCAATAGACTAAGCTTAAGCTTTAGACTAATTTTTGCTTGGTTTAGGCTTAGGCTTAGGCTTACGAGTAAACTCATTCTTACGCTTAGGTTTAGGCTTCGGCTTAGGCTTATGCTGCTCCACAATATATCGTGTACACCGTGTGGAAAAATGCATCGGCTATTGTCGCTTGCCTATTGCTAGGTTTTCAAAAAATTTTCAAACGCCAACTACTTAATTTCGAAATCACAAGTAGTCGTCTTTGAAAAATTATTTTAACCAAGCTTGCATTTCAATATAAAACGTGATTTTATTTTCAGTTGAAAACAGTTACTTTTTAAAATAGTAAAAACTTAAAAAGTTTAAAAATTGGGGCCAACGTAGAACAGGAGCGGAACAAGGCATAAAGCCAAATGCCAAAAAACCAAGCCTATGTGAGTTTTTCCTAGCCTACCCTAGCATATATGAGTTTTTCCTAGCCTAGCCTAACCTAGCAAGCCAAACAAATATAAAAGATATGAGTAGTCCGACAACACAACGTTCCGCACCTAATATGGGCCAAAATTTGAAGACATTTTCAGCTCGTGTGCAATCGCTGCCGAACCTGTGGACGTAGTTTTTGCAGATTGTTCCACTGGCGGACCCGAGTAGAGGGACATTGCCTATGCCCGTCTAAAAATGGAAATGGTTTAAAAGGAAACACTGCCCAGTACCTTTTATATACCTGATATAAAAAACCAAAATTCTATAAGCTTTTGGCATGTGGTAGCTCTTTGTCTAGAAAACAGTGTACCGCTGACACCTCCCAATGTTCAGTAATAAGCTAAGAACATATGGTAGAAAACAATTTCTAAAAGCACCTGCAAGTACCACAATTTTAGTCTAGTTTTAACGACGCCTAATATAACTAACTTCGTCAGGCAGTCAACATTTACCTTTAATGATATTATCATGAATACCAGTTGCTATGAAATTCGGTGATCTGCAAACGACAACTACTATGTTTCATGAATAGAGCAAACGACAGCAAGTAGCATTTTTGAAAATCATCAACAACGGCTTCGAAATTTGTTAAAATTGCAACCTACGATTAGTACAATTCAATTTTGGGATGCTGTACTTGTGATTTTAAAAATTTAAAACTTTAAACTCGTCGTCAATTGCCGATGCATTTTTGCACATGGTGTACACGAGATAGTGTGGAGTACGCATTAGGCTAAATAATACGCGTATATAATACTGTTCCGCCTCTGTTCTTTACATCAGCCGCGATATTTTACAGAGTCAAGTCGCCGACAAACTTATCGATCTACTGGAAGAAATCAGTCCGTCGATCCATGAATTTTACGCTGAATATCAAACGAAACTATTCTATCAGACGTGTACAAACAACTTTGTGACGGGAATTTTAACCGGAAAACCGTTGATTATTTGCATGGACGTTTTAGGCGGATGGTATCCAATGAATAATTATCAATTCTATGGCCAATTTAAATTTCACACCGCTGTTACACAAGCGTTCACTGAATACGGGGCGTCGCCTTATTTTAGCATACGAGTGGTCGAAGATGATGCGGCAACAAATGTGTCAACGCCAGCGAAAGATTACATTATTGAAGTTTGTGCTATCAACCCCATTTGGCCTTTTAATGATAGTTTGGGTCAATGCTACTTTAAGGGGCGTAACAGTAGATTAAGCGTATGCCTAAGCCTAAGCGTTGCAAAAAATAAGTTCCTAAGCCTAAGCCTAAGCCAAAGCCTAAGCAAAAAACTGTAATCTAGGATCTAAACCTACCCTTTTATAGACTCGCCAGATACTTGGACGCCCCTTAAAGTAACATGGGCCATAGTTTCTATCCTACACTGAATACTTAAAACTAAAGCTTAAGGGTAAGCCTAAACGGTAATCTACTTGTTATGAATATGCTTAAATTTCTCGAACGAATACTATTTTGCGATGCAAATTGTTCATTTGAAGCTCATAATGTGGTTTATAGGCTTTTTATAGCTAAGACGCGTAGAACACGAGAGTTGCAGAAATTGTGAGCCTTCGGCAAAATTTGAACTACACATATCTGATCTTACATGAGTATCCATCAACAAAACAACTGAAAATCCGCGCTTACTTGCGTAAATCATATTTCTGAACCGCAGCGTTGGTTATATAATTTTGTGAGCGGTATAAAGTCCTTGTAACAAGTCTGAAAAGTTGCCGGAAATAGCTTTATTTCATGCAATACAGACAATATAGTCATTTGAGTGCTAGATATTATTCTACCGGATTTAATTCAAGCTAAAAATGAGATAACAAAAAATGAATAAAGCCGCATTCACACGTGCACGTTTTTGCACACGTGCAAGTTTCGTCACAAAGCAGCTTTGAAGTTGTTGCATCTGCAAGTTATTCACAGCGAATTCATGCTATTGAATTCATTTCACACCTATGAACGCAGTTGCAAGTCGATTGAATTTCTTCAATTTGATTGGTCAATCGAAATGTACGCGTGAAAATACTTGCTGCTACAAGTATGTCGTGCAAGTTGCAGCTGCGAGTTTTCGCTGCAAAAACTTGCACGTGTGAATGGGGCTTAAGAAATAAAATTTGGTAAAAAATATTTTGTAGGCAGTGAATTACTCGTGTGTTCTTCTAATCTTGGCGTTAATATTATCTCTTCAGATAGGAACACCGTCAGTCGGCTTATCTGATTGGAGCCAGTACTCGATGAATGATACAATGGTAACAGCGACTTACTTGTTCGAGTTGTTTTTGTTACATTTTGCCCGATGTTCCACACAGGACGTATACTTATTTTAAAGCATTATTTGATTTGCAGTTAACGCCGTGTTTGAAATCAAGTAACAATTCATATGTTTGTACATCTTTGACGGCCGGAACTACCGTGATTCTGGCATTGTTCCTCAACCAGAACCATACAAAATTTAAATTTACTATTTTATTTGAAGACCAAAAATATGTTTGCCTGTTTTAACTAATAATTACCTGTAGAACGCGTTTGGTTTTCGATGGCTTAAACCACCACGCGTTGACAGCATAGACCTCCGTTGCATAACGCATAATTCGTTATTACCGTGACATATACATATATTTACAGTATCGATCCTCGGGATCGTCGTTTCTACCAAGAAAATCCGTAGATTAGTCGATAACATTTTTCTGGTTTAGGATGCCTACAAAGCGTACGTTCGAAAAATTATAACATTTTTGCGCGAAGATAACGGACGCACTGAAACATCGCCAGCTGTCGACAAAGGCGTTGAATATATCGTTGGAACTGAGACAGATATTGTGAACGTAAGTACTGTTGAAAATTGTTTTAATTTGACAAGACTCAAATAATTGTTTGCGTAAATTCTTACTTCAATATATTGAAACAACTCTTGTACACCCATATTTACGCTTAGGCTTAGTTTTAGGGGATTACCTTATGACGCAGCGTTGGCGTAGCGCAATCCTTTACCCAAGCCCATAAGCCTTAGCCTTAAATGTGGGGGGAAATGTACAAGAGCCCTGTGACACAGTATCGTTAGATACTCGCATTGTGGCCCAGGTTACTTTTAGGGCCGTCGTGGTTTCTGGTGGGTCTCTAAAAGAGTAGGCTTACATTCTAGACTATATTTTTCTGCTTAGCCTTAGGCTAAGCCTTAGGCTTAGGAAACACGCTTTTGCAACGCTTATGTTTAGGCTTAGGAACAAGCTTAATCTACTGTTACGGCCCTAAAAGCAACAATGACCCGCATTGGTCATAATTTTTGCTGCTTTAGACAATCAAAAATTTTGTATCCGTTTGTTGTATTTTAAGGTTTTAATTTACAGATTATGATAGACACAAGGAAAGATCGCAAGGAAGGAAATTACAGAACGTTGAAATACATTAATGATACCTATGGTGGTTTGGTAAGTATAATTCATGCGTTTTTTCGGCCGGAGAATAGTATGACTAACCCAGGTCCGTAGCCGGCTTATCTTGGTAGGGGCCAAAATTTGGGTGACTGAGCCCCTCTGGCCACCCTTTGGCCACGGGCCTGAGCTAACCACTGTTGAGCACAGGAAAGTTCGTAGAAACTGAAAAATAGAAGTGCAAGAAATTGGTCATTATTCCCGATATCCGTCTGGAATGAGTTTCGGTTAAGTGTCAGGGGCGCTGATTGATTTGATTGAAGCATCCGTAATTTCTGTTGCCTTAGGCTTAATTTTACTAACGCTGATTTACTGATGTATATTCTTCTTCGATCTTAAAATGATTGATGCTTGGGCCCATGAATAGAACAGGGCCGGATCGTTTTCCGGAGGGGCTATAAATAGAGTCTGTTTAAGCTTCAGACTAATTTTTTTTGCATAGGCTTAGGCTTAGGCTTAGGCTTAAGCTTAAGCTTAAGCTTAGGAATATGCTTATACTACTGTTCCGGCCCAGCTCTATGCATGGGCCGATGTTTGCATTACACATTTGTTTTATTTTATTGTTTACGTTTGATGCAACATTTCCAGTTGTCTAACCTGTAACGCGTTAGCTTCAAACTCAACTTGTAATTAAATTCATGTAGCAATCAAACTACAAATTCTGTTTCAGGTTTAGGCTAAACTCAAACTTACTAGTTTGTAGCCAGCCAGTGGCTGATCCAAAAATTTCGGACGTTCAGCGAGCAGTATATATTCCGTAGCGAGCAGACGAACGTAATTTTCATAGCACAAAGGTCTTAGTGTTCACCTTTGCTTATGACTTATGAAATGTTGATATATACTTAGTAACATAGTCATATGGTTTTAAGGAAACTGAGAACTGTAATAATTGTTATGGCCAATGTAAATAATAGGTGCGGTACAGTATTTTAAGCATATATATTCCTAAGCCTAAGCTGAGCCTAAAAGCCAAGGAAAAAATTAGTCTAAAGCTTAAGCTTTCTCTATTGCAGTTCCACAGAAAAAACGTTCCGCCTCTGATATTTACATGGGCCATTGTTATTATGAAACGTTATAAATGAAATTGTAGTTTGATTTCACTGCAATGCTCCAAACTTATTTTCAATCTGCTTCCATTTCGGATTCAATCATAATCCATTTACCTGAAGAATCGTATTTGCAACGCCTTATTAAATATCTTGGTTCAAGTAACACTACTGCTGAACAAGACTGGTAAGCTAACCTGTTTTAAAATTTTGAACATGAAAGTAACTTAAATTCGGTTGAAGTAATCATTCTAACTTCTGCCAATTACTAGTCAACTCGGCCTGTTGCCGTTATTACTAGACAGTAGACAATTCTGTAATGTTTGTGATTTTATAATTATGCATTAAAGTTTTTATGCACCATTCACACGTGCTCGTTTTTGCAGCGAGAACTGACAACGGCAACTGGCGTGAAATACATGCCGCTGCACGGTGGCGGATCCAGGATCTCAAAATGGGGGGCCCAAAATTTCACAGGTACTAAACTTATTTTTGACCCACCCACAAACCACGAACTATTGCCATAAAATTGACTTCCTTACGTTCGTTCAATTATTTAAAGGCTCGGATTCGGAAGCCAATTCAGTTTTGAAAAAGCAAAATCCAGTCAGCTTCAGCAATATCCGTTTCTGTTTTGAATGAGTTGGAACTGCCTGCTATTTTCGGACAATGTTTTAGCATTAGCGGTTATGGACTTCAATTTTTATTTCGTAGAACAGCAATTGACACTCTATATAATTTTTGTCGAGATGCTGTTGGGGGGAGAGCACGGCCGTGGTGGCCCTCCCCATGGATCAGCCACTGCCGCTGCAAATATTTTCTAACGCACATCACTTTCATTTTGAATCTTGACATGAATTTATATGAATAATTAGCAACACAGTTTTCGATCTGCTAATCAAACTGCAGGTGCAACAAATTCGAGCGACATGCAACGGCGTTCACAGGTGCGAATTAAATTCAATAACATGAATTCCAGTGAATAATTTGCAGCTGCAAGAACTTTAAAGCTGCTCTGTGACCAAACTTGCGCATGCCAGTGGCGCGTGCAAGTTTTTGTTGCAATAACTTGCACATGTTCATCTTTTGGCAATGGAAGTTTATAAATCAAAAAGTTGTCATACTGAAAAAACAGTGCTTAAACAAAACAAAATTCATTTGATATCTGGTCCAAACTTAAAGCAAAACAATGGCTTATTGGAACGCTTAAGCGCTATTCACACGTGCAATTTATTGTTGTGAGAACTGCAGCAAGAAATTGGGCGCAGAACTTGCATTTTTCCATCAGCCAATGAGAAAGCGGCTGCAATAAATTCAGTAAATTTGTCTGGTTATTCACACATGTGAACTAAACTTTTAGCTGTGATTTTTAATAAATCATTTGTAACTGCAAGTTTTTCGAACGGTATTTTCGACAAAACTTGCAAGAGCAAGTTGTAGTTGCGAATTCTCGCAGCAAAAACTTGCACGTATGAATAGGGTTTAATTGTCATACATTTTACATTGAAACTTGGTTATGAACCAGTAACACCGGGTTTATTTCCAATTGCCATACACCTGGTCCCACAGTATCATGTGGCATACCGTCCCTTGTACACATTGATCATTTGAGAGCGGTTGTTTGAATGCTAATGTCATATGACATTCGAGTTTTGTCTGCTGACCCGATATAAGAGCCAGAATTTTAACGTTGACGTCGAATCAACATGGGACAAACCGTGTCGCGCCTGCCCCGGTTATAACGTGAGCCCCGCATTAGATGGCTGACTCAAAGCCTTACTCACTTTTGTTTTTCAATTATAGGATCCACAATTCATACATTATGTGGAAAATTGCAGTCAATTTTCTTCAAGATCTCGGATACAAATATACGCAAGCAGTGCACGAATGGGAATATGCACAGTTTGGTGAAATACCGCAAATTGCAACAACTACAGAAAGATGTCGCGTGCTAGCTGCGCAGTATTTTGGACCTGTGTTGAGCAATTTGTTCATCGAAAAACATTTTGGATCAGACGCTAACGATAAGGTTTTAAATGCTGATTAAATTTGCTCGTAGGCTCAAATCGTTTGTAGTGCACCTGTGATCAGTTAACGATAAGTTTTGTAACTTTCGAAATAGCAAATGATGGGATTAGAAGTTGAACACATTGTTTTGCATACAAGGCCAATGTAAACACCAGGAGCGGAACAGAATTAAAGCGTATTCCTAAGCGTAACGTCTAAACCTAAGCCTAAACCTAAGCGTAAGAATGAGCATATTCCTAAACAAAAAATTAGTCTAAAGCTTAAGCTTACTCTGTTGCAGTCACACAGAAAAACGTTCCACCCCTGATCTTTACGTGGGGCCCAATTTTTATCCTAATACTATTCAAATTTTGAGATATGCCATTATGCGAGTTTGTCAATTTGAAAGCCTGCGGGTAACTGATGATAAGTGAGAAACTAAGCTTTTGTTTTAGTTTGAGATTTGGCAACAGTAGAGATATTTAAGCCCTATTCACACGTGCAATTTTCATCAGCCGATGAGAATGCGGCTCCAATAATTTCCGCGAACTTGCATGGTTATTCACACATGTGAACTATTAATTTGCTAGCTTTGATTTTAAGTGAATTATTTGCAGCTGCAGGTTTTTCGAACGGGATTTTGGACCAAAGTTTGCAAGTGCATGTTGCATCTGCAAGTTGTCGCAGCAAAAACTTGCACGTGTGAATAGGGCTTTAGAGTTTTTTCTGTAGTGTGTTATCTGTTTTACAAGAAATACTGGAATATATCTGAAATTTAAAACCTGCTCTGTTACCGAGCTTATATTTCAGGCGAATTTTATGTCACAAAATATGCTTGAACAGCTACAATCACGAGTTGACCAGAATACTTGGATGAGTGATGAAACAAAAGTTTCAGCGAAGGCTAAGGTATTGTTCAAACTTTCTTCTGTAGCGTAAAACACGTTCTTTAACAAGACCGCTTCTATAGGGAATATCTATTTTCTGGGATTGCTACAAG